>CAWUHX010000037.1:0-45704 GCA_963922205.1 Romanomermis culicivorax
GAAAAGAACGAAAATTAGCTTTTGTTGGAGAATGCTTATAACTTGTTTTTCTGCTGAAAAATACATGCAGTACAGTAGCTTTTCGCTGTGTTTTTCAGCTCATTTTCGCATTATCAGTTCACTGACATCTAAAATGTTCCAAAAATTGAAAGTTTCCCAATTTCATTCGTGAATGAAAATGTATGTGAACATACATTGAAAGAGAATATAATATCTATTATGATCTCCATGTTTGTTTCTGTTGTTGTTTCTATATCGGTAGAATTAATATTATCAATCACAGTTCTGCAATGTTTTTAAAAATTGACATGAGGCGACGAAAGTTTTTCTTTCCACGAGTCACATGACTAGCATCAGCTTTTTCACTCTAATTATAGCGACTATGAATGTACGGGCCCCAAACGCCGAAAAATTTTGAGACTTTTCCCTGTGAATTTTGATATTTTTGAGTCATCAAATTTTTCGTAACTTTGTCTACTTCCCCGACATTGTAATTCTCACAGTAGGCTAATTTGGGACAATCATCACTGTCCATCTATCTCAGGGTCATATATTTTGTGGTTTTTGTTTTCAGGAAAAAAACTGTTCCCGTGGGTTCGGCTCTATGGCGGACACTGCAATAATTTCTAATGACGAAGATTCAAAACGGCACGAATGACATTTTACAATCCGTCGCGCTTTATTACAATATTACAGCGGAATAGTAAGTTTCACATTGACACTGCGTATGAAAAAATTCACATTTTTTCGTTTTCATTCTTGTCAATAGACGGCTGAAAATCTACCATTTTCAAGGAATTCGATCAGAACAGTAAAACTGGCATCAATTTTAAGCCAAAATTGAACAACAAGTTGCACATTTTTCATCCGTTAGAAGTTTGGCTATTGTCCAGCATTGTTTTTTAGCAACGCCTTTATTCGCCTACAATTACCCGGCGTTTATTGCGTCCCGGGGCCGAAAATCCGTTCGGTAAGTTGTGCACGGAAGCTATAAATTTGATTCGTTCAATTTTCTAACCTTTAAAGAGTGGTTCGGCGTCCTTTTCCTCAGGCAAGGTCCTTATCAAGGCGGTATATTCCGCTTTAAATTGATCATACCGTTCAATTTTCCGTCGAATATCGATTGCAAAATCTTTTTCGATTTGCCAATTTTTCATCCATTGATAAATCCTGGCGATAATTGTCTAGACGCGTCGTCCGCCTTCGAAAATTTAAGGTAAATATGTAAATCATGACCGTGAGTTATGACGCAACGGCTAACCGGAATCCATATTCACCGGCTAAAGTTCTAGAACTGAAACCAATTGGAATTTCTGAAACCACAACGGTGTTAATCGGTTCTGGAACTGGAACTAAACAACTGAAAAGTTTACAACCGGAACTAGAAAGTACCCTAACGGTTTAAAATTCTGGAATTGGAACCGGATAACTTGACATTTTTAGAACCGCAACCGGTATTGACCGGTAAATTCTAGAACCAGAACCGAATAGCTGGAAATTTGTAAAACTGGGACCAATATCAAGTGGTTGAAGCTCTAGAACCAAAATCCAATAACTTTATTTCTAGAACTATTCAACGGGAACCAATGTTAACCGTTTTAAATTGATGAACTGAAACCAAATAATTTGGAATTTCTATAAATGAAACCGATAATATTCGGTTTAAATTTTCGAACCAGATTGACTAACTTGAAGTTTCTCAATGAATCGGTTAGAATTGCGGAATCGGTACCGAATGGAATGATTTGAGAAGATTCAGAAGCGGAACCGATATTCCCTATAAAAACGCCGTTCCAAACTGTACATAAACGTTTAGAAATAGACAAAAGTATAGATTTTCCAAAGTTTCACAAGATCAAAATTCAAAAAACCACTTCAATGAAAACTTAATCGTAGCTCGTTAGTTTAGTTTTTGAATGAAGTTCTCTTCTATCAGCGATTATGAGTTTTCATTTTAAACTTCGCCCTCAAGCTATGCATTTTCTTTACTCATGAAAAAATTAAAGAATTCAGGATTTCAAAGCACCCTTGGAAGAGTCTATTTTTTCTAACTACGAACATCAAAAGCTTTTCCTTATAATTTTTTGATGAATTTCCGTAAATAATTACGTCACAGACAGTGAAGAAAAGTGTAGTGTTTTCACATCCACTTTTAAAGTATAGATTTCGAATAGTTTATGTTATACTGTTTGATTGATACGATGATTATGTATTGAGTTATTTTTGTGTAAATTTGAAGTTATATGATTGTACATGAATATAGCTGTAGGGTTACTGATTTGTGGAACTGGCGTCGGTATTACAAAAGTTCTAGAACCGAAATCGATATTCCAAAAATCTGGGACCTTTACCTTATTTTTTTCATGTCAAAAACTTTGAAGATTTCTCATGCTTTGGGTTAAAAGAAATTGTTTCTATTCACAGCCAAGACGAGAAAAAAGTTTATCAAGCGCTTATTTATATGCAAAAGATATTTTTTCAAGTCGAAATTGACCGATCAGTAAACGAAGACGCCGCGATTTTGTAAGAAAAGTCTAGTTCTAGTTTTCTCTTCCATTTTTTCTCGCTTTTTTCTTTTTCCCCCAGTTTTTCTTCCTTTTTGTCATAGTTTTTTGTTTTTGTTTCTACTCATAAGATTTAGATTTGAGAAAAATCCCGCCGATTACGCCGAAAAAGTTTTGGATTCAGTGAAATTGAGTCGCGAAGTTGTTTACGATCCGATCGAAACGAGTGATTTACACGCGATAAGGTTTTCGAAGCTAGATTTTTCCTTTTTTTTTTGTTTTTCAACTCAATATTTCAGATTTACGCCTTGGGATCAAAGCGTTCATAGTAGTATACGAGATAAGATACTGAAACGACAAGAATCGAACGATAAAACTCATACTGTAGCGCCTAACGCTCAAACGTCCGGTTTGTCATTTATGAAACCGTGGCCCAAAAGTTAACTGACATTCAAGTTTGTATAGTCGATCGATAACATATTTATACTGTACATTTGTACGATTTAGTAAATTACCGCTGTTTATATGATTTTTCGAAGTATTATTTCCGTGAAAATTTTTGTCTATCTGTACAGCATCGAAAATTATCTAAAAGTTCCGGTCTTAGTATATTAGTCAGAAGATTTTGATAAAATTCAAAGATTGTTTTCTACTAGCTCAACGAAAAGAAATCAAATTTTTGTAATTTACAGGTTCTAGAAAAATTGACTAAAAACGGACTGATGATAGTATAGTATCAAAATTTGTTACAGACGCACCACATGCTTTCTGCAGTTCCAAAAAATGGAAATTTGTTGAAAAATTCAAACTCAAAGGCTGTTCCAAATATGCATTTTTACAGTTTGCTTGCAGAATAACGGAATTCAACATGTGTTTTTTACCGTAGTTTTCTTGTAACATTATTGTAAAAGTGGACTAGTTGAAAGCAAGACTTTCTGATTTCACATCTGACTGAAAACTTGGACATACTCAAACAAAGATTTCTCGTGTAGGATTTACCATGTACCAGTTTTTTATCGTTTTTTTCAGACGGTCATGGAGTACATTTACAAATTTCTTGTTGTATATGTGATATTTGGTGTCGTAAGAGAAACATTCCGAGAAAAATACAGACTACACACATTCTAGAAAACCCGAAGTCACGTAAACAACTATCAAAATTTATCTCGCTTTTTAGTTTAGTCTGTTTTTCTTGAAGTGCTGCTAAATAAGAAAAGTAGAAAGCAAGTAGTATTTTAGATTTTCACGATATTCTGATAAAAAATATATCATATAGAACTAGAAATTTCTGGGGGCTCTTTTCAAAAATGGAGAGCATGTTTTTGGGATACTGTACTGCAGAAGCAAGACATAATCATGCCTGTTCAATGATCTATCACAGTTTGACACTTGCGAATCAATGAATGCATGGTGCGCTTCCGAAGACCATCTTGCATTTTTTAAGTTCGCTGAATCTTAAATAAAGACAGTTCAGACATTCTTCATCATTTACATTAAAACTGGAATGAAGGCTTTGAACATTGAATAATCTCTCAAGGCTACTGTCTGACGCTGGCAGATCAAGAAATGCATGATGCTTCTAAGAATCTTATTCTGCACTGTTTCAATTCACTGAATTCTATATGAAAAATGTATAAACTCATAATATAGATAAAAAACGATGCCCGGAAATTGTATTAGAGGCAGGCTTAAACTCTGAAATCCACAAAATTCCTTTGAGAATGCTACTAATATACTATACATGCGACAGGCACTTTGTAGCCTCTTTGAAAACTTTTAAATTAGAGTATATTCGTGAAATTTTGCACTTCTGAACAGGATTTCCTTTACGGTGACGGTGAATCGGGCATCAATCCGTAAATCTTGTGGATATCAATTGTAAAATACATCTGAAAATATTTTATCTCTTTGTTGACCTAATTATGTGATCTGTGGAAAGTCTACTTTACCCGAAGATCGACTGATCTGAAAGTTCTCGTCGAAAATGGAACGCATGTTTGAGGAAATTTTTCTGTAGGAGTACTAACAAAGATGAAATGATGCCTGTTCAACATCCTTAACAGTCACTGGAACATCTACATCCACAATGGAATGCATGTTTTGGGAGGTTGCGTTGTAGAAACATAAATAATCACAGAATCATGCATTTTAAACAACGTCGTACTTGAAACTACAGATCAAAAAATGAATCTTCCAAAGCCTCATCTTACACTGTTTCAGTTCTTCAAATTCTAAATTAAGACAATTTTCATCACCCACATCAAAAAATTTCTGTATTGCTCGAAAATTATGCTAGAGCAACTTGAAATACTATGAAAGTCGCAAAATTTCGTAAAAATGCTACCAAAATGTAGTCGGTTTTTGAAAAGCCAATGCATAGAAATCATAAAAATAAATTCGATACAGAGAAAATAGGAGCTTCTTACTGTAATGAATTGGTCTCGTTATTAGAAAATTTAGCGTTTTTGCCACAGTTTCTATTTGAAAATTTCGTCCAAACCGAACCTTAAAAAGTTTATTTCTGAATCAATCCTTATGGGGTTTGAAACACTGGTCTTGATCCCGTAATATGGATTCATTGGCTGGCTTTTTCATCAGAATCATTTGGATAATATTGACATACACAAAAAAACTTTTTATGATCTAGTCCGAATTCAAGAAAAACATCAATTCTTACAGTAAATCAATCTTGAAATCGGTTAATTCACTTCAACAATCGAGAAATGAAGAAAAACGAATAGAAATTGACGACGAAGAAAAAAGGACGAGAAGCAACTACAAGTTATACGTCGTTAAAAAATTTGAAAAATCGGGGTTGGGTTTTGTTGGAGAATTTTTTGGTTTCGAAAAAAGTTCGTTGCATTTTGGACAAAGTGAAAACGTACGATATGCCGGGCAAGTTCAAACCGAAAAATGGCAGTCCAGTGGCAAGCATTAGGTAAACAGCATGTTTTTTGATTGCTTACAAGATTTACTTCATTTTCTTTTTTTTTATTTTATATTGCCGTAGCTTTCCATTTTTCAGTGTTTTAATTTGAGTATTCTGTTTTTGCAGTTTTTTTCTAAACTTTTTGCTTTTTTATTTCTGTTCTCAATTTTTATTCAACTTTCTGGATTGTGAATACTATAGAAGTATCACATTGAAAATGTTTAAATAATATGCAAATCTAGACTTTGATCCTTTGAGGAAAGTGGTAAAATTATAATTGGATTGTTTATATTCACCAACATTCAATGATGTTAGCCTGTGGAATATTCAATCCACAAAAATCTGCGATAAAATTGACGGAAAATTTCCAAAATCGACTTTTTCTCCCTCACAGATCAGATCAAATATATTGGTTTGACGAAAAAGTTGACGATCACTGTGTAAATATACGTTTGATCATCAAAACTGTCACTTTTATTGTGATGCGTTTGATAGACATTCCTTACAGATTGGCATGTAGATCAAAAATCAGTTTGGACTTTTGGCTCGCAGTCGTCTCCAGATTCTATAGAAAAAAATCTTTTTTAGGCCAGGCTCACTTGTTACCCGGGCGACGGCGCCAGATACGTCAAACACGTAGATAACCCCAACCCTGAGGGGCGCGGGCGCTGAGTCACGGCCATCTATTATTTGAACCCTGAATGGAAACCCCGCTTAGTTGGGCGATTTGATTTTTTCTGACTCATGGAAAAGTTGGTGAGCTTTTTGTAGGACGGTGGTTCCTTGAGATTGTTTCCGTCGAACGCCCCTGCCGGAACGCATTTCGGTATAGAACCGTTCGCCGATAATTTAGTCATATTTTGGTCTGATTCGAGAAATCCTCACGAAATATTGCCTACATCCACTATATGAGGTACAAATGATTTTTGATACTACTCCTTGGGTTGACCCCATTTAATGACACTTTAATATCAATTTTTTATTATAGTGAATTACTGTAAAAAAGCTGCACGTGTGGTGTACTTGAAACTCGATGTATTTTTCCTGCAAGTTACACAAATGCATTTTTGGTCGCGAATTGTCACTTTTCGATTTGATTGAAAATCGTAGATTTTTAGTTAAATTTTCTAGCTCTGAAATCGTTATTCGCCATCATCATCTCTTTTGTTCCACGAATTAATATTTTCTGGTCTGTAATCGTCGGCTTTTTTGTTAAAGAATTTTAAATTCGAAAAACTCATTATATTTCGAAAACCAAAGATTTTGCGTCATAAGTCGATTTTCTTGGTCAAGAATAGTTAACTTTAAGGCGGATTTTCTTACGGAAACGTTCATTTTTGATGAAATCGTTTCTGGTAGGCTAAAACTTATAAATTTGGATCAAAATCTTTCCTTTTTTTTCATCGAAAGCTGTCGATTTGAGATCAAAAATTATCCATTTTCTGTCAAGAATTGTTAATTTGCTTTTGTCTTCATCAGAATTTGTCAATTTGAAGTCGAAAAATGTAAATTTTTGTTTGAAAAATGTTAATTTTTGTTGCAGTGCCTAAAATTGAACATTTCTGGCTTTTCAACTTTTTCATCTTCGAAAGAAAGTTTCAATAGTGATGAAAAAGATTCATATAAGCTAAACATGACACAGTTCAGTGAGATTATATCAGCCGAATTTTCTTTCTACCATTGAATTTGCTCAGCGACAGTTTACTGTAGTTGATTACTCTTTATTTACCATCGATACCGAACGCCTTGAAATTATATGGTGTATTTTTCTCCTAAGATACGCTATCGTCTTGTGGTATTTTGATGAAAATGAGAATTTAAGTCGTAATGACCCAATATCGCCAACTGCCGACAAGAAAGATGAATTGGAATAACAAGTTTGAATGTTGGATATTTTCCCAAGTGCAACTTTTGAAGTTTTGCAAGGCTATCGATTCTAAATGTTTGCTGTGTATGGATGTATTTTAAGATTTGTGAGTATAATTTTTGTTGGATGTCTCGCAGGAAATAAATGCAGGTATTTCATATTTTCGTCATTCTCGACAAACCATCCTTTTCATTTGTGAAGCTGACTAGAAATTTCCACAAAAAAAGCTGAAGTGCTCAGTAAAATTCGAAAACTTGTGCTCTCTGATTATCTATAAACGCTACCATTTCCACTTGAGCTCTAAAATTCTCAATGGCTGTGTGGAATTTCGTGCATGTGTCAAAATTTTATTTTAGGAGCTGCGAAATGAGGAGTCTTGTCTAACGCATTTTTGAACATTTTCGTTCATGTTGATGTGTCTGCTTAAGACAAAAGCGCACGTCACACCATTGCTTTCTATGGAATTTCTGTAATTGTATTTTTTACTTGTAGTGCAACACTACAGTCTATTCATTTTCAACTGAGATTCGAAATGCAAAAAAATATGAAAAAAAGAGCCCAATAGGCAGGTTGTTTATTATTCGTACGAGCATATTTTTCCATCTGAGACTTGGTTAGAAAATGGAGTACAGATGTTAAAATCATGTTTTCGCCAATTTTCCTTACTCAACTTTTTTCATTAGATAACATCTGGTACAGTTATTATTTTCGAGCTTGTGTTCAAGTACAAAGTGTGCTAGCTAAACCTCCTTTTTTCAATTTTTTCCTTCAGTAAAACCTCCCTAAAGTAGCCAACATCTTATAAAATTTGTTCACCCGTCGATTTTATTGTTACATTAAGTAGATTAGCAGCCAAGTCACATTAACTGAATTTGTGGCCAATCACATTGATGGGAAAACCCATGCCATATCTATAGAAAAATACGGCCATGTCACTGTGAGTGAAATGCTGTGACCCACTGGGTGGCTCCATTTTGGGTATCTACTTCGGGAACCTAACCCAGCTGGTACTGGCTATAAGAGGGCCTATAGAGTACCTCGGTGCCGTCCTTGGGTTCTGCTGTAGAGTAATGGACAACATGGCCAGGTCAAGGGTGGCAATCCCTGGTCCGATTGAGTGACAATGAAGGACAAGGCCATTTGTGGAATGGCCTACTGTAGGGGACCTGATTGTAAACCTAAATCCCCTTTTTGGCCCTAACCCAATGGGAACAAGGGCCTTTCTAACTGAGGGGATTCTCAAGGGAAAGCCGACTTAGGAAAGGGTACCCCAAAATACACCCTCAACAACAATAATCCCCTGAGAAGACTCACCTAGTCCTTTTCTCAACTACGATTTGGCACGGGGTGATGGGTTCAGGGGTTCACGGGTCCTGGACAATAGGAACAGAGGGGTGACAGTGATCTGGTTAGGTTCGGTGCTGGGTGTACTGTAAACAGGTCGGCGGGCAACGCAGGCGATCTACAAGTGGAGTGGTGGGAAGGTACTAGGCGAGAGGGGTGATGTATATACTCCTGTATAAAGTGCAGGTGGCGGATGCAGTGGACACATTGAACGTACACAAATTTATTTGTAACTGTAGGTGGGGAATGCAATACAATGTAAAATCATAATATAAAAGTTGACGGATGCAAGATGCAGAGCTAAACGCAAAGTAAACATTGAAATCCCAAAAATGAGTACAAAACTAATGAAACAGGCCCTTTTAAAGGACCTCATGGACCTACAGTATGCCCTGGGTGGAGCTAACAACGCCCAAGCTAACTTCTGAAGTGGAAATGGCTGCAGAAGATGCCTACAGTCACATAGACATTTTCCAGTTCGAATACGTTAAGCATTGGGGCCAGTTTCACTCTCCATGCTAAACATATGAAAGTCTTTTAGTGAGAATTTCCAAACTAGTCGTTTTGCATTGCAAAACATCGCTAGTTTTTACTGATAAGAGGTGAACGTAATGCTCTAATTATGGCCATGAGCTCGTAGAGCTTATCTGGCCGAAATTCTAAATAACGGGTTACATACTATAGTCTACATGGGGAATGGGAATAACAAAAACGAAACGGAAAACGAAACACAAAAATGAAACAGAAACGAAACACAAAAATGCATACAAGAATGCATGTAAAACATAATGAACAAAATGAAAAATAAGAGTAAGTAACTGTTAACAAAAAGTGGCGAAAAACATAAAGTATCGGCATGATGTGAATCACATGACGTTGGGCAAAATTGATCGGCACATGACATTATCAATATTTTTCGGCCGTATTTTTGTCAATAATTATGAAAGTGTTTGTGACCATGGCGTCTCACTTGACCGACCTTCTACGATTTCGTCCTTTATTCTCATTTATGTTATTCGCCTTTTTCTTGTATTTTCCATTCTCCCCTAGATGTTGGTTTGTAACAGCAGATTTTTTTGTATGCAAAACAATACTTTACTCGCAAGAAAAGTCTTTCATGATCATTGATGATGATTTTAATATTTATTGACGAATTACTTGAAGGAATGATATCCATCGGAAATGTGACATCTTATCGGACGAGATGTAATAAGCAGTGATTTATGATTAACTGGAATGCTGTCAAGTTATGATTAACTGGAATGCTGTCAAGTCGCTGATTTAAAAGGATGCTACAAGCACCCTGCGTAGTCAAATCTCACAAAATCTATCAAACTCATTTGTCTAAAACAGAAAAATTCACGAAGCTCATTGTGTGAATAGCAGTCATTCTACTGTACTTGGAAATTTGTCATTTTTCTACCATACATAAAAATATTTATTTCATAAAGTGTAACGACCAGATTTGTGTGAGGTACTTTACTTCTAACCAATTGGTCGATACGGCGGGGACAATAACGGGGCGGGGGCTCGGGCGAACGGTTACAATACAACAACGGGTAATCGACGGTCGCTTGAACGTCGACAAATAAAAACGCGCTTCGATTTATAATACGAACGGGGGCCTCGGTTTAAGTTGCTTTCGAATAGTCGGCCGCTTGCAAATGTATAAAAAGGACGGGGTGAGCGCGGAAGTCAAAACGTAAAAACCACAAGAATAAGAAATGATCAAAATCACGCTTTGCTTCTTCTTTTATACAGCGATTTTGGCCACTCCCTGGGCGTTGCGGGAGGTCGAGCTTCTGTCCATCTTCTTCCGCCAATCGTTGTTTCCTGCTACGCTTTTTATGCTTACTTGGTTACGCCTCTCTAACGCTTTTCTGGTACCGTATGCTTTCTGTGCTTCCCTTGCTTTCTACGGTGGGCTTGGCCACACCTTTGTGCTTCTGTGCATGCTTCCTGTATCGGTTTCTCTGTATACACATGTTTTGTGGGGCCGCCGCTACTGTTACACTTGAGACTACTGTACGGTGGGGCTTCTACGTATTTTACTGTGTGCAGGTGTTGTTTACGATTTTTATGGGGGATTACAGTAGCTGTGGAATGTGTAGTTTAGTGTAGGTTCTAGGGGAACAGCTGCCGTTTGTGCAAATTAATTAGGGCATCTTAATTGGGCTACCGGGGTGTGAACGGATCAAAATAAAGTACTTCACGTAATTTTGTAGGAATGTTTGGGTGTGAATCCCAGACACCCTTGAGACGATAAAATGTGAAAATAAAAATAATATCTAATAAATGTCTATTACATACAGTATGCTACATATTTACAGTACTGCTTTAGCAGGTACGTTACATTTCCCTCCTTCCGGAGTTGAAAGTCCTCGTTCAAGGCTTTCGAGGTTGAGGAGGGGTGGGGGTAGATTTGATAGTTGCTTTCCGAGGGTAGAAAGGGGTTGTCTCGTTTACATGCACCATAAATGTAATATTCTTATGGGGGTGTTTAAGTGTAACGTTGGGGTACATGAAATTTGTAACTGTATAGGGTCCGTTTTGGCGAGGGAGGAATTTGGGAGTCAACCCTTGTTTACACGAATGATTTTTGTAGAGAATAAGATCACCTGCCTTGTAATGTATGTTCTGAGCATGCTTGTTATACTGACGGGTATAGTGGTCCTGGGCTTTTTGTAAACTTTTCTGCACGGTTGAGAGTGCTTCTGTAAAATGTGATTTTACACGAAGGGCGTAATCGTCTAAATCAACCATGTAGGACGTGGGGAAAAAATTTAAAGCTGCATCTGACGGCAGATTAGCTTGCCTAGCGTGGAGTAATTCAAATGGGGGATACGAAGTGCTATCATTTTTATGAATGTTGATCGAAAAAACAGCATATGGGAGATAAGTATCCCAATCGGTGTGGTTTGAATTGATGTACATGCGGATACGGGTGGCTAAGGTTTGGTTGCAACGCTCAACTTCCCCATTGGCAATGGGATGATATGGGTTGGTATGAATTTTCTGAGTATTGCATAAACTGGTGATGCGTGAGAAGAGATCGGATACGAAATCGGAGCCACGATCACAATGGATGATTTTTGGGGACCCATGACGGCAAACAATTTTGGTTACGAATAGCTTGGCAATAGTGGCTGCAGTGATGTCAGGGGTCGGGAATGCCTCTACATACTTTGTGAAATAATCGATGAAAACGACAATGAATCGGTTGCCGTCTTCTGTGAGGGGTAACGGTCCCATGCAATCAACACCGACTCTATCAAATGGGCCAGTCGGCTGAATTGGTACCAAATTTGCATGTACTTTGTGCCTAAGAGCTTTCTGTGTCTGGCATGGGTGACAAGTTTTGCAGTAACATTTGATATCACGGCTCATTTGGGGCCAAAAATATTTCTGTCTGAGCAAGTGTAAAGTTTTCTGGGCCGCAAAATGACCTGTGAACTTGCTGTCATGATGTGAGGCAATGAGGTGCTGGACCTGTGATTTGGGGATGTATAGTTTTGCCTGTTTGTCGACTATACGGAAGAGAATGTTTTGATGCACTGCGAATTTGATCAGAGTAAGGGGGTGTTTTTGGGCGATTTTTGCTAAAATACTTTTGACAGTTGGGTCAGTGCATTGGAGTTCGGCAAAATTTTTCTGTTGCTCTTCCTGTTCAGTTGCTTCAGCTTCCAAAACCGAATTGATAGTGGATATTTCGGGGCGGGTTTCTAATTGCTCAATATCAAAGGATGGCTTTGCTGTCTGTGAGGGGAATCGAGAAACTGCATCTGCGTTGCGGTTAGCAGTGCCTTTCTTGGGTCGAATGTCTAACTGGATACCAGAGAGGGCTAATCCCCAACAGGCAATGCGAGGGGACGGGTTTTCCTTTTGTAAGACTGCCTGAACTGCTGTGTGGTCAGTGTGTACAATAACATGTTGCTGGAAAAGATAGGGGCGGAAATACTTGACAAACTCAACTACTGCAAGGGTTTCCAACTCAGTTATCGGGTAGTTGCGTTCTGCGGGCTTCAATGTGCGGCTCCGAAAAGCAATGGGGCGATCCTGACCTTTACTATCTAGCTGACTGAGAATGGCGCCGATTCCGAGTTTTGAGGCGTCAGTTTGCAGAATAAACGGTTTTGTGAAATCGGGATGCTGCAGTATTGGGGCATGGATGAGTAAGTCTTTGAGCTTAGTGAATGCGTTTTGCTGTTCGGGGCCCCAGGAAAATTCGGAATTCTTTTTGAGTAGTGATGTGAGTGGGCTAGATACTTGAGAGCAATTTGGGATGAATCTGCAATAATACGAGGGTAGGCCAAGGAATGACTTAACTTCTTTTGAGCTTTTGGGCGTGGGTATGTCATAAATGGCCTGTACCTTATGGGGATCTGGTGAAATGCCTTGCTGAGAAATGACGTGGCCTAAGTATTGGACTCGGGGTTGGCAGAATTTGCATTTTTGTATATTTAGCTTAATGCCTGCTTGTGAGAATCGGGCACGAATAGTGTCTAAACGTTCCAGCATTTGGGCATGGGAGTCTGCGAATACTAAAACATCGTCGAGATATACAAGGCATGTGTTCCATTGGAGACCCGAAAGAATAACATCCATCAATCTTTGGAATGTGGCTGGGGCATTGGTGAGTCCAAAGGGGAGGTAGTTGAATTGATACTGGCCGGCTGAGCAATTAAAGGCCGTTTTTTCTCTGTCTGCTTGTGCTATGGGAATGGAATAGTTTGCATTGGATTGGTCAAGGGACGTAAAATATTTCATTCCACGGAGGGTGTCTAGAACTTCGTCTATACGGGGCAAGGGGTAGGTATCTTTTTTGGTGACTTTGTTGAGGCCTCTAAAATCAATGCATAAACGATGGCCTCCGTCTTTTTTGGGGACTAAAACTGTATTGGTACACCATGGAGAATTGCTTTGGCTTATGACACCTGCTGCTGCGAGTTGCTCAACTTCTGCTTGTATGATTTGCTTTTCTTTTGGGGAAGTCCGATAAAGTTGTCTACGTACAGGTTGGGAGCCATTGGTGTCAATTGCATGTGAAACAAGGGTGGTTCTACCTACATCCATTTTGGATTTAGCATATAATGTAGGATACTTCGATAGGGCGCGTAGGAGTTGCATTTTCTCGGTTTCTGTGAGGTCACTGGAGGTTAAATTGACATTTTCTTTTAACCATGTGAATGTATCAAAACGGTTGGGCTGGTTTTGCGTGGAAGGGGTCTTGTTAGGGGAAGCATTTTGTTTTGGGATGTAACATGAGACTGTACCAATGCATGTTCCAGGGTAAAGAATTTGTGCTGTTTCTTGTGTGTTCAGGACGGATATGCGTATGCGACTGTTTTGATTTTCCGAGATACAAGCCCCGAAATGGACTTTGGGATTCTGCTTGGGTTTCGGAGTGAATTCGAGCTGTTGAACTTGTAGGTACGATTTCGGCAAGGGGACAGTAAATTCGGTTACTGTACGGGGTGGTAATTCTAATTTCTCGTCTAAATAAGTTCCACCACGAGTTGAAAGAGGGCTATATTCTAGGCCGTCACAGGGTAATATGACATTGCCAAATTTGACCTGAGATTTTTGATTGTTGATAGTGTATTCCGAAAATCGACTGAGAAAGTTTTTGCCTAGAAGGATGTCTGCTGTGCAATCTTTTTGGACATGAACCATTATTGTTTCCTGGATTGTTTGGGCTGTCACTGTGACAAAAGTGGTCCCTACAAAGTGTATCGGAAGGTTATTTGCTGCTTTTGCTTGGACTAGCGGGGGTTTCATGTCTAACTGTAGGATTTGAGCGATTCGGGAATCAATGAGTGAGTAAACTGCACCAGTGTCTATCATGCCTTTTGTCATTAATTTGCCCTTAAGTGTGATTGGAATATGAGGGGTATGTTTCTCAGGTAAATTTTGGGGTGGCTTATTTGATGCAGATTGGTGAAATTGATTAATGAGTTCGATTGCAGGAGTTCGGGGGGTATCAATATCGACAAGGACGTATTTCTGCTGTGTTTGTGCCCCAGGACGATTAGCTAATTCTAAAAGGGCATGGCGGAATGATGGGGAAATGGTCTCATGTAAATGTCTGTTGTTTGATGGTATTTGGTATGCATGTTCAGTTGCAGCATGGTGCTTTGGAGAGGGGAAATATTTTCGGAGAACGAGAAAAGAATAAAAGACGCCTGCAATAACTACAGTAATAACGGCGAGATTTATAATGATTTGCAGGGGTCCTTTGAGTAAATTGTTTAATCCGTCCGTGAGACTTTGGGTGGTACCGGTAATTACATGTTCTATGCCTTGACCGGCACCAGAGAGGGTATTTCCGAGTGCTTGGCCAGTGCCTGAGATCATGTTGTAAACTGTATCCGAATTGAGAGACATTTGGGCGGTGTAATTGACGAGTTTTTTGACAACGTTTTCCAGTGTGTGAGTTTTGTAAATGTATTGTTTCAAAAAGAGTAAGTTGGTTGAAATAGTTGCAAGTTGATCATGAAAAATAGCGGGTGTATTAAAATGGAAAAGGGAGAAATTTTGGTTCCAGACGATTTCTAACGGTAAATTTGTGACATGCGGGGATCCTGTTTCACTGACCCATGTATTATTCTGTTTGTAAAGGGCTACATGCACGTGATGGCAGTCAACGGTTTGTGAGAAAGGGGTCAAATCGTTGCCTCCTGGATTCGAAAACATGAGTTCGGTTCCTATGAGAATGGGTAAAAGTTTGTAGCATGTTTGGTTGATTTTGTGGTTGTAAAAGACTATGGATGCGTTTACCTGCTTGCAGGGCCAGACTGTGAGGGCTTCTCCTGTGAATTCTGCTATTATGTCGGTTCTCTGTAAAAATGCACGCGCTCCAAGGGTTGCATCAAGACGTTAGATTTGCCATACAAGATCAAGGTGACGCTGTGCCTGTCTGCATAATTCACTCCATACGTTTTTGAAATTTTGAATTTCGAATTCCTGTATTTTGTCTGCTAGATAGTTTAGTTTCGCATTAATGGGTTCAAAATCATCAAAATCGTATAGTATAGTATGAGTTTCGTTGGTTTTTGGGGTTAAAAATGCATTACGATGTGGGGTGCTTTTGTCTAATTGTACGATAATGCCTTGTTTGGTTAGAATGTTGTCTTGAATTTCTGGGCAATTAGGGTTCGAAAAAACTGTATTTTTAACCGAGAATGCACCTTGTAGCTCTTCTATTATCATGTGTGTTTGCGTGAGTTTGATGGGATGTGTATTTTTGTATTCGAAAGGGCATAAGTTTTCAAATGCTGTTTCATTCCAGATAATAGATCCGTCGGCTGTTACACAATGACCTGATGTCTGTTTGCATGACCCTAGGTCGCCTAATCTACCTGTCATAAATTTTCCATTCCAAGATGCTATTTGTCCTATTTCTATGATGACGTTAGTGACTGAGGTACAATGGTCTGTACAACACCATGTGTATTCTACGCTTAGGGAGTTATTTGTTGACCAAAATCCTGGTTGGGTTTCGTATAATTTTTGACAGTTGTGTTCTTTGTCTATAACGATTGCCTTACAAACATGTGGGGTTAGATTTTGCATTTCGGTTTGGTCGAAGACAATACCTTTTGAGCCAAAAAATCCTGTATTAGTACAAATTTTGCGTTTGCGAACACTGCATTTGTATGCGTCTGTAATGTGGGGCTTAGTGGAGGGGATATAGATTTTTCCGAATGTCTGTACGGGTTTGTCTACTGTGGAAGGGGGCATGCATGATACAAGTTTTGGTATGCTGACTGAGTGACCGCTCAATGAAGTTCCACACATCTGAAATTGGGCACTACACGATGTGGGGATTATTATACAAAGAAAGATACAAAACATCGGCCAATAGAATGTTTTAGTGGAGGCGGCGGGGCACTGTATGTTTTCGTTGTGGCCGGTTTGGTGTTGTTCGGTTTTGGGTTGAGGGGGTGGCCGGTTTGCAATCTGAACATTCTGTAAAAGTTTGGAATTTGAGTTATGGGATGGGGTTTGGACTTGCTTACTTGCGGGGGTCGGTAGCAATGTTTGGCGGGGGCAGAATTGGTAGGGTTCAGGGGTCAGGCTGTGTAAGAGGGACAATAAGTTGCGACCTGTTTTCGATGGGGTTTCGGGGGCGGTGGGTGGCGTAGTGTCTTGTTTTTGGGGGATCTTGTAGCCTACGGGGATGGTGGGCGGCGATTTTTTGATTTTTGCGGCTTCAGGCATGGGGGGTTGTGACATGGCGCACCAATCGGGTACGTCCAGATCAAGGACGTATTCGTCACTACGGCGGTGGGTGTTGGGCATGATAGTTCCTAAAGTAGTCTGAGGGCCGTTAGTTATGGCGGGTAATTTTGAGTAAAATGCAGGATCCTCAATGTCCATGAGGGGTTGGGGTTGCCTGTACTCAATGCAGTTTTGAATATTACGACTTTGCTGATTTGGACAATACCTGCTTGTATGACCTCTCTGCTTGCATAGAAAACATTGAAAATTGGAGTAGGGTTTTGAAAGGCAGTTATCTGATCTATGTCCTGTTTGGGAGCAGTGGATGCATCGGCTTTTACAATCACGTATACTGTGATTACTACGGAAACAGATTTCACATGATTTTCGGGTAACTACTGATTTACAATTACGAGCTACGTGTCCAATTTGTCCACACTGGAAGCATGTGGGTTGCCTAGGGGTGGTATTGTTCCTGTAAGCATTATTCCTACTGTAAGTGTTGTTACTGAAATTGTTGTAGCTACTTTGTTGTGGGGGTTGGGGTTTTTGTTTGATCTGCAATTGTAAATCTTTTACTTGTTGTTCTAACTGATGCAAAAGATCCTGTTGGTCTGTATTTTTGGTGAGGGAAAAGATGGGTTTGGGTTTTGGGGGTATAGAGGGAAGGGCGTTAGATTTTAACTCATTTCTAAGGATTTGCTGTTCATTGTAAGCTGCTTCATCTTACATTTCTTTTAAAGTTGGGAACCGTCTATACTTAATTGCTTCCCTGATTTCGTTTTGCATGCCTTCTACAAAGAGGGTTTTTATGATCATTTCTCGTGCGTCTGTGTTAAAGTTAGGGTAGGCGAGGGTTGCGAGATGTTCTAGATCAAAAAAGAATTCTGTTACTGTTTCTGAACGCTTTTGTTTTCTTTTGCGTAAGAATTGTTGATGTAGCTCATTATCTCTATTGTTTGGGAAAAATGCCTGTAATGCGACTTTATACTGCTCGTATGTGTGGGGAGGGTTTTCGGAATTTGCTAAACTTTTGAACTTTGCTAAGGCGGCTCCTCCTAAATGAATTTCTAAACATGCCAACTTTAACTGTACGTCTGTATCTTTCATGCCTTGGAGTGCCATGAATTGTTCTAATCTTTTGTTCCATTCACCAAAATGTTGGGTCACGCCGCCCGTGAATACTGTAGGTTTCGCGTAGAAATTATTTGCCATGTTATTACGAATGTTTGCTGTTCTGAGATCGTCTATTAGGGTAGGGTTTACTGTATTCTGATTCAATTGTGTGCGTAGGGTACGAAAATGTTCTGAAAATAAATCGTTTATCTGCTCTCTAACGATTTCTCCTAAATGATCTTGCATTTGGTGGGTCATTCTTGGTTTGCGTTGGGATTTCTGCTTAAATGCTTCAATTTTTGCTTCACGCTGTATTCGTTTAAATGTATCGCTTAATGTCTCGTTGGAGGGGATTTCCAGTTTGCTTTCTATGAATACTGTCTTTCTGTAGGAAATGATTACTACTGTATTATCTAATGCTTCTAAATGCCCGGATAAGAGTACACCTAATTGGGGGCAGGGAGTTCCACTGGTTAATGTAACGGTACGGTCACCAAAATATGTAACGACCAGATTTGTGTGAGGTACTTTACTTCTAACCAATCGGTCGATACCGCAGGGACAATGGGACGGGCGGTACAAATACGGGGCGATAATATACGAACGATCGACGGTCGCTTGAACGTCGACAATAAAAACGCGCTTCAATTTATAATACGAACGGGGGCCTCGGTTTAAGTTGCTTTCGGATAGTCGGCCGCTTGCAAATGTATAAAAAGGACGGGGTGAGCGCGGAAGTCAAAACGTAAAAACCACAAGAATAAGAAATGATCAAAATCACGCTTTGCTTCTTCTTTTATACAGCGATTTTGGCCACTCCCTGGGCGTTGCGGGAGGTCGAGCTTCTGTCCATCTTCTTCCGCCAATCGTTGTTTCCTGCTACGCTTTTTATGCTTACTTGGTTACGCCTCTCTAACGCTTTTCTGGTACCGTATGCTTTCTGTGCTTCCCTTGCTTTCTACGGTGGGCTTGGCCACACCTTTGTGCTTCTGTGCATGCTTCCTGTATCGGTTTCTCTGTATACACATGTTTTGTGGGGCCGCCGCTACCGTTACACTTGAGACTACTGTACGGCGGGGCTTCTACGTATTTTACTGTGTGCAGGTGTTGTTTACGATTTTTACGGGGGATTACGGTAGCTGTGGAATGTGTAGTTTAGTGTAGGTTCTAGGGGAACAGCTGCCGTTTGTGCAAATTAATTGGGGCATCTTAATTGGGCTACCGGGGTGTGAACGGATCAAAATAACGTACTTCACGTAATTTTGTAGGAATGTTTGGGTGTGAATCCCAGACACCCTTGAGATGATAAAATGTGAAAATAAAAATAATATCTAATAAATGTCTATTACATACAGTATGCTACACATTTACAGTACTGCTTTAGCAGGTACGTTACATAATGGAGAAATTTTGGACTAAATATTTACAAGAAGATTTTTTTTTTCTCTGTTGCAAAAACTATACCTGTCAAGCAATTAACGTTGCTCTAAAAAATGCTGCTCTTTGATTTGATCCCCTGAAGCCTAAGCCTGCGTTGAAGTAAACTGTATCAAAGAGTGCTTTCATATGTGTAATAGGGATTTAAGGAAAGTTCTCACGCTACCGTGGAAAATCGATTTAATCAGTATAGTCGACTTCGTGGGACAGTCGACTTACTGGTAATTTATGTCTAAAAAATGATGCTTATATCATTAGTCGAGCTACTTGGACGGTCGAATTACTAGGATGTATTCGTATATACTATGGGTTATTTATTTAAATTCAAGTTTTAAAAAAGTTTAATACATTCTCTGAACGTATTGTATACTAAACATTATGTTAAGTCGTTAATTTCAATGACACATCAGTAAATTTTTCTAATTTTTTGTTTAAGGATGTAACAGAGAATGTTGAATCAGCAGAACTCTTCTTATCTTTTGACTTGTGGGACGAGAAAAACAAGCCGGCACATCTAAAAGCTTCATTTTTACCAAATCACTAAACTGGTATTTTGTTCAGCTAAAATATGATATTTCTAAAACCAATATTCTTTCTATACTTATTTAATTCAATTTTGGTACATCAAACTTTTGGTTTTCTAAAATAAAATTCCGACTCATCAATTTATTTATAGGCTTTTTGGCCAACTGATTTGGAAGTTGTGACGTTTGAAGACAAAAGTGAGTACTGTGCAATAAATTTTTCATGCTATGTTTTTTGCAATGATGCTATAATATCAGTTGTTAATTACACGAACATTTGCCAACAACCCCAATTTGTTGGTGAATGTCGCGCCCTGAAGCGACAATGGTATTTCAACAAAAATACTGGATTTTGCGAACAATTCAATTTTGGAGGTTGTGATGCAAATGACAACAATTTTTTGCACTTGGAAGAATGCCAACGAGTGTGCGAAGACAATAAACGTGAGAAGTATGATGGTTTGCATACTCATATCTTAATCCTCGAATATATTAAATTTAGCATGCAACGAAAAGCCAGAAAAAGTTCCAGGTCATTACAAGAAGACCATGCGAGAAAATAAAAGAGGTTGTCCAGTTTACAAGGTTACAACTGATACCAGTAAGCTAAAATCCGGATAGTTGATCTAATTTAGCATGTTAAATGTTTTAGAACGAACGTTCATAGTGTATGAAGGTGTTACTATAACATTCAATTGTAATGTCACAACACGCGAAGAAAGATCTGTCCACGAAGTTCATCACGAAAGATGCGCCGAATTATGCAAATACAAATTAAGGTAGAAAAATAATCAAATTGATGTCAATCAGTCATCCGCCGACTTTTCCATCTAGTTGCAACACTTTCGTTTGGTCCGTAAAATCTGGCCACCCTGTTTGCCGTTTGTTGAACGTGAAAAGTATTCAAGATTTGAGAAAAGATAGCGTTATTGCCCCAGAAGGCGTATGCGGAGTTTTCTTCGACAAAATAAAATGAAACAAAAATTTTTATCATGAATTGATTTCCAATTACTCAAAAAATATTATTTTCTGCGTGTTTAGAAAAGTTTACGGTATATTTTTGACAGTTTAGATAGTGAAATGCTTCTAACATTTCAAACAATGCATCATATTCGAAAAATGACAAATGGTAGCATAGCACCCCAGAAGGCATTTACAGCGTCTTTGGCCAAAAATGGAACAATGAATGCGTCCAATATTGCAATGTGATTTTCAGTGATTAAATGTTATGCTCTATGTATTTAAATAAGCATAAAATATATTTTTGATAATTGTGATGATAAAATGCCTCTGAAAATATTGCGAGCAACACATCATTTGCTTCAGGGTAAATAACACATTTGTAATCGAATACATTATTGTTGTTTCTGCACAATCTTACTGGGATTTTACTGAAAACTCTCCCACACTTTGTTGGACACGCTGTTATATCGTAAGTGATGCTTTCTCATGGATATATTTTACCAAGTAATAACAATCACGTTTGAAAGATAATCTGGAATGTTTGAACAAAGCTGAACTTGGCTATATAATAGATTGCATGAACATTTCATAATGTTTACATGAGTAAAAATAATAACAACATGGATTGATCCATACATCCAAATTTTTCGCGATACCAGATGCATTGTTCGTAGTTACATTATGATGATGCTCATTTGCGATCAATTGGTCGTAGTTTGAATTGATCAAGTATAAAAACGACGAAGAATGAGGCCAACTGACGGATGGTTAGGTGATCAAGGCGTTCAAACCAAAAAATATGGACGATGCCTTGCATTTGAGGTCGATGTCAAAATATGTTGGTCGTGCTATTTTAGGCAGAAAGTGAGCAATCTTACTTTCTTTTGTGTTTTTCGTAATCGGCATTCAAGATTGGAATCAACGGAGTTTTAGAGTCGTATACAGTAGCTAGAATTTTTTGCAGTATCTCGAATTGTACGAAAATGTACAATACGCTAGAATTTTTAATTACTCGAGACAATGTCGAAAGAATACCGTAAAAAGTACTGATCGTTTACGAACCTTTGGAGAAAATTTTCCGCCTGATTAAGTGTTCCGTGTTACCTCCGTCCGAACGGCAGTCAAAAAATTCATCAAGACGAAAGCCAAAAAATCACGGTCTTTGGAAATTTGGAGCGAAATTCGAATAGTTGAATTTTCGATCGTGGCGTCTGGGACTATGTAAAAAAATGTGAATAAATATGCAAAATGAAAAAGAAGATAAGTTGAACGCTTAAATAGTATCTATCATGCTGACTATTTAGGTGCCGACTTCTCCTTAGTCAGTTCTATGTGGATTTTTACAACGTTGCATTCTAAACCAAATATACCCATATGTTTGCACATAGAACAGCTAATGACACTGATGTCCGCATTGTTGCTGTAATAACCTGAAGTGGTTTAGCTCTCTCTCTCTGTATGTGTTTTAACACAATTTTCGAGTCGCCCACTGCTTCATCTATTTTTACAAATATTTCAAAATTTGTATAACAAGGAGACTGAAAGAACTTATAGTGTTTGAAGAAAGGAAAATCTTAATTAATTGGGGTATCGATTCCATTACTAAAGTCCCATCTAAAGCCCATGCACTCGGAAAGGGCAAAGGCGTCAGATTGGCAGGAACTGCCTTCCAAACTTATCAATATTTGAGAGTGGAAGGGCGAAAAAAGGTAGGGAAAATTGTTTCCTTCAAGGTAGGAATGGTGTCTACTTTCTTCCGATTCGGATGCTCTGAAATGTGCATAAATCAACAAATAATTATTTGAATCATTAAAGTGGAAAACCCAAAAACGTAGTACAATACGTCGACATTGTTTTTGCATCACAAAGAACTCAATTTTTTCGTTACTTTGACGGCTAATATTTGTGAATATGCTGGGGCGTAAAACACACAGAATTGTTTTTTTACGAATGGATTACTTCAATAACAATACGTGAATCATGAATGAATGAAGTACTTGCCAATCCTAGTATCTTGGACAAATCGACCGAGAGTTACAATAATATCAAAACAACAGACCCCACGGATTTCACATATTTCTGGTGAGCAATTGAATAACATATGACCAGTGATGAAAGTACAAACTAAATAGATAGCGCCTTTTGATTGGCTAGAACTTCATAGTTGATCAATGCTTGTGTGCAAATTCCACATGCAGAATGCATTCCAATTGTCAATCCACTTTTCGTATTTACTGTTAAATTCCTAGGCTCTAACCTTTGTGTGAGATTCTATATCGCAATTATTCTCGTAATAAACCATAACCCAAATCAATGAAGACTGATCCTTATCTAGGAATGCTTCTCTCTGTAAAAGTTTCTTATCAGGCTTGGCCTGCACTACTCATGAGGTTCTGTTAATTGGTTTTATGGAGGCATATTGTTTGCTAACTGAGGTTAGCTGAAGTTTCCTCGTGATTTTTAATGTGGTTCACCAGTAGAGGATAGCTGTGGTTAACTTTTGATTTGGAATGGTCAACTTGAACTCGACTGGAATTTTCAGACAAGCTTAGGAATTTCTCGAACAACAAAAATAAATAAAAATACAAATGTGGTTGCTCCAAAATAGTATTTTGTTCCTCATAGGACAAACAGCGTAAAATATAATAAAATTTCAGCACTTTGGAACGGTTGCTCGTCCCCACATGGTCGTCCTACATTTCACACGTCCACGACAGAAATTCAGATTCGAATTCAGTCATTTTCCGGTACTTCTACGTCTATGTTGAATGTTCTTGATTAACATGTTTATGGGATGGGCTTTGAGTGATTGACATGTATTGTTTCGATCCCATTTCATATTAGTTTGTTCTCAATCGTGATAATTGGACTTGTGACGTTCACGATTTTGAATGGTCCTTCCAGAACTGACTGTTGTTTGTTTGATTCTTTCTTTGTTCACGATTTCTGATTCTTTTAGTTGCAGATTCCTTATTTTCTAATTTACGTTCTTCTGACTGGGATCATTGGTTCCTTTGTGATTCCTTCTGTGATTCCTCGACTTTTGACTGAATGTGGTTCAAGGCCTGCATAAAATGATTCTTGACTTGCGTCTGGTGATGCTGAATGTCGATGTAATGTAGGTTTGGATTGAAGTTTAGTGTTGAATTAATAGATGATTTTGGATTCCTACGATACAGCAGTTCGAAGGGAGAATATCCCATGGTTGAATTGAGGTGAATATTTGTAGCAAAAATAGCGTTGATCCCAATATGAGACTGGTTTTCATTTATGCATATTTGTATCCTAGTGAATAACGTTTAGTTTGTTCCTTTGACTACTTTGAGGCTCGTCAACCAAACAACTGGAATAGCTATGACATAGCTATTCACATACTTGCTGAGGTTCAAATCAGAAAAACGGTAAACTGAATTTTCGTTATGTATATCTTTCGATTGATTGTATATGTTCCAAAACAACATGCTCTCTGAGATTTCACCGTCGTTTTCATGGCGTAAATGATTTGAATTATCAGTTTTTGTACACATCGTGAAAATCGTGTTGTTTTTTAAAATAGTGAAATATGTTGACACAGATAAGGCAATACGAAAAATATGCTCGCATGTGATATTACTCAGCAAAAAAGAAATAATAAAGATGCACAGCATGCCTCTTTCTAAATTATTTGTTAGAAAAATGGAGATAAAAGCGCCCGCTATTGTTCTTTGCTTGTCTGCGTTGCAGTTTCTGTGTGACGGACAATCATGTACAACATTGACTACGACTAATTCTTTGCTGGGTAAGTTTTTGATATGATTAGTCTTACAGCCTACAGCAGCTTGATTGGTCTCATGATTCTTGCCCGAGGTGATAGTTGGCATTGAAGATTGATGTTGCATGAGTATGTTTCAAACAGAGCTGTACACCAGTTAGAGTTTTACCGAGTCAATATTGTAAAAAATATCCATCTTCAACAGACCAATTCACTGAAATTCCTAAAACGGACAACATTCGCCGAGGAGAAGTGGTTTTTAATCGGGAGCGTGCTAAATTCAACGTTTCGAAAGATTATGGTTTTTTGGTCGACGAGCCCCAAAGTCGACTAAAACCTCTGATCGAGGGATGGATTTCCAAAGGTCTTTTGGGTGGATCAGACGCCCAAAGCGTCTGGCGTGCTTTCGACAGCATTATGGGCCGAAAAGCCAAAGGCAGTTTCTTCAGTGAAATGTCCAATCCCGGTTATGGAACATGGAATTCCTACCAATTCATCAGTGCTCGAACATCCAGTTATCGTCTTTCAGCTGCTTATACTTTTCTGATATTGAAACACAAAGGTGAAAGAACTTATACCATGAGCTGTAGAGGTTACCAGGGTGAAAACCTATTTCCTTCCAAACCACAAAAAAATGAATATGAATCGACAAATCTAGGTTGACATCTATCCAAAAACGTGAGTTAAAAAAAGTATTTAACAAATTTAGTTTGATTGAAATTCCGAGTAGATTGACCTACTTTACATTTTCCTTGCTTTACTTTACAGAAAATATTGTCATCATTTTCCTGACCACTCACATCTGGACTTCTTTGTAGATGACCGGGTCAGTATCACCAGTCCGGAAAGCGAAGACTTGAGTAGCTTTGTTAACTACAAAAATCGCAAGAACTTCAACGAAATATTGTCTAGAGAACTTGCTCAATTCGCCGCCAAATATGATCGATGCCGTTCTTAATCATGCGATTATTTTTGATTCGATCCAATGTCGAATCGGAGTAAATGATGTGGAATCAAAGAAGCTTGTAGTTGGAACACACATATATAAGTTAATGTTTAAGTTTGATTAATTGTGATCAGATACGACTGTATCATACATTGTATGGCATCATATTTCAAAGAACTCTCTGGTTTGAAGTTCTAAATAACCCTTAAGAGTCAAGATAGGTGGGCCCCGCCCGGCCTGAGAATTTTTTCAGACAGGCCGAAGCCGGCCCGAAACGAAATACGGGTTTTCGGGCTTAAATTCAGGCCCTAGCAGTGGGCATAGAAAGTACGCCCGCAAAGTTCCACATCGTTATGGGAAGTGCGCCTCGATCTTTAGCATGCGATTCCACATCACTGTAGAAAGTATGTTTCGACATTCAATGGGTAAAATTTCACATCCATGTAGAAAGTAGCGACAGTCGACCAAACTCTGCTCAGACGTTAAAAATTGGTGATTTGAACTTGTCTGGGGGCACAAAAATTTGGGAAGAAATTCCAAATTTTGTACGCAAGATCTTTGAGCTTTAACTCGTATTTTAATAATTTTAAAAATTCTCAAAAATTTTTTGTTCATAAAACAGCAGAACCGTGAAATCCTCGAGCCTTTTATACTCATTTTTTTAATTTTTACAAATTTTTAGCATGTAAAACCGTTAAACTTTAGAGCCTTATACTCCGGAATCTTATGGTTTTGTAGGTTTACTCGTTTTTCAAAATTATTTTCATAAAAATTTTACGTAATATTTTGTACGAATTTGAAAATTTTTAGAAATTTTTTATGCATAATTCCATATAACCGTTAAATTCTCGAGCCTCTTATTCTCTGGAACCTGATGGTTTGATGGGTTTACCCGTTTTTTAAAAATGTTCTATAAACATTCTACAAATTTTTCTACAACTTTAAAAATTTTTCCAAAATTTCTGGGGCGTAAGACTCATCGTGCCCTAAAAGTTTGAGGAATGATGATGTAGCATGCAGGACAAACTGACCATCCAACTATTGGGGTGAATTTTTGAAAAAAAATTATTATAGATGTAGACTGTCAACAGCTGACTACAGTATCAACTTTTTAAACATAAAACCTTGAACTTTTTACTGGTTCACCTTTAACAAAAATTTTTAGTAGACGCAAGACTTACCGTATGCTAAAAGTTTCGAAGAATGAACCTGCATGCAGGACGAACCGAACACTCGACAAACCGTAAAACTTATGGAATGAATTTTCGTAAAATATTATTGTAGACGCAACTATGAGGTCAACAGCCGACCCGTCAATCAAGACGCTAGACGACATCGTATTACCAGTCAGTTTGGTACTACAATTTTTTTAATTTTCAAAAATTATTGTACGATGTATCCAACAGCTGACCTGTCAATTCAAATGTTGTACAGTATCATATCACAACATATAAAATTGTAGCGCGTATAACAACTTCCTAGGATAGAGAAACTCGCTGACATATTTTTTGTACTTGTATACCTGCAGTTACAAAAAGCTATGAAGCGTCAAGCGTATTTTATCTTACCATGCGGAAACCTACTCAGAATAGGTTAGCACTATTAAAAAGCTTTAAACTTATCTAACTTCTAGTACAAAAATTTTTTTAAAAATTTGTAATGTAAAACAACAATCATGTTCCGAATAAAAAATTAGCCAAGTGGTTCTAAAATTCTCTATCGTTTAAAACGACCTCCACCACCATTAAAAGGAGGTCTTCAAAAAAGGTCTCCTTGCATCTAGGGAGACCTTAGAGCCTTTGTTTTACAAATGTACAAGAATCGTCAAAACTGGTCATTAATGGTCGAAAATTGTCTCACGTGCATGTAAAAATGATGAGGAGTTTATAAACTATGAAACATAGTTCATACGGCGCCATACACTAGTTGGCAGACCACTACATTTTGATGGCACAAAATTGACTAGAGTGACTAATACGCTATATGTTACATCATGACCAGCAAAAAAAGCTAACAAAAAGAATGTTGAGTAACCCGAAAAAGTCTAAAAAACGGAAAAGTCGGAAAAGTATGAAAAAGTATATTCCGCAGCTAAGTGCATCAACACATTTTCCAACGGTCTACTCCCAAGTGAGCGATACCCAAGTGAGCGACTCCCAAGTGAGCAAATTTCCTAGTGAGCGAATTCTCAATTGAGCGACTCCCATGTGAGCGATTCCCAATTGAGCGATTACCATATGAATGATTCCCAGTTGGGCGACTCCAAACCAGCGATCGCGATGTAATAGTACTTTCTTCATATTTTCCTCCGGTCTATACCCAAGTGAGCGATTCCCAACTAGGCGATTCTCGATTAAGTGATTCCCAAGTGAGCGCTAGTGAGCGAATTCCCAATTGAGCGATTTCTTTGTGATCGATTCCCCATTGAGCGAATTCCAAAATGAGTGAATTCCAAAATGAGCGAATACCCTATTGGGCGATTCCAATTGGGTGATAAAGAATTAAATAACACTTTCTTCAGATTTTCCTTGTTTATATTTTTCTTTGTACCTATTTTTTCTTTCGTTTTGTGTGTTGCTTATGTTTACTCATATGTATGTTTTTGCATTTTTATCTTTTATCTCTGCTTTCTTTCATTTTCTTTTTTCTTGTCATTTACTTTTTTCTTTTTTGCTCATGAAACAATACATTACAAGTTGTCATTTTTAATAAGCATTGTCTTCCATATAATTCTTAAACAATTTGGCACACTCTATTTTCTATAAAGTTTTATTCTTTGTGATTCCTTCTTCATTCTTACTTGCTTTTCATCTTTTTTTTGCTTCTACTTTTTCATCTTTCTCATTTTCTATTTTCCTGATTCTTTCTCTTTGCTTTTTTCACATTATTTTTTCTTCCTTCCTTGATGCTTTCTCTATCTTGCTTCTTCTTTCTTGTCATTTTTCTCATGTTTTTTTCTTTTCCTATTGCTTTTCCACCTATTTTCAGTTATTCTTAATGTCTTCACTATTGTTGATGTGTAATTTCTGCTGATATTTTGTTTCTTCCAGCATTCTTTTGTTAATATTTCCATGATGACTTTCACACTTACAACGAGGAAAGACCCAAGCATGCCGAAATGTACAAAAATGATTCGAAATACTACGGATATTAAAAACGACAACTTGTAATGTACTGAATCATGAGCAAAAAAAGAAAAAAATAGATGACGAGGAGAAAGAAAATAAAAGGAAGTACAGACAAAAGATGAGAACGAAAAAAAGAAAACATTAACCATACACACAAAAAACGTATGAAAAAAATACATCCAAAGAAAAATATGAGGTCAAAAAGGAAAATGAAGAAAGTGCTATTAGGTTCTCGATCGCTCGTTTGGAATCGGCCAATTTGGAATTAGCTCATTTGGGAATTCACTGAATTGGGAATCCCTCACATGGGAATCGCTCGATTGAGAATCGCTCGATTGGGAATTCGCTCACTTGGGAATTCGCTCATTTGGGAATCGTTCACATGGGAATCGCTCAATGTCGAATTCGCCAACTTGGGAATCGCTCCCTTGGGAATTACTCACTTGAGAACCGCTCACTTGTGAATCGCTCACATGAGGATACCCCTTTTTTCCTTTACCTTATAGTTTTATTTGTATGTATTTCTTTTTTCTTTCGTTTTTTGGGTGTATTTTTAATGTTTTCGTTTATGTAGGTTTTCACGTTTTCATCTTTTTTATCTGCTTTCTTTCATTTTCTTCCTTCTTGTCATCAATTTTTTTCTTTTTTTCCTCATACAATACACTACAAGTTGTCATTTTGAATAGCCGTAATCTTCTGTATAATTTTTGTACAGTTTGGCATGCTTGAGTCTTCCATCGTTGTAAGTGTGAAAATCTTCATAAAAAACGTAAACAAAAGAATGCTGGAAGAAACAAAAAATCAAGAGAAAGGAAACGTCAAAAAATGAAGACATTAAAAATATGTGAAAATAGGTGGAGAAGCATTATAAAAAGAAAGAAAACATGAAAACAGTGATAAGAAAGAAGAAGCAACATAGAGAAAGCAGCATGTGAAAAAAGGAGAAAAAAGAATCATGAAAAGTTAAAAGCAGAAAACTAAGATGAAAAGTAATGAAAAAAATATCCATAGGGATTAAATTATATAGGAAATAGAGGATGCGGAATATGTAAGAGTTATATGGGAAACAATGCTTATTAAAAATGACAACTTGTAATTTGCTGTTTGTTTAATGTTTAATGAGCAGAATAGAAAAGTATATGCAAAGAAAAATGAAAACGAAAGAAAGCAGAGACGAAACTTGAAAAGGTAAAAACATACGTGAACGAAAATAATAAAAATACACGCAAAAAACGAAAGAAAAAAACATACACACAAAGAAAAATATAATGTAAAGGAGTAAAACATGAATAAAGTTTCATTACATTCTGGACCACTCGTTTGGAATTGCCCAATTGGGAATTCGCTCATTTGTGATTTCGCTCACTTGGGAATCGCTCACATGGGAATACCCCTTTCCAACTAAACATGCGCATCTCCGAAATTTTGAGGAGGATATAGGGGTCAATGTCAGGACCCTGTTTTTGGCGTTTTTTTGAGACAACAAATTCAAAAAAGCTGGCCAAAAATTTTTTTGTCATAAAAAATTTTCCAGTTTCAAAACTGTTGGGATAGTTTGAACTCTCCATGTCTCCTTTCACATTTATGTGCTTCCAACTGCGTTGAAATGTTTTACTTAATTTCCAATTGCTCCCGTCCTGCTTTCAAAAAAGTCGTCCTGTTGCCGTGGTAGTGCGAGTAAAGTTGGGGGGAAGCGTGAATCGCACACCCTCAATATAAGCGCGGCTGAATCAGGAGCTTTCTTAATAGCATTTCTATATGCTTTACCCTGTTGTCCCATTTGCAGATCGGTGTGCCCAATGACCAAGGCCCAGTTGCACTAATGGGGTCTGAGCTCGAGCCCAAGACAATCTTGAACAAAAAAGTGACTTAGTTTGATCTCAAGTTTGGTATAATCTCAAGTCATCAGGATTATAATACGCTCAATGTCTAGATTATCCCCAGCTCAAGCCGTTGGGTTGCACTAAGATTTCCGCATAACTTTCTTATCTCTAAAGCAAATAAATATAAAAATGTCTGCAATTTCCAAACTCGAACTTAAACCTCGGTATTATAAGTTATTATAGTTAATCCTGAAGTCTTTTTGTACTCTTGTTTTACAGGTTTACTAATTTTTCAAAAATTTTTATACAAAACCTTAAACTTTTTATATCTGAACCCCAACAGGACTTAAAATTTTATTTGTAAAATTGCACTTTTTTGACAATAGTTTATAGCGATCTCCTCACAGGAGAAGCTTGTTTACAAAAACTGTCCTTTTTCAATCGAGTGCGATAAGAGGGGCACGACCTCTTGGTGTGACTTTGTGTATTTACATATGTACGAGTTCCTTCCTGAAGGGTTGGAATTACTACAATATTTGATGTATGAATTCTAAAAGATTATAGAATTTGAAAAATGGTTTTTGTAGACTTTAAATGAAAACTTATAAAGAATTTCCATCCAGTTCTACATTGTGGATAAGAAGCCCCTTATGCACATCTTTTCTACTTACGGAAAAGCTTTGAACCGCCGAACGTAACCCAATGGCCCGCTTTGATTGTGATGTACATTTTTCTGAAGCAAGAGCCTATGTTCATAAGGACGGCGCACTGTCATTATCATGAATTCTGAATTCCAGTTACGATACTGCAATTTCGAATGTTTTACACTCTTGATGGTGAAGTTTGATGAGACAATTAATAAACACATATAATGGAAAAAAGTTAAAAATAGCAAATATTTTTCTGGATTTATTTAGTTCCTTTTGTGATTAAATAAAGTCAAAATTTTGAATATCCTGCTTTGAATTATGTGAACTAGAGAAAATAAGTGCCCTTTGACATATTTCATGTAGTTTCCGGCACTAAAAATAATGTTGACGTCCGGTTTGTTTGGAAAGGTAACTTGGAGGCACAAGAAAGTCCCATAATTACGACTTTAATGATTTTTACTGAATGATTCACATTTGTAAAATTCTTTGGTGAGACCCTCCTCTCAACTTGGCCGGACCTAGTACCCAAATGCTGAGACCCCCAACTCAAAAAACAGGAAAAATAACATTTTTTATCTTTATGGGAAAGTTTTTGGAATTTTTCGACCATTTTGGCATTCACCCAAAATTTTGTGAAAAATTTTGGCCATTTTTTGACGATTTTGGGAAATATTATTCTTTTTTACGAAAAAAATGAAAAATAGACTGTATTGAAAAATGATCAAAAATTTCAATTTTTGCAGTGCTTTGTGCCATAAATAAGTATTTTCATTGTTCTTGAGACAACAGTATTTTTCGATTTGTTTCAATTTTTTCATGAACAAATTGAAAGTTTCACGATGATCAATTCTTTTCATCTGTCAGAAAGTTTCACAAAAATGAGCCTTTATTGAACTACAGAACCTTTTTTCAATATCATTAACAGTTGGCTAAGTATGATCACGAATTTCTTAATCCAATGTTAGCTTAGAAAAATATGATGGAGCATATAGTTGCTTTGTAACAAATTTTACAAAATTTTCCATGTAGAGCAGCGAAACCCCAAAACTTCTGAAGCTTTTGTATCTAAAACCTGAGGCTATTATGGTTTTATAATCTTATTCATAAAAAGTCCCGTAAAACTGTACAACTCCAAGAATTTTTCTTAAAGTTTATAAAAATTTTACGAAGTTTTGCACGTAAAGGCGCAAAATCTTAAAAGTTTGGAAATTTTCATGCATAAAATTTTAGGATTCGACAGTTCACCAGTTTTACAACCACGTAAAATCGTAAAACTTTCATTATAATATATAAAAAATTTTACAATGAGAATATTGCAAGCAAGTAAGGTTTGGTGATAGAGGAATGCCCTGTATTAGTAGAGCAAATTCAAGGCTGAAAAAGTAGTGCTTCTGGTTCATATAAAGTTACAAGCAAGACATATGAACTGAGAACTTGAGATTATAAGATCATAGTGATCATTGCTCTATGAGGCTATGCTCAGAAATCTGATATAAGTCTACTATAAAGGATCAAAATGAAATTTTATAAAGAATGATTGTAAACTGGCTGCGCATGGTCAATAGATGACCAACCAATCAAAATACTAGATGATATCTTATTGCCAGACAGTATAGATTTTTTAAATTTGAAATCCTAAACCTTTTATGGTTTACTCATTTTTCAAATTTTTTACAAAAATTCTAAAAAATTTTGTATGACTTTGAAATTTTTTTTAAAATTATAAAACGGCTCAATCCACCACCCAAAGAAGTTGCACCCTTCTGGCTGCAATATAGGACATGATGCTTGATTCAGATGTAATTATAAAGTCAGAAGCTGACCCTTCAAGTAACTACAAGATGGCACCATATTACTAGACAATATCGATTTTTAAAAAATTTCAATTTCAAGGAGGTAAGACTTGCTGCAAGCTAAAAGTTTCAAAGAATGACACAGCACACATGAAAAGCTGCCAGTCCAACAAACTATGTAACTATCAAAATGAATTTTTATAAAAATTGTGGTAGAGTATAGCTATATGGTCAACAGCTAACCCAACTATCAAGATATTATATGATCATATTACCAGACAGTATTGTATTAAAATTTAAAACTTATTTTAAAAATTATTGTAGGATGCATCTTACAGCTGACCTTTAAATCAAAATGCTGTCCAGTATCATTTACGACATATGAAGTTGTAGCACACATAGAAACTTTTTCCACAGGAGGAGCAAGTCCTCCAAAGAATACACTTTGTTGGGCACCCTGTTGCTGACAAAGTTGCAATCGGGAAGTCGACATGCAAATCAACAAAGTGGATGACCAGTGGCGCACATAATTTGCGTAGCAACAGAGTGCCACAGAAAGACGAAGAAATGATGATAAAATCATTCTCGTTTTTATATAATATTTTTCTTGGTTTATGCTGGCGTCCACAAATAAACCTTAGCCCAGCAATATTGTTTCAAATTTACATAAACTATTTTGTGGTTCGTCCGCATTCTTCAATATATTTGTTTATTTATTCTAGTGTTTTATATCAGTGTCCATATATGGTAGTAGCAAAGGGCCATACCCTTAGGCGCCATTGCTGGCATACCTCAAGCAGAAGGAAGACCAGTTAAGGAATCCTTCAAGTAAGTTCCCTCCTGAGGATAAGTGTTTTCCTCTGGGAGTCTACATGGAGCCCTTGTAGGGCCTCTTTGAGAAGGTAAGTTATTATTGTTGTTGCCAGGTCTTTCCCCAAACTGTTTCACCATCTCTGAGGCTTAGCCAGGGAGTAGTTCTAACTAGTTCAGCCAAAGCAAATATATCTTTCTTTAACCCTAACGAAGGACCTGCACAGCCCCCATATAGGAGGGATGAACGTCTGCAGACGCAAAAAAGCTAACATGATCAAAGGATTCTGAACGGTTACGCATAATTTGTCTTATCCTAGTAGAAAAGATGACATAAATGACAGTAAAAAAACTTTTTTCTTCAATTTTTAACGTGTAGCACTGAATTTTTTTCACTATAGACAATTTCTATTTTTTTAAAACATTTTACAATATTGGCATTAACTTTAAAGCTAAACAATTAATTTTTTAATACATGTTTAAAACATAAAACTGTTAAGTTTTTGCCAAAACTTGATTCCCAGTGGATTTTGATTGACCCTCAGCAGATTCTTGCTGACCACCAGCAAAGATTGATAAGATTATGAAGGAAAGTGAGCAAGACAAAAGGGAAATTCGCCATAAAATCAAAATGATGCTGTAGTCCAACAATGCTTCCCAGCAAAACAAACTTGATTCCAAAGAGGTAAAATTAAAGCCTTATTCAGAGGTGAAACCACTTACTGTCGCCTACTTCAAGGTATGAATTGACAATCAGAATTGCTGACTGTCACTGATTCCTAGGATTTAATTAATGACAGTTGGCGACAGTCAGTGACAGTTGGAAACAGTTGTTGATTTATAAAATTTCTTTAATCATTGGGTAATCTAGAATGATATTTTATCCAGTATTCAGGGAACATTCATTCATCTTTGAGGGAATTGGAACTTTGGGGAATAGGGGTTTTTGGGGAAATGGGACATTGGGGTGGGGGGTATGTTCCGGGAATAAGGACACAATCAAAAAAATGAAGCATTTTTGGGAAAATGATTAGAAACATTCCCCTCACAGAAAACATAAAAATAACCACCCACTGTTGACTCTTTTCATGTCTTTTTCAGAAGTTCTTTTTTTCCCTTTTATAATGCTGTTCCAGTTATAATATTATTTTTTTATCTTTATGCTGAATCTTTGCATGCGGCACCTCAACTGCCAGACTGAGCAGAGATTTTTCAAAATCATCACCCAGAAGTATACATAGGCCTTAATGTGCACTATGGCCATCTTATATTTTCAAAAGTATTATTATATCTTGGTGTTATTCGTCAATTGGCATCCAATACACTCTCAACATAGTAAGTTATAGTCTCTTGTGAGCATAGTGGAGAGAATTTTTAAGATAAGGAAATTTAGGACTTGGGTAGGACTTGTGTTGCAGCTGTTATGGTGTTCTTCTCTCGAGGTTCAGGGAGCTTTCTGATTAGGTGTCTGAGAATTCAATTAGAGAATTGAGTTTCTATTGTTTCTTGTCAGATCTGGTAGAACAGTCGCAACTTCCTTTGCATTATCCCGAGGGTCAGTTTAACCCATACACCACTGCCTAACATGCTCAAGGATACTTTATTCAAGTGATTTCTGAGCTTTTTCAACATTCAGATAGTTTTAGCACCATTAATTCATTAAAATCAAAAGAAATTGAATTCTTGGGCTTGAAGTTTGTTTTACAAAGCATAATAGTGGAACAAATTTACCAGCAATCTATCCAAGGATCATGCCCAGCATTAAGACCTTTATGAACAAAGTATTTAACACTTTTGAAAGGGTAATTAGGATCTCATCTTTTCTGCAGTTTTTTTGTTTGTCAACTTAATTATTGTTGAATGTTATCATCGATGAATATTAAGAGGCATTAAGTTTACTTCTAATTATAATGCCCACATACTGAGAACTAGTAATTTTGTGAAATTTATCGTTCTCAGCTAAAACATGATACTTTTATAAGAGACACATTGAATAACATTTATTTTGATGTACATGATGAAATTATAAGAAATTTCTGAACCTTACAGTTTTCTTTGGGTTTAAGAATTTTCGACATGAATTACATTGGACTACAATAATGTGCTTAAAAATAGGATTTGCTATGCTAATTAATTAGTTTCCTTTTCTTCTGCATTAATGTTTTGCATAACTGTGCCACTATAAAATGGTCTGTTTGCATGTTTTTGGGAGTTCGTTTTTGTTTTTATTGTTTCCATTATTGGGCTCATCAATAAAGTGTTTCTTTTGCTTGACCAGTGGTTCTACTGCCAAGTAGGTGATTTATCAGTGTTTGAGAATAGTGACTAGGTGGAAGTCTATTCTTGACATAGCACATTATCTTGTGCTCATGCTGCGTTAGCTGCGGATAACACAAGGTGATGTCTGTGCTGCTGTGTTTTTGAACTGGACTAATGCCTGCAAGCTGTGTGCACAGTAGAGTTTCTCGTGTGTTCAGCTCTTTCACTTTTTGGTGTTCTTCTTTCACTTGCTTTAAAAAAACGAGCTGCAGCTGGTATACTTCATTGATATTTGTTGAATCTGCAGCATTATTTTAGAATGCATAAAAAGGCATCTCCGGACAGTAAACCCTATAACCTAATCGAAATGGCAGTCAGGCTACAGGTTGCACTGTGCAGCTTGGCAGAAAATAATTGGTTGCACAGCCCGGAATTTGGTTGCTGTGCTAAAAAAACCCTGCTTGATACAATAATCACTTCAATTTTTAGATCTACAGCTAAAGCATACATGCCCTCCAGCTCAGCTGCCACATTCCACAAAAGACCATAATTTTGATTCACAAGGGCATCATACCACTTTAATGTTTTGTTTTTCAATCTTTTTACTGTAGCATAAGTTTGTAACGACCAGTTTGGAGAAGTACTTTACTTTATCCTAAAAACGGACGGTGGTGAAACAGCACGGGTTACGGGCGAGGACGATACAAAAATGATAATCGACGGGGGCTGGGTCGTCGACAATGAATAATGGGGGACAATGCGTGTTCCGCTTGCAAATAATAAAAACGGACTCGGTTTAACTGCTTTCGCATAAAAAAAAGACACGGCGCTTGCAAATAGGACGAATTCAAAAACTAAATTCGATACGAACACAAACTAACTAAATCATGCTTTGTTTCTCTTTAAATACGGCGTTTTTGGCCACTCCCTGGGCGTCGCGGGAGGTCTTGCTTCTGTCCATCTTCTTCCCCCAATCGCCGCTTCCTGCTTCGTTATTCTCGCTAATTTGGTCAGGCCCTCTAATGCTTTCCTGGTACTGTATGCTTTTTGTGTCTTCCCTATGCTTGATTCCTACGGCGGGCTTAGCCACACCTCTGTGCTTCTGTGCATGCTTTCTGTATCTATTTTTCTGTGTACACATGTTTTGTGGGACCATTGCTACCATCCTAGTTGAGACTACTGTCTGGCGGGGCTTTTACTTTTTACTGTGTACAGGTGTTGTTTACAATTTTTATGAGGAATTACGGTAGCCGTGGAATGTGTATTTTAGTGTAGGTTCTAGGGGACCAGCTGCCGTTGTGCAAATTAATTGGGGCGTCTTAATTGGGTCAATAGGGGCTACCAGGGTGTGGAAGGATCAAAATAAAGTACTCCACATAATTTTACAGGAATGTTTGGGTGTGAATCCTAGGCACCCTTGAGACGATAAATTACGAAAATGAAATAATATTCAATAAATGACTATCACATACAGTATGCTATATATTTACAGTACTGCGTTAGCAGGTACGTTACATTTCCCTCCTTCCGAAGTTGAACATCCTCGTTCAAGGGTTTCGAGGGTGAGAAGGGATGGGGGCGGTTTTGATAGTTGCTTGTCGAGGGTAGAAAGAGGTTGTCTCGTTTACATGTACCGTAAAAGTGATATTCTTATGGGGGTGTTTGAGTGTAACATTGGGGTACATGAAATTTGTAACTGTATAAGGTCCGTTTTGGCGAGGGAGGAATTTGGGAGTCAGCCATTGTTTGCACGAATGATTTTTGTAGAGAATGAGATCACCCGCCTTGTAATGGATGTTCTGAGCATGCTTGTTATACTGAAGGGTATAGTGATCTTGGGCTTTTGCAAATTTTTCTGCACTGTTGAGAGTGCTTCTGTAAAGTGAGATTTTACATGATGGACATAATCGTCCAGATCAATCATGTAGGACATGGGGAAAAAATTTAAAGCTGCGTCTGATGGGAGGTTAGCTTGCCGACCATGGAGTAATTCGAACGGGGGATATGAAGTGCTATCATTCTTATGAATATTAACCGAAAAAACAGCAAAGGGTAGATAAGTATCCCAATCAGTGTGATTTGAATTGATGTACATGCGGATACGGGTGGCTAGGGTCTGGTTACAACGCTCAACTTCTCCATTGGCAATGGGATGGTATGGGGTTGTGTGAATATTTTGAGTATTGCATAAACTAGTGATCCGTGAAAAAAGATCAGACATGAAATTGGAGCCACGATCACAATCGATGATTTTGGGGTAGCCATGAAGGCAAACAATCTTGTTTACGAATAATTTGGCGATAGTGGCTGCAGTGATGTCAGGGGTCGGAAATGCCTCCACATACTTGGTGAAATAATCAATGAAGACAACAATGAATTGGTTGCCATCTTCAGTGAGGGGAAAGGGCCCCATGCAATCAACACCGACTCTGTCAAATGGGGCTGTCGGCTGAATTGGGACCAGATTTCCATGTATTTTGTGCCGGAGGGCTTTTTGTGTCTGGCATGGATGGCAGATTTTGCAATAACGTTTGATATCACGGCTCACCTGGGGCCAAAAATATTTTTCCCGGAGCAAGTGTAGGGTTTTCCGGGAAGCAAAATGACTTGTGAACTTGCTGTCATGATGTGACGCGATGAGATCCTGTATTTGTGATTTGGGTATGTATAGTTTTGCCTGCTTGTTAATTACGCAAAAGAGGATGTTGTGATACACCGCAAATTTGGCCATTGTAAGGGGGTGTTTTTTGGCGATTTTTGCCAAGATATTTTTGACAGTTGCATCAGTGCATTGGAGTTCAGCAAAATTTTTCTGTTGTTCTCCTTGTTCAGTTGCTTCAGCTTCCAGAACAGAATTAATGGCTGATATCTCAGGACGGGTTTCTAGTTGCTCAATTTCAAAGGATTGCTTGGCTGTTTCTGAGGGAAAATGAGAAATGGCATCTGCCTTGCAGTTAGCAATGCCTTTCTTAGGTCGGACGTCTAGCTGAATACCAGAGAGGGCTAGTCCCCAACGGGCAATGCGAGGGGAAGGGTTTTCTTTCTGCAAGACTGCCTGAACTGCAGTATGGTCTATGTGGACAATAACATGCTGCTGGAAAAGATAGGGGTGGAAATACTTGATAAACTCAACTAGGGCAAGGGTTTCCAACTCAGTTATTGGGTAGTTGCGTTCTGGGGGTTTCAATGTGCGGCTCCCAAAGGCGATGGGGCGATCATGACCTTTACTGTCTATTTGGCTTAGAATGGCGCCAATTCCAAGTTTTGAGACGTCAGTTTGCAAAATGAATGGCTTTGTGAAATCGGGATGTTGCGGGATTGGGGCATGAATTAGAAGCTCTTTGAGTTTAGTGAATGCATTTTGTTGTTCAGGCCCCCAGGAAAATTCCGAGTTCTTTTTGAGTAAGGCTGTGAGGGGGCTAGAAATTTGGGAGCAATTTGGGATGAATCTGCGATAATAAGAGGGTAGGCCAAGGAATGACTTAACTTCTTTGGAGCTTTTGGGTGTGGGTATGTCGTAAATTGACTGTACCTTATTGAGGTCTGGTGAAATGCCTTGCTGAGAAATGACGTAGCCTAGGTATTGGACTTGGGGTTGGCAAAATTTGCTTTTTTGGATGTTGAGTTTGAGGCCTGCTTTAGAGAAACGAGTGAGAATATTGTCTAAACGTTCTAGCATTTGGGCATGGGATTCCGCAAAAACTAAAACATCATCAAGATAGGCAAGGCATGTGTTCCATTGCAATTCTGAAAGGATGACATCCATTAATCTTTGGAATGTGGCTGGGGCGTTGGTGAGACCAAAGGGGAGGTAGTTAAACTGATATTGCCCGGCTGAGCAATTAAAGGCAGTTTTTTCTCTGTCTGCTTCTGCAATTGGAATGGAATAGTAGGCATTTGATTGGTCAAGAGACGTAAAATATTTCATTCCATGCAGGGCGTCTAGAATTTCGTCTATGCAGGGCAAGGGATATGTATCTTTTTTTGTGACTTTATTGAGGCCCCTAAAGTCAATGCATAAACGATGGCCACCATCTTTTTTGGGGACTAAAACTGTGTTGGTGCACCATAGAGAATTGCTCTGGCTTCTGACACCTGCTGCTGCGAGTTGCTCAACTTCTGCTTGTATGATTTACTTTTCCTTTGGGGAAGTCCCAAAAAGGTGTCTACGTACGGGTTGGGAGCCATTGGTGTCAATGGTATGTGAAACAAGGGTGGTTCTACCTACGTCCATTTTGGATTTAGCATATAACGTGGGATACTTTGATAGGGCGCATAGGAGTTGGGTTTTTTCTGCTTCTGTGAGGTCACTGGAGGTTAAGTTAATGTTTTCTTTTAACCAGGTGAATGTATCAAAACAGCTTGGCTGGTTTTGTGTCGAGGGGGTTAGTTTAGCGGGAGAGTATTGTTTTGGGATGTAACAGGAGACTGTACCGATGCATGTTCCAGGGTAAAGAGTTTGGACCGTGTCTTGTGTGTTTAAAACTGAGATGCGTATGCGAAAAATGGACGGTGGTGAAACGGTCTAAAAATGGACAGTGGTGAAAGGGCACAGGTTACGGGGCGAGGACGATACAAAAATGATAATCAATGGCGGCTGGGTCGTCGACAACGAATAATGGGGGACAACGCGTGTTTGGCTTGCAAATAATAAAAACGGACTCGGTTTAACTACTTTCGTATAAAAAAAAGACGCGGCGCTTGCAAATAGGACGGATTCTAAAACTAAATTCGATACGAACACGAACTAACTAAATCATGCTTTGTTTCTCTTTAAATACGGCGTTTTTGGCCACTCCCTGGGCGTCGCGGGAGGTCTTGCTTCTGTCCATCTTCTTCCGCCAATCGCCGCTTCCTGCTTTGTTATTCTCGCTAATTTGGTCACACCCTCCAATGCTTTCCTGGTACTGTATGCTTTTCGTGTCTTCCCTATGCTTGATTCCTACGGTGGGCTTAGCCGCACCTCTGTGCTTCTGTGCATGCTTTCTGTATCTATTTCTCTGTGTACACATGTTTTGTGGGACCATCGCTACCGTCCTACTTGAGACTACTGTCTGGCGGGGCTTTTACTTTTTACTGTGTGCAGGTGTTGTTTACGATTTTTATGAGGAATTACGGTAGCCATGGAATGTGTATTTTAGTGTAGGTTCTAGGGGACCAGCTGCCATTGTGCAAATTAATTGGGGTGTCTCAATTGGGTCAATAGCGGCTACCGGGGTGTGGAAGGATCAAAATAAAGTACTTCACATAATTTTACAGGAATGTTTGGGTGTGAATCCCAGACACCCTTGAGAGGATAAATTACGAAAATGAAATAATATTTAATAAATGACTATCACATACAGTATGCTATATATTTACAGTACTGTGTTAGCAGGTACGTTACAAGTTGTGCAAAATCTTCGCGCGACTTTGTGGAAAAGTATACTTACTGCTGGGGCGATATACGTGCCAATTTAATCTCCCTGCAATCTTTATTACTGGAATGATCGATTGGGATGGAAATTGAAATTTATGTGGGTAATCTTGGTGATTTTTGAAGTATACATAGGCCTTTAGCCTAAACTTACCAGGAATGAATGAAAACACGGAAAACTTACCAACAGTGGCCACAAATTAGTGTTATTCAAATTTTGTTTTTTCCTCTTTGTTCTTAAGTCTACTCCATCCATGCTCATGCACCCATGCGAGAAATTATTCTTGATCATCCTTCAGTAACCCTAACAAGCATTTTTAAGTGACAGAAATTTGAAATTAAAAATTTGGCTTTTTATCAGATTACAGTAATAAGAATATAGCAAAGTGTATAGTTACAAAAAGCTGATTGGAGAAAATTCAATTGCATAGAAATTTGATTGTTGACATTTCTGTGTGCTTAGCCAAAATGAAGAATCATAGACTGCATCTCAATCATCTGTCATATGCCCATATCCATGTGGAAGGTGTGTCAGAAGAATAATTCTCCATCAGGGGCTTGGACCCTCGACCTTCTGCATACAATTCAGAAGTGCTACCCATTGTGCTAACTAAGCCATGCGGATGGTTCAGAAGTTGTGGTTTAGTGTTGGTGTGATGAACAGTCATACACATTACTACAATACGCCTCCCTTTGAGGAGGAAATGCCCTAGTCAGCAATTTTGTATGCCCAAATCCACGTGACTGGTGCATCAGAAAAAGAACACTTAGGGAGAGGCTCAAACCCTCGACCTTGTGCATGCAAGGCAGATGTGCTACCCTCTGCACTAACCAAGACACGTGTATGGTTCGGAAATTGTGCTTATAGTAGTGGTGAATGTGGGACATGCTGCTTGATGAAAATGCACCAGTACAACACTGGAAGTCATTTCAGTAACTATCCAGTGAATTGATCTCAGCCTCTAGGTCATCGAGGACAGTCACTCTGTCTGCAGCTGTTGCCATCTGGCTGGTCACTCAAGAAGGCTTTCATGCAGGCAGTACCAATATAGTGCCTTTCACAGTACCGATCCGCCACATAAACTAACCAACACAATGCTGCGATATCCTCTCAACATTGATCCACATGTTTTATAACTTAGCATGAGAATATTGATTATTTTTTTCTGGTTTTCGTTATGTTTGAAATAAAGCTCTACTCAAATACAGTAAGTGCTTGGTCTGTAAATGGGAAAGAAATGCATAGGTCGACAGAGAAGAGATAGCCAGGAATGACCTTAATGTTTGGAGTTTCAATTGAGGTTAGCCTTAATTAGAATGTTGACCTCAGTGACTGAGGCCCAATGCTCAAGCACAAACGAAAGCATCAATAGCCATGGAAATCGACGAACCGTTGTTTTCTTGAAATGAGTTGATACCTAATTAAACTTTTTCGGACAACCCTCCAGCTTTCTAAAAAAGTCATCCAACATCAGAGCACTCTTGCTTACAAACCAATCAAAAATGAGTATGAAATTTGCGAGGTGCAGAGCACAACTTGTAAGTACGAGGTGACAATACAATAGCCTTCAAGAGTAAAAAAACATCACTAATTCAACGGTCGGATGCAGGCTATAGTAACTATTCAAGATGGTACACGCAAATGCAGTTCAGTTTATTCTTCCTAATCTTTTCCAAGAGTGACATTGATACGAAAACGTAAAAAAATCAGCCGTTTTAAGGATCAGTTATACTTGCCTTTCTCGACGGAACGGAACAGGATTCCAACAGCTTGAAACTGCAATTTTCTAGAAAATAACCGACGATAATCTCCAACCGAACCGAGCGGAACGAAAATTTGCCTTCCGTTTGGTTACGTTTCCTCGATTGCATTCGGTTCCGGAAAAGGCAAGTATAAAAGGTAATTAAAACATTTTTTTGCATTTCTTCTCTATATACTCGTATGATGCTATAATACAAACATGTATTGCGAAAAAGCACACAAGATAAAGTTTGAGCATATCAGGTGGTGAAATGAGGGAAGGATGTAGCTTATTTATCGAGTTTCTTGTTTAGCTTGGCTAATGCAAGCCAAGCGAAAATGTTCTACTCTTATTGATCGGCAAGCATTGCTTAAAAAACATTATTGTTTGTGTGAATGATGGCTGGCATAGACGAGCAAAGCAAATAACAAGGAATATTCCGAGTGCATGTTACTGCGGATATTCTCTAGCCGCCCAAACAGCTAGTATTTTTTAGCCATCGCTTACCCCAACATTTTCATTGCAGGAACGAGAACTACAACTTCCTATATTGTGTGATGCAAATTTTTTAATGATAGTTTTCCATTTTTCGAAATTTTGCCGGGTGTTCAAGGATGTTTATTTACCAAATACGTCACAAGGATAGGCGATAGGATTTTATTTTTGCGTTGCCTTGTTAGTCTTTTTAAAAGCTTCGTTCATACAATAACTTATTTTATTCACAATTAAGTATTGGGTAACTTATTCTCAACTTTGGCCCAGAATGCGGACCATCGATATATTGAGGATTTGTGAGTATCAAACTCTTCAAAAATCTGTGACCGAATTTCGCGTGGTAATTAAGTGAGAGTTTCGTAATGGTTTGTCTGTCTTTCAGATATAGGTAGCTGTGAATCAAACCTTTTTGAATGATTTTAATTTGAAACAGCTGGAGACATGTCCTTGAAATTACAAGATCCTACTGTTTTAGATCTCTTAATTTGAATTCTAATATAAGGGAAGAGGGTCTCATTGACACAAATCCACAGAGTTAATGCATCAGAAGAAATGTTGGGTGCGGGGCTCGAATCTATCATTTTCTGCAGACGGAGCATAAGTCGCAAGTCCCAATAGTTTGGAAATTGTGGTAGTGAAAGTCCCAATAATTTGGAAATTGTGGTGGTGATGTGCGCAAGGTAGGCTCCCTGATGAACAGCCAGACGCACCACTAGACAGTGGTCCATGTTCGATTCGTTTCCTGAATATAATTATCAGACTACGGAATACAAGAAGGGCCACTTGAAAAAAAAATCGTTACCTTCGAGCATGATGCGCAATATTTTCTTCAAGATGCATCGCGAAAAAATAAAAAAAAAAATCAAAATGGGCGGCACATCAGAGGATGAAAATTTCTGAAACTAGCCAATCAAAGGCGTTGTTCCCCCTCCTAAGTTTATATATACAGAACCTTTCAAAGTGGATTTCTGGGGTCACGGCTTGCTGGCGGAGGGCGCCCTTGGTTTCCACGAGGTATGGCAGATGAAAAAGCTCAGGGAATCCGGTGCACCTATTGGTTTTTCATGAAATTTTTCTAGAAAAGCTTCAAAAATGCCAGTTTTTTACCCAAATTGTAAGAAATAATCAAAATTTTAGACTTTGTCGGCTGTTCTATGGCCATTACCTACATACTCAAAAGTCCGAACAAGAAAATTGTATCCCGCGTTCAAAATAGCCTCCCACTTTTCCATCGCCCGTAAAAATTAAGGGCGTCCTGCGCCAGCAAGTCGTGACCTCCGACGTTCACTTTGATGCGTTCCCGTAAACATAAAAGGCGGAGCAACAACACCTTTGTTCGGCAAGTTTCAGAAATTTTTATCCTTTGATGTGCCACACTTTTTGATTTTTTTCAAGACAGGATCTTGCTTTTTTCAAGATGACAATTTGATTTTTTTCAGTGTGACATCTTGATTTCTTTCAAGATTATCTCGAAAATATTGCGATGCGCTTGAAAAGAAAGTTGAACATGAAGAAGCCCTAACATCGACTCTTTGTGATGCATCTTGAAATTTTTGGGAAGCATCTTGAAATTTTTGTCATGCATCTTGAAAAAAATGTTGTGCTTCATGTCCGAAGTCAGCATATTTTTCAAGTGGTAACACATTTTCACAAATAGTAAGAAATTTTTTCGAGTGACTGTTAATGACAGTCTTGAGCAAAGGTCATCTATACATAAACATATGGCGTGTATTATTTCAGTTACTGTAATTTTGCTGTTGCAAGTTCATAATCCATCGCTAAATTATGCAAACAGTGAGCTACACGCAAGTGGGCAGATCTGGTGGAGTAGATGAAGACGACCCGCGTTACAAATGTTGTTGCGGCATCGTCCACGTCCACAAAGGAGCCATGATAATTGCTATTGTGGAAGTCGTACTTTCAATTATAGTAGCTCTGGGTGGTGTATCGGGCGTCACTAGTGGAAGATTTAAATCCAGCAGCGATG
>CAWUHX010000037.1:45804-447834 GCA_963922205.1 Romanomermis culicivorax
TTAAATTTTAAATTAAATTTTAAATTAAATTTTAAATTATATTTTAAATTAAATTTTAAATTAAATTTTAAATTAAATTTTAAATTAAATTTTAAATTAAATTTTAAATTAAATTTTAAATTAAATTTTAAATTAAATTTTGAATTAAATTTTGAATTAAATTTTAACTTAAATCAAATTTAATATTAAATTACATTTTGAATCAAGTTTTATATGAAACTAAATTTTGAATCAAGTATTAAATTAAAATTTTAAAGTAAATTTTAAATCATATTTCAAATCAAATTTTGAATTAGATTTGAAAAATCGAAAAATTACTAAATGATAATGAAAAAATTAAATTCAAAAAGTTAAAATAAGTTAAATTGAACTTTAAACTAAACTATAAAGTAAACTTTAAATATAAAAGTTAACTAAATGTTAAAAATAAGTCACTCAATTAATCTTAGGTATGAAGGCATATTTTCCAGCATACTGAATGATCCTACTCTGAGAGAGAGCTTCATTTTCAGCATTTGACCATAATCCAGTCAACAGAAAACCCAATAAATGATGACAAAATGAACGTTTTCTAGCTGCATATATGTTGGGCACCCTGCTGCTGGCAAATTCGTGATTGGGAAGTCGACATGCAAATCGAAAAAGTGGAGGACCAGCAGGGCAGACATTTGCATAGCAACGGAGCCCCACAGAAAGACAGAAGTGATGATGATTAGTCATTGTCAGTATTACTATATTTTTCTTGGTTTTATGCTGGCGTCCACCAATAAAACCTTTCACAAGCATCTACGCCTTAATTTACATAAACTATTTAGTGGTGCATCCACATTCTTTTTAATATTTGTTGCTTGCTGACGTGAAGCGAAAGGAAGACCTTTAAAGGGATCCTACAAGTAAGTTATCTCCTGAGAAGTCTTTTCCTTCTGGGAGACTGCGAGGAGCCGTTGTGAGGCCCCTTATTAAAGGTAAGTTAATAATTGTTGTTGCATAGTCTGGGGGACCGAACTGTTGCGCCATATCCGAGGCTTGGCCAAGGAATATCTTTAACTAGTTCAGTCAGACCAAACCTATTCTTTCTTTAATCCCTAAGGAAAGACCTGCACAACATATATAAAAAACCATTATTTTTGCACCAAAATTAAGTGAGGATTTAGGTATCACCATAATGACATTTTCTGTCTTTTTCTTGTTTTTTCTTTTTCTTATTGTTATTTAAGGAGCCATAAAAGCATACAAAATTATGAAAAATTACTTATCCGCATATCCACTGAAATTCCGCCATTCAGACATTTAGACATCCGCCGTTTAGACATTAGACATGATGCGGATGGTGGATGCGGATCCATGCTGTTCTTCAAAATCCGCCTTTTAGACGTATATATTCGCCGAAAGTTTCCGACTCGAACAATCGACCAAAAAATTGGGGGAAAATGTCGCCATCCGCCAAGCATATCTGCTTTTTAGACTTAAAAAAGCCAGATTCGGCATCTGCTGATTAGACCGAAATAGCCACAAAAAAGAGCAGATTCCACATCCGCCATCCGTATTTGTATCCACTGATTAGATCATATCTGCTATCCGCATCCACATTAGTAATACCCGCAAATACTTGCTTGACGAGCATCCGAGCACAGCTCCGAGCAGAAGTATGAACGGGGCTTTACTCTCATGGTCAATTACGTTTGTCTTCATACTCTATTTCGCACAGTTTTTTCTGGCAATTTTACACTACGGACTTTTTAAATACAGTTATTTGTCCCAATATTACTCAGTTCTGCTGAAGAATGCCGTGAATCTGAAATTATGTTAATACATTACTTATTACTAATTATCGTTTCTCAAATGCTAATTAATTTTGGTGATGCTAAAGACAGTGCCATATGTCGCTCTCGAACTTATACGTGTTTCGCTTGCATGGAAAAGCCCGGTGGAATGTCAATGACCGTGGCATCTAGGTAATTCTTTTAACTCATTTCAGCTCATCGGAGTCCTTATGAATAGAAGTTACGTTTTTCACCATTGAATACACTTCAGGTTAGTCAGAGAATTCTCTACGAGTCCCGGTTCATACTTCTGCTCGTTGATCACGTTCGAAGCTGTGCTCGGAGATTCTCGGCAAACACAGCTCCTAGCAAGCTGCTCGGCGAGCAAAACCCCGAGCACAAAAAATTTGCTTTATGGCCCACTTTATGGTCCATCGAATTTTTTGTTTTCGTCTAAGGTCTATCTGAACAAACAATTTTTTTCCTCTCGGCGCTGTTCTATTTGCCGACCGAGAGCATCCTCTAAGAGCAGGCGTATACGCTTTGCTCTATTTGATTGCTCGAGCAGTTCTCGGAGCAGACCTCGAGTGAAGTATAAGTATGAACATAAACAGTATGATAAGTATAAACACACCTTTACACCTTGAAAAACTAGCTAGCATACATTGCCTATACACGCTGGATATACCTTACACGTTAGAAAACTTGAAAAAAGTTTGATAGGCCATAAATTGCATAATTACTAATTTTAGTATCATCAAATTCAAGTATATTCAGTTAGTTTACACTGTCTAAGGAACAAAGGCTTGAAAAGTGAAAATCGAAATTCGGATCTTGATCGACTCTGAAACTATTTTCAAGATTCATCATTGTGCGTCCAGTGTATCTGACGATGGGAATCACAAAATTTGCGGGCAAATCCTTGATATAAAATACATTTTCATTTTACAGTGAAGTCTTTCTTGAAGGATATGGTTGAAAAACAGAGCGTTCAAGAAATAACCAACTATTGAACCTGTTACAGTGAACACTAGATATGCTAAGATTATATTCGATGCCAAAATTATTCAAGTTTTATGCGTAAAGGTGCAAACGGTGTCCGATTTACACTGATTTCAATGAAAGGAAAATTATCATTCCAAATTACTATTATTTGTATCATTAAATAATGCGTAAACGTGAAGTCATAGCGCAAATCTGCACTGGTTGTAGTTTACTGTTGATGAGCTTCAATCACAAATTACTTTTTCTAGTAATACTTTGTTTATTTGATCATCTTCTATTGTTTACTGTGAGATTTATTTCTCTCAATCTTTTACATGCAGACGCTGTTCAAATGAATTTAATAACAGTATGTTGGCGTTCGATGACGAAATTTTGGATTCAAAGGCCTTATACGGCGCCAGTGGTTTCGATGACGGGAATTCGAACGAACCGAAATTTTGCCATTCGAAGGATCTTTTGTGGACTGGATTTTTGTATGTGAACAACACTTGGTGGTTTCGCGACCATTGGAACCAGCGAATGATCGAATCTTTTTCATTTTACAACGCAAAGTACGCATTGCGGAAGTACCTCTGGAATTCTACGACTAATGAAAACGAATTCATTAAAATTGATAAAATGTCAGCCGAAATGTACGAAAAAGAATATGCCGAAGTGAGGACAGTTGGTGGTTTTTATTATTTATGCTTGTAACCGAAAGTGAGCAATCAGAAAAGTTTTGACTATGCGAGTTGACTATTCTGCCTAAAGTCAAATTTGAAGTGTATAATTTCTGTGCCAAATTTTGCAGTAAATGATTTCAACACGGAAAAAAATGTTGAGATCATTAATCCAAAATTTGACGCGCACTTTTCGCGAAGTGTAAATTTTTATTCTGCAGAAAAGATGTTAAATTTTTTCCTGACAACGGGGAGATTTGAAATTTTAGAAACAACATCATGCCTGTCCATTGATTTGGATCATATAACTTGATGATGTTTGACGATTTGACTAGTTTATTCAAAAAAGTTATTAACTTATTACGTTGGCGGTCGACGAAAAAATTTTTCTCATCCATTACAGTAATAGGTCCACCGTGTTGACTCGATTTCATCGGTTTGCTGTATTGTTGTTTCAAATTAAATAGGAAATAGTCCACAGTCATTCGTGACAGATTTCTCTCAAAAGTTTGTCACAAAAAACTTTGCAGACCAAGGAATTGTTTTGAATTCTGAATCAACACAGTTTATAAATTACAAGCTTCGAGGAGAGGTGATTCCTTTTTTTCGAGACACACTGTATAACTTTCGTAGAATAACGTACATATTCCTTCTGAGCAGGAAATTTTATGCGGCGCTATATCGTTGACCAAAAAACTGCTTTTACCCATGCGATGCGACGAAAGTACGAAAGTGACCGGCGCCATATGTTCGTCGGACATTTCACGTTGCGTGCGAGGTTATGGCGAAAATTACGGCCAGAATTGTACAGTACGTCAACGCGGTCGTAAATCTAAACCTTTGCGAGTTTACTGTAAAAGAAGAGCGGACGTTGACGAAACTGGCGTTGCCACCGCCGGCGTTCATATTTCACATGATCGACCTTGCAATTATAGCAAAAATGCGTTACGGTTAAGGTAAGAATTACAGTAAAATAAATTTGTCATACAAATTATCGACAATGCATCGTCTGTGACGGACATTGAATGTTACATCTTACATTTATCTCCCTGACTACTATACTGCTGACCTCAAAACTTGAAGAGTGAAAGAGAAAGCTTCTGTTTGACATTGTTCAGTACATCACAAACATTTATATTTTCTCAGTAAACAATAATTAGAATTAACCACGATTTTCGATTCATGATAGCTACAGTGTGATCGGGTTTCATTTCGAAACAGTGTTAGAGTTACTCATCTCTCATGAGGGTAGTTTAAATTTGACTGTAACTTTTTTCATGTTTTGAGCAACCCATGGTCTATTCTTTGCTAAATGAGCTTCGGCGCGCACAGAAAAATGTTCATGAATGAAAAATGTTATTTCTTTCCCAAATTGACTGTAACTGTTAGGTGAAAGAGAAAAACACACGGTGCATGGTTTGTTGTCTGCTCACACGGATTATTTTGCTTCTGAGGCTCATTTGAAAATGAATAGACTATAGCTTTGGGAACGTTTGAAAATTGCGGTTTGCTTGCATGCAGAAGCGGTTTGCATGCGTGCAGAAGCAGAAGTTGATATGTGGGTCATGATCTCTTACAGATTATTTTAACCTCAGTAGATTTGACCTTACCCGAGATCGTATTTCGAAGCAAATTTGAAACTTTCCTATATTTTTTAGAAAATTGTATCCCTGGTCCCTAGCAAAGTCTCTATTTTGTGATTGCATGTCATACAAGGCGTAATGATTGAAATGAATCCTCGATGAATTTCGTCACTGTTTGCTAAAGTCAGACGAATTAGCCAGATTCAACGACAGTGTTTCCTAAATGCAACAATTATTGCGGTCTATCATTTTCTATTGAGTCTAGAAAAGTAAAATAATCCATAGAAATCGGTGAGCAGCTAGCTAGTTCTCTTGAAATGCTTGTACAAAGTCTGGTTCTCTTGAAATGTTTGTAAATAATACCAGTGGAAAGCAAGCTTTATTTTATATTTTTCCAACTTTCTGCTGAACTACATGTCACACATGACTGAAAATTTCTGAGGTTACTCGACTAGCCTTCAATTCATCAATATCTTTTGAGAAAAAGTCACCGTAAAAATTTGGTGTGAATGATTTTGACGACAGTGCAAGTTTTTGCCCCGGTTTATAAGCATTTTATAAAAAACAGACTATAACTGTTACAGTCAACTCGAGAAAAAATGTGTCCATAGATCACGGCTGTTTATTATTTGCATGAACATTCTACCACACGTCCTGGCTCATTTGGAAAAAACAGACTACAGTATTATATGTGAATTCAATTCATTTTCGCTTGGAGATAGCATAGGTTCTCTTGTACTGATATCATGATTTGGATGCTCAGAAACAGACTCTCCGTGATTTTACACAACATGTGAACATCACAGAAAATTTTTTGCAAGATGAATCAGAAAAAACACATCCACATATTTTGCTGAATGAATTTTGTTGTACATAGACTTTTGGTAAGTTTTTATGTTTAATTTGAACGAATCACAATCGAATGATAGAAATTTTTATACTAGAGAATTTGATGTGATTTCCGTAATGCTCATTTTTCGAACAGTACGTTTATTCTTACCTTTCCGAAAAATATTTGCTTTGTAGATTTTTTGGCTTTTGTTCAGCATTGGACTTACTCAATTCATGATCACTTGGACTTTAAAATAATCCTGATAATACAAAACGTTCTTGCCTATGGGATACAAGATACTGGATTGAAATAGTTAAGATGCGTCGGGAAGGAAAATATGATTCAGAAAACGCTCGACGCACTCAGTCTGCTCATTTCAAGGTGGGGGCTCTGCGTAAGATTTTTTCGAAATAGCAATGAATCTTAATTTTGATCATAATTGCTTTCAGAATTTTTGTGACTGCAGTAAAGTATCGATTTGTTGGAATCCTGCGCCTGCCACGCAGGACTCACTTCAAAAGAAACAGCTAATATAGAAATCTTCTCTTATCGGTAGGAAATCGCACACCGACCAAAATAATTTGCTCTGTTACCCGAAATTTCATACACGAAATGTGTGGCGATGCCTTTTTAGATTGTTCAGTGTGAAAAATATTGACCGAAACTTTTGGACAGTTGATACATTCAGGCAGGATCTGAGAAATGCTAAGAAATAGAAAAACTGTGCGCGCCTCTTAAGGCCAGCGCATCAGAAACAAAAAATGACTTTTCACTTTCAGAATCGTTCAGTCCTATGGTTGTGTACCACTAAAACGGTATAAAAATTTGTTTTTCCTGTAATAGTCGCGCGTCTCTGAAAACAAAAATCATACTGTAAATTTTTGAAAAGGTCGCGTCGGGGAAAACGGGAAGTCATACTGTAGGTTTTTGGTTTACGGCTTGGTCGCGCGCCTTGGAAAACGAAAGCTGCTGTAGATCCTTGGATTATGTTAATCTCCCAATATTATTTATGTATTCGGATTGTAGTTTAAAAAGTTGCATATTTAATTTTTGAGCATATCGTATATATTTTTTTGATTTGTTAAGAGACAATGTCTGAGAGAATTCAGCTTCTTATACAGAGAGTTGTGATAAGTAAAAAATTAAACCTACCTGGAAATTACATATTTGGTCTAACTTGATGCGCTAGAACCGAAAATGATATTAATTTCGTTTGAAAATCGAAACTCACATAGCTACTGTAAGACGAAAGTTGAAAATTTTCGATTTTTTCAATTTTTGACATACACTTCTTTTAACTTTTGCAAGTTTAGTTACGTCAGACATCGTATTCTAAAAATTTACCCAATGTTATGCCAATGGATAGAGCACAATTCACTGTGGGATTCATTAGTGTAAAGTGCTTATTAGGAATACAGTGGTGCTTGAAACATCAAATTTTGACAGCAAAAATCGTCATTTTTTTCCAAAAATCACCATACATACTGCTAAAGCTCTGGAGGACCAAAACATTCTCTATACAATAGATAGCTTACAATGTCTTCTACCTGCTGACAAAAAATTACGGAAATTCATGTACTGCTAGAGGGTCACACAACCTGAAGTTTGAACACTATCATATAATTGTATTTTCTGGAAGTTCCGACCTCCACTGTGGAACTACTGGAGCTTGATAAATTTTAAAAATGAGACAGTAATACAAGTTTCGTATGGTGAACATTAATATAATTCCTAATCTCATAAAAAATTAAATTTGCGGGGCTATAGTATCCCAAACTATGGAATTTTTACATTTTTTAGCATTTTTCTGTCTATTTAGTGACTTGAGATATATCGGCCTAGGCATTTAGCAATTTCATATTGGTTGTGTAACTGATACAGAATACAATGCTCTATAATGTAGTATGAAAATGTTTTCCGAATTTCGCTATTTACACTTTTTAGGAAGTTTTAAAATGTCAAAAATCAGCCCATAAAAATGGTGAAAATTCAGGTTTCTCTCCACCAAAATGACTATTGTACTGCTGAAGCCAAAAGCACCTAAAATTTCCCTATACAGTGGACATATTATGATTTCTGCTAGTTTCATACAAAAAAATTTCCACAGTTTGTGTACATTGAATCTGTAAAAATCTACTACGGTTGATAATTTTTAATTTTGAATTCTTACTCAATAAATATTTACTTTTCTCAAAATTTCATGTTCCAGTTAAGATGATAGGGAATTATTGAAACTTTGAACACAAATGGAAAAACAAAGCGTCACAAACTTTCAAAGATATCAGTTTGGAGCAATTCACTTTCCATCTGCAAATTCGGGTCATATAGTGCTGGGTCGTTCATGGCTTCAGCTTCATCTTCTTCACACAAACTGTCTGCTTCAGCATGATCATAGTATGTTCTTTGGTCTTCACAACAGGGACTTGCTTCTTGTGACCAAGAGCTTGCAATTCATCCTTGGAAAACTGTCCATTTTTGTGCATCAGCCTGGATATCATTTCAGCATCAAGTTTTTGTTTGAGACTGATTCCTTCATCAAATTTGCTCAGTAGAAACTGCTTCAGCTTTCCTATGCCCATTTCACATTTTCTTTGACTTTTGAGTGCCGATCCTTTTTCTATAATATTTGTTCTATCTGCAGCGTAGAAAACTTGTAATGTTTGTTGAAGATCTGGAAGTAATCGCATCAAACGGGCTGCTTACAGTTTCGTACTATATGCATTTATAGCAGTGTCTCTAAAGCTGACTCTTTGTGGTATCAGTTGATGACTACAGATAAGTAGATACTGGAGTAAGTTACCATGTTTGAGGAAGACTCGACACATCATTCTTCTGGGCAATCAAAGCTACTGTTCTCACATTGTGGATTTTCATCCTCCATATAATCTTTGAAGTTGAAAGATGTCACTCTTTGATCAGTATCCTCTGCTGGCTGCAGTACTCCCCTTCCTTCCATCATCCATTGACTGCCACATGCTTGAATCACCAGATGAGGCAAGTTTCCTATCTTTTTGGTGAACAACATGTATCACAGCAAATCCTGGAAACTGGACATCTTTGGAACTAGTTTCTTCAAGGGAAAATAAGAGGCCAGAACCGATCTGGTGAGCACGCCATGCACAACGGTCGATGTCGAAATTGAAGTTGAAGTAGGAGCTTATTCTTGGCAGTAGTTGAATTTTCATTACCTTGAGAGGATAATTGAGTCAACTTTGGACAAAGGTTGCACCCATGACCCCATCAAAAGTTGTTGCATATTGAACAAATTCTCTTGAGTTGGTGCAATTACTATTTTGATTTGTGAACAGCCGAACTTGCTGCCTCACCAGTGCTGCAATATGATCACAGAGTCCTTTGCTAAACTGAGGTTCAGAAAAATCCCATCATGTAACTGCCAAGCTCATTTTTTGAGATTACACGCATGGAGCCTAAGTGTTGGATCCATGATAGCAACCAGCATTGTCTGAACAGATGCCCAATCAATGTTTGGAAGTTCTTGTTTGACTCGCAGTATTGTATCGCTGATGATTACAATGACTGCGTCACTATCTTGTGATAGTGGATCAAATACATGTATGTAAGTCCTCGAGTGGAGTTCTCCGCTGAAATTAGCTAGGATGTATGTAATATGCCAAGGTGTTCCTACAGCCACTGATTGGTAGAAATTTCATAGCATAGTCTAGCTGCATGAATATTTCATCATCCTGTGAGCAAGTAATCAAATCACCCCGAGCCATATCTTGGTGCACTGCATGGAGAAATTTTTTTTACACAACTAGCAGACATCGTAATATATCCACTGTATAGGGAAAATTTGGGTGCTTTTGGCCTCAGCAGTACATGTAGTCATTTTGATGGAGAGAAACCTGCATTTTCACCATTTTTATGGTCTGATTTTTGACATTTTAAAACTTCCTAAAAAGTGTAAACAGCAAAATTCTGAAATATTTTCGTACTACATTATAGAGCATTGTATTCTGTATCAGTTACACAGTCAATAATGAAATTGCTGACCTAAGTCAATATATCTCAAGTCACATAAATAGACAAAAAAATGCTAAAAAATGTAAAAATTCCAAAGTTTAGGATACTGTAGCCCTGTTAATTTTATTTTTTATGAGTTTAGGAATTCTATTAATGTTCACCATACGAAACTTGTATTACTGTCTTATTTTTAAAATTTATCAAGCCCCAGTAGTTCCACAGTGGACATCGGAACTCCCAGAAAATACAATTATAAGATAGTGTTCAAACTTCGGGTTGTGCGACCCTCTAAAGGGTCATTTATACTTGCCTTTTTCAACGGAACGGAACGGAACCGATCGCCAACACCTCGAAACGTTCAGCCTGAAAATCAACTTTCGATCACAAAGGATAACTGCAATTTTCTAGAAAATGACCGACGGTAACCTCCAACCGAACGGAACGGAACGAAAATTTCCCTTTCGTTCGGTAACTTTGTGTCGATTGCATTCCGTTCCGTTCCGATCCGCCGAAGAAGGCAAGTATAAATGACCCTTAACAGTACATGAATTTCCCTAATTTTTTGTCAGCAGTTAGAAGACGTCGTAATCTATCTGTTGTATAGGGAATTTCTTGGTCGTCCAGAGCTTTAGCAGTATGTTTGGTGATTTTTGGGAAAAAATGACAGTTTTTGCTGTCAAAATTTTATGCTTCAAGCACGACTGTATTCCAAATAAGCACTTTACAGTTTACACTAATGAATCCATTGGCATAAAAGGGCGTAAATTTTTAGAACACGATGTCTGAGGTACCTAAACTTGCAAAAGTTGAAAGAAGTGTATGTCAAATATCGAAAAAATCGAAAATTTTCAACTTTCGTCTTACTGTAGCTATGTTAGTTGTGATTTTCAGACGAAATGAATGTCATTTTCGTTCCCAGCGCATTAATTTACACCAAATATGTATTTTCAGGTAGAGTTAATTTTTTACTCATCACAATAAAGCTGAATCCTCTCAGAAATTGTGTCTTAAGGTTTAATCAAAAGGTGCACAAAAGTAAAATTTTACGGCGCTGTAAGGACGCAAGGACATTAGGACGCAGGACAGTCAGAGGAAGGACAATAGGATGCCGATGGTAGAACGCACCTTAGGACGCAGGCATTATGGATATTAGGACACTGGACACTGGTACGCAAGGACATTTGGACGCAGGACACTAGGACATAGGATAGTAAGACACAGGACAAGGACGCAGGAATCACTACTCAGACATTAGACAGCAGAGCTGACACCAATGGCTTACGCTCAGACTCAGGCCACATGTTCTTGGGGTTTTCGTGACCGCAGACAGAGCCCTGGCTGTCCACCCCGGCGGAATGTTGACTGACCCCACAGAATTCCCATCTTTTCGAAAATTTCTGAATTGAAAAAACTTCCCAAAAAAAACAAAATATCATAAAATTGCCCAAAATTATAGTTTCTGTGCATTGAAAGTCACAAAATTGCTCAAATCAATAAATTTTTGGAATTTGAATTCTTTTGGGGAAACTTTTTGTGAAAATCTTGGAATGTTTTGGGAGACTTTTTCAGCTGTAAATTAAAGAGCATGTTGGAAATCGTAGTTAAAAAGTATTGTGATTATTTTTGGCCGATCAAAAACTTCGAAATTGTGGCGGTGGTCCTTGAAATCTGAGGAAGGGAATAGTCGAACCTTAGATTGGGGTGCTTCACCAATCCTCTTCGTACATGTATGAAGCAGGGATTTTTTTCCGCACAGTGCGGATTTTTTTGGGGTCGCGCGGAAAATTTTTGGAGAGTTTTCCGCAATTTTTTAATGTTTTTATTGGTTTTTAATGGTAGTGCGGAAATTTTTCTGGCCGCTTTCCGCAAGATGCGAAACGACCGGTGCGGAAAAAAACCCTGGTATGAAGGGTTTCTTCGTTCTAATTTCCTTGCATCCGAATGTCTTGCGTGTCCCCGCGTCTTAATGTGTGCACCCCGACAACTTTGAGTCCTAATGTACTGCGTGCTAATATCCTTGCGTCCTAACATCCTGCATCCTAATGTCTTTGAGTCCCAACGTCCTGCGAGCTAATATCCTTGCGTCATAATTTCTGCGTCTTAGTGTCTTGCCTCCTAATATTCTTACGTCCTAATGTCAATAACGTCCTATGTCCTCGCGTACTTCTTACGTCCTAACAGCATAGCGCCGCAAAATTTTACTTTTGTGCACCTTTTGATTGAATCATCACAAATATAAAAACATAAGATATGAATGTCATTTAATTAGTCACAAATTAAATACACAAACTTTTTAAAGTACAGTCTGAAAACATAGGGCCAAACTTTCTAAAAATATAATGAGTGATCAACATAATCCGAGGACCTACAGTAGTTTTCGTTTCCCAAGACGCACGATCAAGCCGTAAACCAAAAATCTACAATGTGGCATTTCGTTTTCAGAGACGCGCAACCGTTTAAAAAATCGAAAATTAACCGTACGATTTTCGTCTTCAAGGATGCGCGACCGCACCAGAAATAGAAAATCGGCGGTATTTTTGTTTTCAGGAACGCGCGACCATTACAAAAACGGGAGGAAAACATTTTCTTGTCGTTTTATTTGTGAAACAACCATAGGGTTGCACGATTTCGAAAGCGAAAAGTCGTTTTTCGTTTCTGCTGCGCAGCTAAAAGTGGCGCACTAAGAGGCACGCACAAAAAAACATTAGTTTTCGCTAATCACTCACCCTTTTTAGACAGAGATGGTTTAACAGATCTTGACGACACTCACCTATCTCATGGAAAGCTGACATTTGGAATACAAGTAGCATTGTCTCAGAAAAAATTTTTTTGCAAATGTTTTTGCAAGAAATGTAATTTAGGTTATATTCACAGGTTTTCAGTTCAACAACAAATTAATCAGCATTTTATGAATCTGAATATGAATCAGCAACGGTCATTCTGTGAACTTTTCGGTTACAGTAATTTTTCTTCATCAAACAACTCTTCTCGTGACATCGGTATTTTCTAGATGTTCGGATGACGCAACAAAATGCCACCACAAAACCGACATGTCTTTACCGCGGATCACGATTTTGTCTTTGTCGCTGATGGCCGTGGCAGTTTTGTGTGTTTCATTTTTGGCTGCCAATTTATTTTGGGGCAGTTTGAAAAATCTGTTGCTGATTTCCACCGCACACCGGTTCATAGATCGTCGAGAGTATGGTAGAATGATCGACATGTCAACCGTGATACAAAATTCGTAAACATCTTTATTCAAATATGGTTACAATTTTGGAGAATATGGATTAAAATTCTTCATATAATGTTTTTTTTTCATTTCAAAATGCCTGAGACATGGGCAACCTTTAGCACCTGGACATATGGATATCCTGAATTGTATGTCAAGTCTAAACGTGCAAATTTTATTATACTCGTAGTCTGTTTTTCTCGAAATTATTCTAAATACTGAAAACGAAAAGCAAGTTCTACTCCATGCTTTTACGATTTTCTGTTAAGCCATGTCAGGTAGGATTGGAAATTTATGAGCACAATTACATGAAACCTTTACAATTTTTGGAGTGAAAATTATACAGTAAGAGCTTTGTGTAAATGATTTTGGTGAAAGCACGGTTGCTGCAACATCAAGAGGTCCAGTGGTTTAGGCGTTTTGCACATATATTTGTATACTACATGCATCTTTGAAGTGATCGATGCAGCTAACGAGATCACAGCCAAACTTTTACTCAAAATTATGGAAGGCTCGTTGACTTTATCCAATAAATTTTTCCTTCATGATACAGACTCCTTCATAGCCGTTCTTTTCAATCATTTTGAGATTATCGAACTTCATTTCCTGATCTGAAGTAAGGCTGCGTTTGCCGAAATTCAGACCGCTGTATCAATCATTCCAAAATGAATGCAATGTAGTGGTCAAGCTTTTCCTCTGATATTCTGAACGAATTTAGGTCTAAACTTTGAAATGTCTCTTTGTTCCATTTCTCTATAAATTTGACACACAGTGATCTCGCTAATTTTCTATTCCAGTATTAAACTAATCTTCGGAACATAGGAGGGCATAATAAATCCTCATATTTGCAATATGGGATAGTCTGGTATGTCGCATGGACATTGACCTTTTCTACACTTTACCAACCACATTTTATTAATTTTCCATCATAAACAGTGAGGAATTTCGATCCTGTACAACATACAGATTTCTACTGACAATTTTTTCATTTTCAAGGAAAATTTTCAAACTTTTCGTCAAAAAACTATATCGTTGCTAGCACGTTAGTGCTAGACTACAATATGTTTCGTTTTGGGCACGCTGATTTTCACGTTTAAGGCAAGATTTCTAAAAAACTATAAGACATCCAAAGCTAAACTTTGGCAAAAATATAGAACTCGATGCGGGCTACAATATGGTATCACTTAGAATACTGTAAACATACTGTAGCTAAAGTTATGAGACAAACTAGAGTACTGTTTCGCCACCTTTTCATAACTAACGATTATTCTAACCGATTAGCTCGATTATGGTATTAATATCTTCAGTAGGGTCATATCTCGGGACCACCACGAAATTTTTTCGAAATATGCAAATGCGACCTTATTTCAGTGTAAAGAAAAATCTCAAAATTCCGACCGGTAATAACTTTACGAATATTTAGTCTTTCTAGACGATTCTTGTTCCGTTGGATGCAGCTCCTCGAGTTGTACAAGATACTGACTGGCGGTTTGAAAATTTGCAGTGTAAACTTAATTATCACAGAAAATATGCAAATTTGGCCGAGTTGGGGTAGATGACCGCACAAATATCTCGAGTTGTATAAGTCGTAGAAAGCTAATTCTTTTTTTATTCGATAGCTGAGTAAAATGCCCAGAGTAAACCACCTTAACATCTAGTATGTGCACTGTAAAGAAAGTGTAAACAAAGCGAAAATGTCCATTAAAAAAATTTTTTTTTGCGATTTTCAGATCTTTTGTTGCACCATTGAAACGAGCTTCTTTTTCTACCTCCCCCCCAGTTTTGATATTTGTTTTTTGTAAAAATGTATAATACGTTAGAAATTTGCATAAATGTTGTTTACAAAAAATTTTTTTTCGATTCATCGAATTTATGTAGCGCCGTTGCAAAGAGCGTATTTTGTTGTCCCTGATGCATATTTTGGTTTTTCGAAATATCTCAAGGTACGCTTAAAATTTGCATAAATGATATATGCCAAAAAATGTAAAATTCGCCACATTTTAGTGGCGTTCGTGCTATACTTCGAAAATACACTTTTTCAGTGAAGAATTTTTTACACCTTCCTTGCAGGAGCTTGAAAGTACGATATTTATCTGAAAATGCCAGAAAACGGCAAAAAGGAGAATATGTTTTTCCTTTTTGCTTGTTTCACTGGCTTAAAAGTTCGATATTAGGCGTCCCCATCATTTCATTTCAGCAAAATTCTAACTGAAAAAAACTTTCCATTTTCTGAGAAACATTACGCGCCCAGTTAGAACACACGTGATGCCTCTAACTGCATGTATAAAATTCATTACAGGCTTGTACAAAAAAGTGCTATAATTGACAAAAACTATACAGAACAATAACCATTCTCTAATACTAGGAAGTGGCAAAAGATGAATATGTTTCTCCTTGTCCCATATTTCGCTGAGCATAATACTATACTTCGTTTCCGAGAACCTGGTTGTAAACTCACCGTATCCTTGATTCACACCTATTGTGTTTTCCGAATTTAAAACGCGGGAATTTAAATTTCTGATACGATTAATGCTAGTTCAAACTTATTTGAAACTATGCTTTAGCTAATTTTACTCAAATAATGTTCGCCAGTCTCCCGAAAATCGCCGTCAACAAAAATTTTGCTGTTAACCAGCAATTAATTTTTCGAATTTGTTTCAAGTTGTGTAAATTCGTTGTCTTGCGAATCAGGAATACTGTGGGTTTACCACCTGCCTTTTGGAAACAAGGTATAGGCCACTGCATTGTATACAGTAATGAAAAATTTTAACAAAGAATGGCACATAAGTAATTGCAAAGATTTCGGGTTTTTCATGAAACTGTCACGTGCCGACGGATTTCATCGAACGTCACGTGATTCACATCACATTTTTCATTATATTTCTCGTTATGTTTTGTGTTACAGTAATTTACATCAATTTTGCGTTTCGTTTTTATACTTTTTACATGCAATTTATGTGTGTACTTTTTATGTTTATTTTTGTTGCTTTTGCGCACATTTATTTCCGTTTCGATTTATTATTTTCAATCGCACACATAGACTACGGTATGTGCCCGCTAGTCAAGAATTTCCGTTAGAGATAAGCTCTCCGAGCTCATCGCTGTAATTAGAGCACAAGGTGCACTTCTTATCAGTAAAAACTAGCGACGTTTCACAATGTGAAACGACTAGTTGAAATTCTCACTAGTGACGTTCCTATGTTAAGCATGGAGAGTGAAAACTCGTCCCAATGCTTAATGTTGTGAACTGGAAAATGTCTATGTGATCATAGGCATCTTCTGCAACGATTTCCGCTGCAGAAGTTAGCTTGGGGGAGTGTTAACTCCGCCCAAGGCATACTGTAGTTTATGGAGCCCTTTAAAAGGGAATGTTTTGTCTTTTTGTCACTCATTATTGAGCCTAACTGGTTTTTCGTCGTTTAGCTTCAAGTCGCGTCCGCCGTCGATATTTTTTATTATATTTTTATTGTTGTCAACTGCGTTGCCGTCACACGTCGAATAAATTACCATATTCGGACCCCGACCTACACACACATACACACATCGTCTACAGTAACCCGACCGTAGTAACCCGTCCCCATCGCCGTTAGTTGTAGAGACCCGTCGCCCCTCGCCGAGGAAACGTTCGTTATCGCCGCCTGCCGTTTAGCAGTCGCCGAATCCCCACGCCGAATCGCTCGGAGTTCATTCCCACATCGCCGTCCGTAGGACCCCGCGTTTGACCCCGAACCCGTCGCCCAGCGCCGAGTAATTTGAGAAGAGGTGTCGTAAGTCTTCTCAGGGGTTATTGTTATTGAGGGTATATTTGCGGGAGTCTCCCCTAAGTTAGTTTTCCCTCGGAAGGACCCTCAGTTAAGAAAGCCCTCAGACCTTTAAGGTCAGGGCCAATAAAGGGGATTTAGGTTAACAATCGGGTCCCCCACAGTAAGCCATTCTTCGAATGGCACCGTCCCCCATTCTGGTGAATGAGGACTAGGGATTGACACCCCCGACCCGGCCGCATTGTCCATTATTCTACAGCATTAACCCCAGGACAAGGCTGAGGTACACCATAGGTTTACCTGTGGTAGTACCAGCTGGGTTGGGTTCCCGAAACAGAGAACATTACTGGAGCCACCCCACGGGGTCACAGCATGTCACCTACCGTGTCATGGCCATGTTTCCTATGGGATATGGTACGGGTTTTGCCCGTCAATGTGACTGATCACCAATCTACTTAATGTGGCATTTCCCCACCTCTGTTTAATGTGACATGGCGAGGCTGGAAAATCGACCTTAAGTCTGACTCCACAGTCCTTGGGAATGAACCTTTTAACCTTTTGAGTGAGATACCTCTTTCAATTAGGTAAATTTTCGATTTGAGTAGGGGAAACCTCCATCAGATCATGAGAATCGCCACTTGAGTGGGGAAACCTCTCTCAGGTCTGCTGATTCGCATTCAAAGTGGGATACTGACCCTTAGGATGAATTTTTGCCCTCATGTAAGTGGATACGCCCGTAAGAAGGTAGACTACCCCTTAGGTCGGAATAGGCCCTTATATTCGAGTTTAGCACCAACTCAGATAGCACCGCATTTGAGTAAAACTTAATTACTGTAGGTTGGGATTTGCCCCATGTGTGATTAAATTAATGATTCTTGCGCGTAATTAACCCCTTATGAGTATAGTAACTCCCGTAAGCTTTGGTTAATCCTCTGGTATCGATTTTTTCCCCAGATTTAATCCCCAAGAGTCATAAAATTCCCAGAGTTGAGTAAATCGAGTATTCTGCTGTAAATCTCCTCTGAGCTTTCATTTTCCTTTCTTCTTTCTATTTTTCCCCTAATTTGGGCCTTTATTCACTGCGTGTGATCAGATAGGTTACTGTAGCGCCGCAGGCCTTTTTGGTTACAGTACGACTGGGATTAGCACGTACTCTAACTACAGTATACCTGGGTATGGGTACTTGAGTATCACAACCCATGAGGTTTTCACAGCCCCTGAGGGTTTCGGGATCTCCGATCACGAGGTACAGTAACCCTTCCACCCTTGATTCTGGACGTCAAGTGTGGTCGTGAGTTGTTATCTGTGTCCGGTATGTGTGTCAACACACCTTTTCACAATTTTTCTTATCTTTACTGAGCATTAGCCAAGTTGCTCATTTTTCCGGCCGAACAAGCCAACTTTTACTGTTGACACATATAACACCGTACTTACCAGATCACATTGCTTATCTCTAGGGCATAAAATTTTATTTTTATTTACTTTATTTTTATTTCTCGGTCCTCTATGCGTAGCGTGTGACCCAATTATAATAACTTTTTCACCTAATAAATTTTCTTATCTCCAAAATCAACTCAATGAAAACTTATAACCCATTTTTTTTTCTCTTTCCCCCTTTTCTAAACAAACAAATTATAATTTATCCTTTTTCCTACCAAAAACAAACAAAACATACTCTTTTCACTTCTATTCAAATTTTTCAAAAACATAACTTTTTCTTTACCGGTCACACATACGTCATAGTTCGCAAACCTTCAGTAGGTCATTCTTATTATTTTTTCCACTACTGTACGGTCTTCTTCTTTTCTTTTTCTCTCTTTCATTCTGGGTGGTTGCAAGTGGTGAGGATCTTACCGATCGGGACCACTGACGTCAGCAACAACTACTTATTGGGTTGTTGTTATGAGGTGTTGTGTCTTGTGCGACGCCACCTCTGACGTCCGCAACTGCCCCACATGCTGCTGTTGCACTGAGGCTTTACTAGCAGGGTCATGCTTCTGACGTCAGCAACGGCCGCATAGCATGTGGCCGTTCAGGGGTTGAAAGTTCTCCGTGTCCTCCCCTGTGTCTGCAACAGCTGCATCCCTTGCTGTTGCTTTAAGGGGTGGGTGGCCCTCCGGCTCTACCTCTGACGTCAGCAATGGCAACGTAACAGGTTGTTATTGCAGGATGGTGACCGTATGGCACTGTCTTTCTGACGTCTGCAACAGCAGAGGCTCATGTTGTTGCACTAGGATTGGTCGGTTATTCCGACTTCAGTCCTTGACGTCAGCAACAACAATGCACCGTATTGTTGTTCATACATGTGAGGCCTTACAAACCGCACATCTGGCGTCTGCAACAACTGCATCTCATATCATTGTCGTAGGATAACTGAGACTCAGCTATTACCTTTTGACGTCAGCAACGGCGATGCTCCGTGTTGTCGTAGCAAGGTTGCTGGCCTAGGGCCCTATCTACTGATGTCCACAATGATAAATCTCTATTCCAGTATCGGAAGTAAGACTTTACAGTCTTATTCTGGCGTCAGCAACGGCGATGCCCCGTATTGCCGTAAAGAGTTTGTAGCCGTAGGCTCTTACTTTTTGGCGTACGTACTGCAATATGAGATTACGGCACTTACATCCCAGTTACCTGAGGTCAGCACCGAGTGTGTGGTGGTGTATATCACATCTTTTGACGTCAGCACCGGGTTACTGTGGGTTTCCAAGATGCCACTTGAGTTCTAGGTGATGATTGTAGTATTATTTTCTCACCTACGGCTCTTGTGTTAGGGTTGTGTCTGTGTGCTACTGGTGCCTGGGAAACATCAGTAGACATGCTCACGCAACCTGAGATGCACTCGGTCCATGGCACTGATCAAGTTGTCAGCAAGGGTAGCGGCACTGATGGATCAGCACGTGACTACTCTTCTAAGCTTTAACTGTAGGTTCGAACGGGTTTACACTCGGCCTCAGCTGGGTTGGTTGTTCAACATACGCAACCGTTGGGCATTTGCAGTCGGTACTGCCTGTGTCCAGCAACTGCAAGGGTCGACAACCTTCTTGTAAATTCCTTATCTAAATTCTCGCATTTCTTTCTCATCTTTGATCTTCTTTAGTGTCCCCACCAGAATAATTCCTCAGGAATTACGGTACAGCCACTGGTTGGGCCTAAGGTGTAAAAGACCCCTCTGTAATCATTTCTTTACACTCAAACGCCTTCGTTAGCTGGCCTAATAATGTCCGCACTGGAGTCGCCCTTAATCCTGAGTTCCCCTCCGTTGGTTTGTCCCTTAGCATAATATGACCGCTAGTCCGCCTAAGCGAAGGTGTTCGAGTCCGCCTAAACACATTACAACTAAGTCCGCCTTAGCCCCTCACTTTACACTCATTTATTCGAGACAGACTGTACCCCTGATCTCAAGATGCCTTGAGCCTAGCCTCGATTCATAGGAGGAAGCCTGCATTTCCCCACCTCCAACACTGGCACAGCTAGGCCAAGGACCCCCATGCCCTTTTACTGACTGAGTGTGTCAGAATAGCACCCTGATACCTGGTGCTCTTATATCTCAACTGGTGACCTGCGATCCTCACTTCATCTCAGTGAACGGAAACCCAGCCCCCAGCTGTATATAATACTCCTGGAGAGTTCCCGTTCTGTTCAAAACGCGCATTCCCGTTTTTGGGCACGGTTGTAGCATATACGCGAATGACGTCCTCCCGGGATCCTCCTGTCTAGTCATCACACTTTTCAGAGTTCGCAATTGCTCCTAGTGAGTGAGGCTGATTGCGTAATAGTGCGATTCCCTTTGCGTAGTCTGGTTTGTAAACTAATTTTGTCCCTATCTATTAGCACCCACTAAGTTTACTTTAAGTTGTCCCCCTTTACTTATTAATTCTTAAGCTACTCCATGCGCTACTCCTGGTGAGTAGGACTTTGTCGGTTACGAGCCCTCCCATATCCCAAAGTTTGTAAACTAGTACAACGGACTTAACCTCCAGATAAAATTCCCTTTTGAGCGGGTTTGTCCGTACGCCCTCACGTCGGTTCCTTAATTTTATGGTTTGGAATTCCACCACTTTCTCTCAAATGTATTATACTTTTGGTTCCAATAACCGGGTCTTGCCCCATTTATCTCTAAAGTTTGGGTATACTTCTTCCTCTCTTTACACTTGGGTTATCCCCTCTTTACCTACGTAGGTGACCAGATAAATTCCCTTCTGAGTCAACCTATCTCTCCGTCTGGCTGTTCTGAGAGCTAAAACCTTGTCCTTTTCTAGCCCCATCACTGAGTGGCCGCTAGATATTGTAAAGAACAAGCGTTACAGCCTCAACACGCCATCGCGTAAACGATCTCGTACTTCCCGCGCTTCCTCGCCACGCAACTACAAAAGTAACTCTTACTTTACTTCTACAAAATAGAGACACCTAGACGATCCTGTCGCCTTAGTACTAAGCTTAAGCAGACAAGTGAGCCCCTCTCTATTCAGTTTGATCGAATAACTTCACAGGCACGATCATCAGTCTTAGATACCTTACAGGAAGACGAATTCTCATATATGAAGTCAGAAATTGATTTACCTTCACAGATTGAGAATAAGGTCCAAGCTGCATTTGAGAATGCCCTTGGACCACTCAACCAAAAGCTAGAGGCTATGAATGGCAGAAGGCACCCTCCTGTGTCCAGCTTCATGGCCCCTCCTGCCTTTTCAGGTGCTTTTGGTGAGTCCATAATGGATTTTACATCTCACTTGACCCGCTTCTTTACACTTCAAGGGGTAACGGAAGCGGATCATGCATATAAAATCGGGTTTTTGGAGTCTTGCCTCACAGGTCCTGCTCTGGCATCCTACCGGGACTTTAGCAGTGGTACTCCGCAGCCTACCCGCTACGAAGAGTTCATAGCTTCTCTTAGGAGAGACTTTCCAGTAGGGCGTGATTCAGATCTGCATCAGCAGTTGATCCAGGATCCCCTGCAGAAGCCGACTGAATCCACGATAGTCTACCTTGAGCACCTTAAGAGACTGTCCAGGGTGGCTTATCCGGATCTCGGGACTGACGTTAGGGATTCTATTATTGAACCTATCTTTCTGAGAGGGTTGAGACCAGTCCTTAGAGATAGTATTAAGTTCAGGGAGTTCACAACTCTTGAAGAGACTCTCAAAGCAGCTTGTTACGCGGAATCACAGATTTTTCGGGATGAGATTAGGTATACTGCCCCATCTAATGCTGTTTTCTTTTCAGAACAAAGGACCGCCGACAATGTCAGGTCAATGTCGAATCAAAGGAGCACCGCTCAACGTCCGTCGGCCACGCCGTCCAACGAGGTTTGACGTTTACAATCGGAGATGGCCTGGCTCACGGCTCACATTGCGCGACTTAGGGCTCAGCAATCGGCGCCGCCTTCGAGAAATTTGACGCCGTCATCGACGCCGTCGACGCGTGTCCAGGCCGCCGGCGATCGCCCGTCAGGGGCACATCTACAGATGTGCTCCTACCATGGATGCTGCACCCACAACGACGCTACTTGCTGGGCGCAAAATCCCGATGGCGCCGGCCCTAGCACCGCCTCCGCCACCGGCGCCAGCCGTTGCTATTTTTGTCGAACGAGGGCGCACCCAACTGACCGATGTGACAGACCCTGCCCGCATTGTCGAAAACTACGAGTGCACCGGGCAACGGCTTGCCCCAATCGAAATTCGACACTGCCTGGTGAGACTAATTTTGGTAATTCTGGTTACTCTCCTCAGGGGGCAAGTGGAAATTTTCAGAGGTATGCTAATCCAACTCCTCACGGGACAGGGAACCAATATCGGTCACCTCCATGGCAAAATAATGCTGTAGGGGTCACTGACGGTCTTCTTCACCCAGATCTATTTGATCTGGATGATGAAGTTTTGGCTGAACACGTGGCGGATCGCTCACAACTGTGTTATCCTGTCCGTGTAATCAGTATTGGTTTTTCAGCTACGGCAGTGGTTTCGGCGACCCCGTTGTCGACTTTTCCGCTGCCACCACCGAAATATGCGACGCCCGTCAACGTAAACCCGTCAGCGACACCGAAAATGACTGGCGATGTCAGCGTAATCGCGTCGTATCGACCGACGGAAGGTACAACGTCGCCGCCGGCACGTGTTATCAACCAGGGACTGCCGCCCGGAATTCCCACGGACTCCGCGTTGGAGGTCGTCTGTCAACTGGAATCGATGAATCTGATAGGTAAACTGCCTTCTTTTTCTGAAGTTTCAAGTTCAAAAAGTAGATATCCTTACAAGTCACGGGCTTTAATGATTTCTTGCTTACAGATTCCTCATCCGTCACCGATGCCATGCAGGCTGTTTGGTCAACCGATTTGGCCAAAAAGTATCCGCACCTCCCCTGGGCGCTACTCAACGAGCGGTTCGAGGTTGAGGCGCTTACGGCCGCCGACGTCATGCTATCGGCACCGGCGGTGTTGCGAATTTTGGGACCCGACGTCGCTCGACGGGCGCTCGAGTTTATCGCCGACGGAACTATTCGCGCCACCCCGGTGGACAAGATCCTGTTGGACGGTGAACCGTCATCACCGGCAGTGGACGCCGTCCGCCCCACTGTGGAAAAGGCCAGTCGCAACGTGCGGCCCACAGCAGTTGTTGCAACGTCACCGACGACAACAACGACGGGAGCCCAAACTCTGGTGGTGATTGCGCCACAGCAACCGGTCGCCAACGCCTTTGGAGAACCCTTGCCCGCCGTTCACAACGCCGTCAATGTCACCGAGGCATCGCCATTTCCGACGGCAACCGTCCCGTGGTCCCCGAAGATTGGCGTTCTTCGAGAAGTCCACCCCGGAGGAGGCTTGGTCATCGACTTCCCCGGAGAAGAACCCGCGTCGTCCGACGACGACGATGTCGAAGAATGAAGCCGCCCGACGGGTGAAGACTGTAAATTTTGGTGTAAATTTGCAGACACCGTTTGTAAATATTTTGTTTGTAATAAATTGGGCCTTCGTCACACTACTGTTCTTAGGAATGAGCTCTGCAATACATGCTACTCAATACCAATTTTGTGGTCTTTCAAGAAGCGGTCATCCACTTGAGTTACCTCAAAAAGTTGAATGCAAACCACCAAAATCTTCGTGGAGTCCACGACGCATGATTGTTACAGTATATGTACCTATTTCGGATCCAATCACGACTAAAGCATGGAAATGTACCTTGCCGAATCGTAAGGTATGCACAAATACTGGTTTTTTCGGATCTAGGGGCATTACTGCGGACGTCATTACTACTCAGCACCTCGCGCCTGCGGCGTGTACACTAGCACATCGCACAAAGGTGTTTGGTTTACAAAAGCTCGTGGAAATACGTCCTGGCTTTTATAGCACTAACCAAACACTGGAGGTGATGTACTCATGGTGCTGCAATGACGTCTGCAAGACAGTGACTAACCTTTTCATCGAGGAGGGACAGGTTGCTTCGTGGGATGGCACTACAGCTCTAAGTACCTTAGGAGATGTAGGTGGATGCAGTCCCACTGCAGGTCAATGCACTACTCTAGACGGGGTAATTGTCTGGCCTGCCACAAACTTTACAGCACAGTGCCATTATCGGCCACAAGGTAATTACACTGCGTCTGTATCAGGGAACCACATCATCATCGATGATTTGCAGGTTGCCCTGAAGATCCCCGGAAACTCTCGAGTGTTTCGACTGTGTCCTGACCTCCGGTTGAATACAGTGCGAACGGATCAGGGTCTCCTTCTACGCATCCATGGAAGATTTAATTTGACCCTGAGGTTGTTCGGATTGGCAAAGGACTCCGTCCCTGACCCTGTCAATGCCAAACTGAATTACCTGGCTCAGCAGATCAAGGAGTCGGAAATTAACAATTTTCGATTCATGTGGCTAGAGTTGTGTTCTCACGCTCAACGCTACCTTGATCTGACTTGGCAGTTGCTTCGTTTTGACCCTACACTAGGAGCCCGGGCATTCCTTCAGAGGAATGACCTGACAGCGGAATTCACAGGCGACGCACTGACGGATGTGTTTACGCATCTCCATCAGGGTGGAATGAAGCTCAGACTGAGCAAGTGCAAGTTTTCGCACTCTGAGGTAGAATATCTCGGGTACCGCATCTCACAGAAAGGTCTCGAACCTGACAAAGTCAAATTGGCCGCCGTCCAGGATCTACCCATTCCACAAAACGCTAAAGACATCAAGTCTTTTCTTGGTCTTGTGTCTTATTATAGGCGTTTCATCTATGGTTGCGCTCGGCTCAGCGAGCCGCTGACCAAGCTCTTACGGAAGGAAGTTACCTTCCAGTGGTCAAAACCTCAGCAGACGGCGTTCGACGAACTCCGACGGCTGTTGTTGAACCCTCCTGTCCTGCGCCATCCGGACTTTACGAAATCCTTTATACTTCAAACTGATGCAAGTATTTCAGGGATAGGAGCAGTTCTAAGCCAGTTGGACGAAAATGGATAGGACCATCCTGTTGCGTACGCCAGTAGAGGGTTAACAGCAGCTGAGAAAAACTACACTATTACGGAGTTGGAGACTCTCGCTGTTGTCCATTTCGTCAAGCACTTTCGGCCTTACCTCTTTCAACATGAGGTGGTCGTTCAGACTGACCACACTGCTGTTAAAGCTGTGTTGGAAAAACTGAACCCTTCGTCCCAGATAGCTCGGTGGGGCCTCGCGTTAGCTGAATTCAAACTGACTATTCGGCCGCGAAAAGGTCGGTCTAATGGTAATGCTGATGCATTATCACGCCTTCCTGATCCTAATTCCCTTGCAGGGGAGAGTATTGACGATATTCCCCTATACAGACCCGAGGGAGAAGTTATGATGATCTCCGATGGTGCGCAGCGCCTGGCGAACTCATCCCAAAGGACCACCAATGGTGCGCAGCACCTGGCCATGTCTGAGTCTTATGCAGAGATATCACAGGATGCACAGCACCATGACCTTCTCGCAACTCAATTCGAGGATCCAGAATTAGCCTCCATTCTCAGATCACTAAAACCCTATGGTGATCAGAATGATGTTAATGGCTACCACCTGTTGGATAACATCCTTCAGAAGTGGACAGGCGAGTCCAACAAGATTTTTGTCCCTCGTTCAATGGTAACTACCATTATTGAGGCTCATCATAATGACATTCTTGCTTGACACTTTGGTGCGAAACGTACCGCCAGGCTTATAGCCCGCAGGTACCACTGGCCTTCCCTCAGTGCGGACGTCAAGTCCTTTTGTCAGCGGTGTGATCTTTGCCAACGGAATAAACCTGCGAGACAAAAGACCCGTGCAACTCTGAAACCAATTTCCATTACGGGACCGTTTCATCGAGTCGGTGTCGACTGTATGGGACCAATGACCACTAGTGAAAACGGAAACCGATTTATTGTAGTTTTCATAGACTACTTTACCAAATGGGTTGAAGCTTTCGCTACTCCGGACATCACTGCGCAAACTATGGCTCAACTTTTTGTTACTCAAATTGTCTGCAGACATGGGGCACCACAGATTCTTCAGTCTGATCGTGGTACTGATTTCACGTCCAAACTGATGACTGAAATCACTGCCATTTGTTCAACTAAGAAAATCCACTCCACCGCTTATCATCCCATGACAAACGGAGAAGTGGAAAGAGCTAACCAAACGCTAGCCACACGGTTACGTATGTATGTCCACCAAGGTCATACTGATTGGGATGAACACCTGCCGTATTCTGTGTTCGCTGTCAACATTAGCATGAATGAGTCCACAGGGTATTCACCCTTTGAGCTCATGTATGGTTGTACTCCCATGCTACCTGTTGATGCAGCACTCTCATTCAATCCTCCGGCCCATATCATAGATGTTTCTACTTATGATATGGAGGTCAAATGGCATTTTACAAATGCCTTGACCTTGATCCAGAGCAGAATTGAGAGATCACAGGCGGCTTATGCTAGGTCCTACGACTGCACGGCATGAGATGTCTCATACAAGGTTGGGGATCAAGTGCTCAAACTGCGCACTACTGGAAAACGTGGTCTAACGCCCAAATTATTGCCCATTTATGATGGCCCCTACTTTGTCACGAATGTGGCTTATCCTAATGTCACCATTCGACTCGAGACTGATCAAGAGGATACTGTGCATGTTAATCAGCTCAGACGCTACGTGTCACCAGCTCAGCCTACAGAAGAAGAGGAGATACCTTCCACTTCACAGGTCATCGAGACGGCACCTTTGTTGATCCCGTCAACAAATAGAGATTTTACACAAGATCTCATTGACCCACATCTTGATGCAGAGGTCGCCGACCCGTAATCAAGTAGCTCTTCTCTTCTTTACTTACGGACAGGGTCGTCCTTTTTCGAAGGACCGCCGTGCCCCTCACAAAATACCCACTTCTGTTCCAAGCTGGAATAGCAGTGTAAAGAAGAGAATGAGCAGCGATCAATGCATCTAAACTAGGGTATTGCCTCACATTGCAGGCGCATCCATGCGATAGCCTATATCTCGCCTCTAAAATTTTTCTTTTAGTCTCGTTTAAGATTTCACAAATCAACCCACAATTGGCAACTTCACCGAAGGGATCAAATGACGTCAGCAACTTCACGCATCTCCAATGGACGTCAGCAACTCCACGCAACATTGACACAATTCCACAAACCAGAACATACAGAAAAACCACTGAACCAGCAACCGCTCGCCGCCACCCTCCCCTGAACGTTTGACCGTCGCAGACGAGCACAAGGACGAGGACGCCCTTTTTCGAAGGACCGCTGTGTCACGTGCCGACGGATTTCGTCGAACGTCACGTGATTCACATCACATTTTTCATTATATTTCTCGTTATGTTTTGTGTTACAGTAATTTACATCAATTTTGCGTTTCGTTTTTATACTTTTTACATGCAATTTATGTGTGTACTTTTTATGTTTATTTTTGTTGCTTTTGCGCACATTTATTTCCGTTTCGATTTATTATTTTCAATCGCACACATAGACTACGGTATGTGCCCGCTAGTCAAGAATTTCCGTTAGAGATAAGCTCTCCGAGCTCATAGCTGTAATTAGAGCACAAGGTGCACTTCTTATCAGTAAAAACTAGCGACGTTTCACAATGTGAAACGACTAGTTGAAATTCTCACTAGTGACGTTCCTATGTTAAGCATGGAGAGTGAAAACTCGCCCCAATGCTTAACGTTGTGAACTGGAAAATGTCTATGTGATCATAGGCATCTTCTGCAACGATTTCCGCTGCAGAAGTTAGCTTGGGGGAGTGTTAACTCCGCCCAAGGCATACTGTAGTTTATGGAGCCCTTTAAAAGGGCATGTTTTGTCTTTTTGTCACTCATTATTGAGCCTAACTGGTTTTTCGTCGTTTAGCTTCACGTCGCGTCCGCCGTCGATATTTTTTATTATATTTTTATTATTGTCAACTGCGTTGCCGTCACACGTCGAATAAATTACCATATTCGGACCCCGACCTACACACACATACACACATCGCCTACAGTAACCCGACCGTAGGAACCCGTCCCCGTCGCCGTTAGTTGTAGAGACCCGTCGCCCCTCGCCGAGGAAACGTTTGTTATCGCCGCCTGCCATTTAGCAGCCGCCAAATCCCCATGCCGAATCGCTCGGAGTTCGTTCCCACATCGCCATCCGTAGGAACACGCGTTTGACCCCGCGTTTGACCCCGAACCCGTCGCCCAGCGCCGAGTAATTTGAGAAGAGGTATCGTAAGTCTTCTCAGGGGTTATTGTTATTGAGGGTATATTTGCGGGAGTCTCCCCTAAGTTAGTTTTCCCTCGGAAGGACCCTCAGTTAAGAAAGCCCTCAGACCTTTAAGGTCAGGGCCAATAAAGGGGATTTAGGCTAACAATCGGGTCCCCCACAGTAAGCCATTCTTCGAATGGCACCGTCCCCCATTCCGGTGAATGAGGACTAGGGATTGACACCCCCGACTCGGCCGCGTTGTCCATTATTCTACAGCATTAACCCCAGGACAAGGCCGAGGTACACCATAGGTTTACCTGTGGTAGTACCAGCTGGGTTGGGTTCCCCAAACAGAGAACATTACTGGAGCCACCCCACGGGGTCACAGCATGTCACCTACCGTGTCATGGCCATGTTTCCTATGGGATATGGTACGGGTTTTGCCCGTCAATGTGACTGATCACCAATCTACTTAATGTGACATGGCTCCACCTCTGTTTAATGTGACAAAACCAAAGTTTTTTCTTCTGTAAAAATCAACTTTAATAACTGATACTGAAATTTTTCAAAGATTTGTCCATTTTTGCGCAGAGGCATTTTCAGAAATGACTAAAAAACTGGGCGCGTATATGTTTCTCAGAAAATGGAAAGTTTTTTCAGTTAGAATTTTGCTGAAATGAAATGATGGGGAGGCCTAATATCGAACTTTTAAGCCAGTGAAACAAGCAAAAGGGAAAAATATATTCTCCTTTTTGCCATTTCCTGGCATTTTCAGATGAATATCCATTTCAACGAACAATTTTATATCTTTTACAGATGTGATATCCATACATGTACGTGGGGGATTCGGGGGATTTTGACCCCTAGCAGACTTTGATTGACATCCAGCAGATTCTTGCTAACCCCCAGCAGATTTGACTCCCCCAGCAATGATCGAGAAGATGACGAAGGAAAATGAGAGCATGAGAGAAAAGAAAGTCGTCATAAACATGGGGATGATGCTGTAGTTTAACAATTTTTCTAAACAAAGCATACTTGATTCCAAAAAAGTGACATTAAAACTTTAAAATGTGCACCCTAAGCAAATAATTTCACATATCTGACTAATATAAGTTGAAGAATATGCTGCTTGGGTGTTAGAAGACCTATTTGAGACCTTTTTTAGTTATCAAGAACGAAAAACATTTGTATTCCACCTCTTGTCCTGGCTGAAGCCCAGCAGAACTTCTATGCTGTGCTTGTATGGTGATATCTCTGCTTACTACTGTTTGATAGACATCGAATCATTCCTTTTTCGATTTGGCATATCCAGTATGACGCTTCCCAAAATTTAGTGTACCGATAAGTCATTTTTAGTCATTTTAACCAGGGTAGGAAATAAATTTCCATGCCTAAAGGTACGTTTACACTTCAACGGGTATCCATCACGGATCCGTGACGGATCTCCGGAACCAATCAAAATAGTCACGTCATTCCGTCAAAGTAAAAACGCAAAAAAATTTCCTGGATCCGTGACGGAAAGTATATCCCGAATAGTTAGAAAATTTTCTAAACATCCGTCATTTTTCGTCTGTGACGGACAGTTGCCTAGCCAGTTTTCTTCCATTTTTGAACTGATATCTGTCCAAAATTCGATTGAAACTTGTTCTAAAAGTCTCAATATGTTGTTTAAATGTCTGTTTAGTGAAATTCACTAGGAAAACTCAGCTAGGAGTTGTCGTCCATGATGGACAGTTTACCTAGTAGGTTTTGCTATGTTTTTGAACTGATATCTGCCCCAAATTTGATTGAAACTCGTTTTACCACGATATGATGTAAATGTGGTCTTTTTAGTTAAATTCAATAGGAAAATTCAGTTTAGGAATGGTGGTCGGGAGTTATTGTGTGAAAGTCAGTCTTGAAATATATATTTTTTGTTTTTTTAGATTCTGATTTTATTAAATCAGTTTGTCTAAACTAATGTTATTCATCGTCGCGTAAAATTATTTCTGACGATTTAAATTTCGATTTAATTATTTATTTCTTTCTTGTAAATTTAAATTTTTTATTTTTCATATTTTTAAATTTCAGATTTTAAATTTCTAAATTTTTAAAATTTGTAAATTTTAAATTTCTGAATATTTTAAATTTCTAAATTTTCCAAATTTTTAAATTTGTTTTAAATTTCTTTTTTTAATTTTTTCAAATTTCAAATTAAATTTTAAATCTAATTTAATTTTAAATTTAATTTAATTTTAAATTTAATTTATTTTTTTAAATTTAAGTTTTATTCAATTTAAATTTTAAATAAATTTTTTAAAATTTAATTTCTTTCAAATTTAAATTTTGAATGAAATTTTTTTAAATTTGAGTTTAAATAACATTTTTTTAAATTAAAAATTTAAATAAAATTTTTTTAAATTCAAATTTTTAATAAATTTAAAGGATTGAATTTACATTTTTAAATTCTTTTTAAATTTCGACTAAATTAAATTGATTAAAGAAAAATGGATGTAAAGGCTCATCTATACTTCGGACGCAAGGCTTGCGTTGCTTACGTTGTGTTGCTTGCGTTACGTTGCTTACGTTGCGTAAAAAATCTGACGCAACGGAAGCAACGTAAGGAGACGTAAGCAACGCAAGCTGATTATCCATACTCCGACTTTGTGGCGCAACGGACGCAAGAATTATGGGGCAATCAAAAACTTGCGAATCAAATTAAAATTTTGTCTAGCAAATTCATAAGTATTTGAGCCAAAAATAGTACGCCTTTTCAAACAAAAACATTTCAACTAAACTGAGATTAGCAGAATTAACGTTAAATAAAATGATTAACCATCTTTTCTCGAAAGGATTTTGAGAAATCTCATGAAAATGGAACGGGCTTCTTGAGTTTTATTCATTTACTAAGGAAAACAAATTTTACATAATGGTGACACAAAATTTCACATTCATCTTTCTTCTTCGCGATTTCATATTACGTATTCGCCCTGTCGAGACTTTCTGGTAACAGAAGATAAACTCTGAATGCAAATATATGAGAACAAATTTTCGGAGGTGAAGAATTTTGAATACTTACTATATTTGGAAAATGTTGAAGAAAAATTTCACAAAATATAAGCTTTTTCACAATTTTTCAAACGATGATTCAAAAAGTCTAATTTTCTAAACGAAAAACAAGTTACAAGAAAGACTTTCTATGAAAATTTAGATTCTTCTACAGGAAGCTGTGATAAGCATTTTAACCTCACCTGAAAATCACATATTTGATGTACACGGGAATAATCGACGCTAGAAAACCAGTCGAGGTGATCCCGGTCAAAACATCTAGCAAGATCAGCTGAAAATAAAACTTTGTTCTGTTGAAATTCTGAATTTTTAAGATGTGAGACATGGAAAATAATAGATTTCGACATTCAAAAATAATCAATAATCAAATTTTTGAGAAACAATAAATCTTTTACAATTTAATTCTTGAGGATTATAAATCAGATATCGTTTATCATTCTACTAACTCGCCGAGTGATCAAAATTGTGACAAGTATCGACTAGAATATTTTCGATTAGGGTGAAATGGCCCATAGTTTCGTTCCAAATCTCATTATTAGCGGCATACGAGGAAACTTCGGACTATTCCGATGGTCCTGGACAATCAGCACGCGCCTCTGGACTCGAATCTAGTTGGATGAAAATGATGCAAAAATTAAAAATCTATAATTAATGACTTTAAAGACAGTCAGAAGTTGAAAACATACAGACAAAAAATTTCATTTACCTGTTTTAGCTTCAGCGTATGTTCCTATCCAGTAGCTCCCGTATAAGTAAGTCAGGATTTGATTCTGGATCATCTCACGAGGTAAGTAAATCATTTAATAGCACTCTATTGAATAAATCGCTTTGTAACGCTAATGAGTAGTAAAATTCGGACAATTTTTCTGATACTGACAAATACAGAAGAGGAGTGCTATGAAGGTCAAATAACATGTATTTTGATAAGTGAATAGTTAGAATCTTGTAATAACGTAGTTTTTAGATATTTTAAAGTATGTAAATTAGTGAATCATCTATTACTTAAAAATGGCATGGTGTATAATAATCAGGGCTTTTTTTTTCCGTACCGATCGATCCGTACCGTACGGAAATCCAGTGAAAAAATTTCCGTACCGCCTAACTTATTTCCGTATGGCGCAAAAATAGTTAAGTTAGTTAAAAAATAGTTCTGTACCGTACGGAAATTCCTATAAAATTTTTCCGTACCACCTGAAAAAAATCCGTACTGTACGGAAAAAAAAACCCGTGATAATAATTATTGAAAAAAAATTGAGGGCCTCTAAACCGGAGTTCGCCCAGGGCCTCTAAACCATTAAGAACGGCCCTGACTGCGACTTGAATTGCGTTAAATAGTGTAGCAGGTATGTAAAATTAGAACATTAGGATTCCGTTCTTCCATTCACCACAGTTTTTTAACATTTTGAGCCTCGACTAGTAACAAACTTTTGCATTCTTTTGTATTCCCCCCAGTGACATTGATTGCACGTCATAGCAGAAATAGTATTCAATTCATGCGAATTTAGTGTCATAGCTGTAAAAAGTCCGACCAGGGTAGACCAGAAATTTTGGAGGGGGGTCCAAAAAATTCTTAAATTTTTCCAAAAAGGCACTTTTTGCCAATTTTCTCTAATTTTTCCCAGTCTGGGGGGGGGGAGGGTTGGGTACAGGTATGTTTAGTAGGCCAATTGAAAAATTTAGGATTTTTAACTTGGCTTAATGATCTTATGTTTAAAAATTTTTAGCAATCAAATCAAAGAAAACCCGAACATACCTAGAAAAGCCCACGAGTAACGGCTGTAAATATATCTAAATTTGTCAAAAATGTAGTGAAGAACTTAAATTACAACTTATCAAACAGAAAAAAACAGTTGTAATTGAGGAGCCTCTAAGCCCCGACTGACTCAGCATGCAAAAAAATCAAAAATAGGATAAAAAGGTGCCATTCTGGCTTTAAAAAAGATTTTCGTGATTGCGGCAAACAAATTGGGTTTTTTCGACTTTTAGGCTGATTTTTACCTCCTACAACCGACCTAAGGTCTTACAAGTATGCAGAAGTAACCGAAACCCAAAAAATTCGCAATCCGAAATTTTGAAAAGTGGGTTTTCGCCAACGAAGCTTGAAATTAGCGCAGAGCGCCGGTATACCTGCAAGAGCTCTGAGCAGTTTCGGGGGGGGGGGGGGGGGAAACCAGCAATTTTGGAGGGGGGGGGGGGTAAAAAAAAGTCGATAATTTTCCCAAAAAAAGCCAAAAAAGAGTCTTTTTGCCCAATTTTTTTCTAATTTTTCCAAATCTGGGGAGGTTGGGTACAGGATTGGCTAAGTTGGTGGGTCCACCCCAAACACTCCCCAATTACAGGTATGAGTGCCGGTAACTTTCGACATTCTAAAATGCATCAAAATACTAGTTTTTTGTCTTGATGAACGGATTTTTTTCATTCGTATGAAAAGCACGCAGATTTTTTCCAACATTCCTAATTTCCTCCATAATATAGCGCTTCAAGCAGTTTCCTACGGGTGGGAGTCCCGAAATTTCTACAATTTTGGGGAGTCCCCAAAAATCTCAAAAAAGTCGAAAAAAACCAAATACTTATTTCGAAAATTTACCCCAAAAATTTACGTGAAGGTTCAATTTCCAGCGTTTTAGAAAGTGAAAATCCAAAAATTTTTTCTGGCGCTCCGCGTCGGGAAAAAAATCAAATAAAATTGGATAATCCTAATTGGAACCACAGAAATATAAATAAAGGATAAATTCATGACAACTCTGTCGTTAAAATGCTTTCTCTGCTCTTGTAAAACACCAATATAATTCTTCATGAGCTCATTTTGACTAACATAACCAGAATTTTCTCAATTTTTTCCTAATTTTTGCAGATTTCTGAATCAAAAAGCATCAAAATGCTTGGGTATGCTCCTAAAATGCATAAAAAAGCATCCGTAGACGCATTATAAACGTTTTTAAAAATGTGAGAAATTTTTGCAAAATGAGGAAAAAAATTTTAAGTCCGGTTCTCATGTGGAAAAAATCTTTGAGGAAAAAAACGGTGTTTGGGGGGAGTCGCAACATTTGGGTATAGGGTTCCACCAAGTTGGAGGCTCTCCCAATCCCCACCCAATTACAGGTATGCCAAAGTGGCACCCATACAACCCCTGAGAAAACCAAAAACCCGGGCTGATCCAACATTTCAGAAGTCTGGATTGCCCACAAACCAAGCTTCCCCCCAATAACGACATTTTTACGAAAAAATAACCGCGGTAGACGACTCGCTGGAAAAAAAGAAAGAAAAAACTCAACGAAGGCATGAACAGCATCAATAATGAAATGGGAAGTTCGGAAATCCGAAGAAAACACGAGCGAAAATTCTTGCGTTTCTTGCGTTCCTTGCGTCAAGTCAAGAATCCTACTGTACCGTTTGCGTATGCTAGCGTCGGCCGTAAGGAGCGCAACGCAAGCAACGCAATCGAGCATCCATACTGGGACGCAAGAAAAATACGCAAGATACGCAAGCGGAGCATCCATACTTCCGCATTTTTGCCGTAACGGACGCAACGCACGCAACGCAAGCCTTGCGTCCGAAGTATAGATGAGCCTTTAGAATTAATTTAAAACGTAAAAAAAGTAAATTATAACTGATGATTATGTTAAATACGATTAACGAATTAGATCGATTAAAACAAGAACGAACAATTTATTGCGCCCCACCTTATTTAATTAAAAAAGAAGGCTAATTTAATAGATTAGTTAAAATTTGATTAAAATTAAAATAGTTTTAGTAAACAGGAGTGGAATGGCGGCTAAAAAGCAAAGTTTAAAAAATACTCAAAAATCAAATAACAATATCCGTTTCAAATGATTATACAGAGAAGTCATGTGATCCGTCCAGTTAACCGAAGGTCTAAACATCCGTTAAAAAGAGGCGTGGTTGTGATTGGCTAGTTGAATGGTGATTGGCTAGTTGGGTATCCGTCACGGATCCGCGATGGAGATCCGTTGAAGTATAAATGCACCTTAAGACCGGGTTAATATCCCTATGGGATTGTCTGATTTGAAGTATGATGGTTAGTCATGCAATAGACATACTAGTTTATTAGAAAATGCCCCGATGGGGCAGAAAAAAAGAAGAATATACTTGTGTCACGTGCCGCTCAATTCTCCAACGTCACGTGATTCCGATCATGCCGACATTTTGTTATTTTTCATGTTTCGTTTATTACTCGATCATGCTTTTGTTCATTTCATTTTTACACATGCATTTTGTGTTCGTTTTTATATTTTTCATGCATTTCTATGTTTCGTTTTGTTGTATTTTTATTTCTTTACAAACGCGGGCTACAGTAGGCCCTTTAGCTAAAAAACTTCCGCCAGTCATGCTCCACGAGCACATGGCTATTTTTGGTGCGTTCACGCACCTCTTATCATCAAAAATTAGCGTTGTTTTTGTTACGCAAAAACGACTAGCTAAGAAGTTTAGCTAAAGACGTTCATATGCTTAGCATAGGCACTGCAGTCGGCCTCAGTGCTAAACGCATGTGAACGGAAAAATGTCTATGTGCTCATAGGCATCTTCTGCATCGCGTCTAGCTGCAGAAGTTAGCTTGAGCGCCGAGAAACTCCGCCCAAGCTGCAGCTGTAGCCAAACATGTCCTTAAAAGGACATGTTTCTTTAGTTTTTCGCTCATTCTTGGGTTCACCAAGCTTTCGTCCGGTTGTAACTCCGCGTCCGCCGCCCCTCATCAAATTTGCATATTTTATTATACACTTGTGCGTCCCCCGCCTTATTACCAATAAATTTGCATAAATTTACCCGTGTTTACTGCGTCCGCCGCTTACGGCCTACAGTACCCCACTGCCCATCAGTGCCAGGTGTCCGACCGCCCCCGGTTCGTGAAGAAAACGTTGGAGTATCGCCTCCCGCTCGCCGCCGCTCGCTGCCGCTCGCCGCCTAGGACGTTTGAGGATCGCATCCCCGCTCCCAGTGCCAGAAGACCGAAAGCATCCAGGGACTTGCCGCCCGTTGCGTCGAATCGCTTGAGAAACAGGACTAGGTGAGTCTTCTCAGGGGATTATTGTTATTTGTGGGGTATTTGTTGGGAAATCCTTCCTAAGTCGGTTTCCCAAGTCAACAGATAAGTAGGGCCTCCACCTCTCAGGTTCGGGCTAAATAGGGGCTGTCTGGTTCATAATCGGGTCCCACAAATTAGGTCATTTTATGGGTGACCCTGTCCCCGCTCTCACTGAGTAGGACTCGGGGATTGTCGCACCTAGCCTGGCAGCGTTGTCCATTACCCTACAGCAAGACCCCAAGGACAACATAAGAGAACCAACTATAGATCTCTCTATAGCCACCATTTGCCAGGTTAGGCCCCAACGCCATTTAGGGAATCCTGGGGAAAATGCCAGTATCCATCAGGAGTCACAGCCTATTACTCACTGTAATAGGATCAATCTGATATGGTTCACCATCAATGTGACATCTAAAACACGGTATCACCTGATGAGATACCCAAACCTCCCCAGCTCTCCCAAATCCACATGTCATACACGTGACATGGATGGCTCAACATGTGACATGGCGAGGCTGGAAAATCGACCTTAAGTCTGGCACTCGCCCTTAAGTGCAAAAACTTTACCCTTGGGTCAGAACTACCCCCAGGTCGGGTCAATTCCCATTTTAAGTCGGACAAGCCCCCTTTAAATCGGGTACTAGCCCTCCAATAAGTCGGAAACCTCCCAAATTCGGGTTTACTGCCTAATGGGTCGGGAATGTCCCTTATTTCGGATTACCGCTACTGTTGGTCCGAAACCTCCCCTCAAGTCGCGTGTTATTACTGTAAGTCGGAAATTTTTCCCGTGCCACCGAGAGTTATTACTGTAGGTCGGGAATTTATCCCTTAACATCAAATTTAATTACTGTAAGACGGGATTTTCCCTTACGAGTGATCTAAATGTGATCTATATGTGTAAATAATTATCTCATGCGTGTGTATAACCCCCTATGAGTAATAAATTCCCCCTGAGTCGAGTTATTTTTCCTCAGAGTCGAGTTATTTGTCCCAGAGTTGAGTTATATATCAAGTATTCTGTATTTCTCCTCTGATTCATTCTGTACATTCTGCATACTTAATCTGTGTTGTAAACTACCTTATCTGTTTCTTTTCCCTCATTCCCCCCCCCTTCTCTAATCCTGGGTGGTATACTGTAGCCCTCCGGGTGGGTGCCATTACAGTACGCCTGTGCCCATTCCCGTACTGTAACTACAGTATACCCATACGCGGGTACTGGTATCACAGCTGTAGGGGTTTACGGCCTCTCCTGACTGCTGGTGGTCCGTGACCCCATGATACCGTACACCCTCCACGTATGATTCTGGACGTCATACGTGGCTGCGATCTGTTACTTGTGTACAGTATTTTTGTATGTCCGCGGAAACTGTCGGAATTGCTCACTTTTCCGGCCCCAAAAATTTTACACCTACTGTTTACACATTTAACACGCGTATGTCCAAATCTCGTATTCCCCGTCTTTGGTTATTCCTCACCCTTTTCTTTTCTCGGTCATCTGAGCGGTGTCAAAAAAAAAAAAAAAAAAAAGAAAAAAAAAAAAAAAGAAAATTTATTAAATTTCTCTGTTTTGATGCCACCGCTACAGTATGACACCCTTGCGTAAGTTTCTCTCTCTTTCTCATTTCTACTTACTGTAAGGTCTGTTTCTTCTACTTTCCAGTTGTTGCATCTAGAACATAGACTTTATGGGTCATGCTCTTTGACGTCAGCAACGACAACGTTACCGGTTGTTGTTGTTGTGTGGTTCAGCCTCACGGATGCAACCACTGACGTCTGCAACAGCCGCTTCACTAGCTGTTGCTTTAAGGGGTGGGTAGCCCTCCGGGTCTTACTCCTGACGTCAGCAACCAACATTATGTGTGGTTGTTTAAGTCAACACTCCTGCAGTAATGACTTCTGACGTCTGCAACAGCTGAAGCTAACATTGTTGTAACAGGTTCGGCTGGTTCTCTGCACCCCATCTGTGACGTCAGCAATGGTGACGCACCGTGTCACTATTCGGAGATGTGCAGGTCTTACGGGTACCAAATCTGACGTCTGCAACAACTGCATCTCATGTCATTGACTTAAGGTATCAGACCCTCGGTTCCACCTTTTGATGTCAGCAACGGCACCATCACGTGATGCTGTATACCGATAGCTGGCTTCAGGGCCCTATTGCTGACGTCAGCAATGACAATGTATCATGTTCTCGCAGCAGGAATTGAGATTACATGATCCTATTTCTGACGTCCGCAACGGTAACATTACGTGCTACTGCAGGGGTTTTGCTGGCCTTAGGCACTCACCCCTGGCGTCTGCAACTGCGACATGATACTTGAATACTCTTATCCCAGGCACCTGCAGTCAGCACCAAGGTCATGTGTTGGTTCATACCCCTACCTTTTGACGTCCGCACCAGGTTACTGTCGGTCCTATGAGTATTCCACTTGAGTTGTAGGTGGTCGCTGGCGCATGGTCCTATCACCTACCTCTCTCGTCAAAGGGTTTGTGTGTGTCTGGGGGCTGATGCCTGGGAAACATCAGTCCACATATATACACCACCTGAGATGCTCACTAGCCTGCGTACTGATCAGGTTGTCCGCCCGGGTAGCGGCACTGTTGATCAGCACGTGGCTGTTTTCAAGCTTTAACTGCAGGTTTGAACGAGTTACACTCGGCCTCAGCTGGATTGGTTGTCTGACTCGTGCAGGCAGTAGGCATTTGCAGTCAGTACTGCCTGTGTCTGACGTCTGCAAGGGTTCGGCAATCTTCTTGTAAATTTCTTATCTAAATTCACTCATTCTCTTTCATCTCATCGAGCTGTCATACATAGATCTTCTTTAGTGTCCCCGCCAAAGTGGTTCCCAAGGGACCGCGGCACAGCCTCCAGTTGGGCCTAGAGTGTATAGGACCCCCTGTCATATTTCATTCACTCGAACGCCTTCATTAACTGGCTTAACGATGCCCGCGCTAGAGTCGCCACTGACCCAGAGTCCGCCTCCGCGGTCCACCCCTGTTAGTCATGTAAAGTAATAGGCACCGTTGAGTCCGCCTCAGCGAAGGTATTGAGTACGCCTCGATACATAACTGCGTCCGCCTCAGTTATTTTACACTCATATTCAACCAGGGACACCTTGTACCCGTGATCCCTTAGATGTTTTCCGGTGCGCCCTCAAAACATCCAGAGTAATTCATTTTAACTGACTGAGTGTGTCAGAATAGCACCCTTGGTACCCGTGCTCCTTCTCTCTTCTACTGTGTGACCTGCGAACCTCACTTCATCTCAGTGATCGGCAAACCCAGCCACCAGCTGTATATAATACTCCTGGAGAGTGTCCGTTCTGTTCGGAATGCGGGCTCCTGTTTCGGACACGGCTGTAAATTACCTGCGAATGTCGTCCAACACGGAACCTCCTGTATAGTCCATCTCACTATGCAGAGATCGCAATCGCTCCTGGCGAGTGAGGCCCGTTGCGTAACTGCGCGACCCCTTTGCGTAACTGGGTTTGTAAATTAGTTTTGACCCTATTTATTGCTCCCTCTTAAGTTCATCTTCAGTTGTCCCCATCCTTTTCACTTTATGCCACTTTATGCGCTACTCCTGGTGAGTAGGATCTTGCCGGCTACGAGTCCGCCTCGCCCCAAGGTTTGTAAACTAGTACAGCGGTCGAACCTCCAGGAAAAATCCCTCCTGAGCGGGTTCATCCGTCATCTTATTTCTCGGCAGGAAAAACCGCCTCTTCTCTCCTTTTATATCTGATCTTCTGTCCTCTTCAGCTATTCTAATTGCCGGGTCCAGGCCCCAACTCTACATTTTTGGTCGGGATCGATTCCCCCATATCTCAGGCCATGCCTCTGTCCATCACGGGCGACCAGATAAATTCCCTTCTGCGTCACCCTGATGTACTCTGATCTTACATCTTATAATCCTATTCCCTTCTAGCTCCCTTTTCGTGGTCGCTAGTCTTAAGCTAAATCAAGTTTACGTCACAAACGCCGTCGCGCACGCGTTTTCCGAATTCACGCGCTCTTTCGCCGCGAATTCAAAAGTAGTACTCACTTTCATTTTACACAATAGAGACACCCCGTCATTCCTGCCGTCTCAGTACCCAGCCTGTACAGACCAGTGAGCCGCTCTCTATTCAATTTGACTTAATTGCTTCACGGGCAAGGACGCCTGTTCTAACCACCTTACGGGAAAACGAACCCTCGGACATGAAGTCGGAAGCTGATCTCCCTTCACAGATCGAGAACAAGGTCCAAGCAGCATTTGAGAATGCTCTTGGACCTCTCAACCAAAAGTTAGAGGCCATGAATGGTCGGAGGCACCCTCCCGTGTCCAGCTTTATGGCCCCTCCCACCTTCTCCGGTGCTTTTGGTGAGTCAATCACCGATTTTATGTCGCATCTTACTCGTTTCTTTACACTCCAGGGTGTAAGCGAAACGGATCATGCGTATAAAATCGCCTTTCTGGAGTCATGTCTCACGGGTCCTGCTCTTGCCTCCTACCGGGACTTTAGCAGCAGCACTCCAATACCTACCCGCTACGAAGAGTTTACGGCTTCTCTACGGAGAGATTTTCCGGTAGGGCGCGACTCTGATCTGCATCAGCAGCTGATCCAAGATCGACTGCAGAAGCCGACAGAGTCCGCGATAGTCTACCTTGAGCACCTCAAGAGACTATCCAGGGTAGCATATCCAGATCTCGCGACGGATGTCCGAGATTCTATCATCAAACCTATCTTTCTGCGAGGACTGAAGCCGGTCCTCCGAGATAGTATCAAGTTTAGGGAGTTTAGGACTCTTGAAGAGACACTCAAGGCAGCCTGTTATGCAGAATCCCAAATCTTTCGGGACGAGATCCGGTACACTGCTCCATCTAACGCCGTTTTCTCTTCAGAACCTAAACACGCCGGATATAATCTCGATATGCCTAACAGAAGCGCAAACAGTCGTCAGAGCAACGCTCCAACGTCGTCATCCTCCGCCAATGAGGTTCGCCGCTTGAAACAGGAAATGGCCAGGCTCACGGCCCACGTAGCGAAGCTCACGGCCCAGCAACGTGCACCAGCGCCAATCCAACAGACGCCGCCTCCACAGCCGTCGACGCCAAATCAGTCCGCCGGGCGACGCTCGTCGGGAGCACACCTTCAAACGTGCTCCTTCCACGGACTGTGTACACATAGCGACGCCGACTGCCGGGCCCAGCGTCCCGCCGGTGCCGCTCCCGGTAACAACACCGCTAATGGTGGTCGCTGTTATTTTTGCCGTACACGTGCCCACCCCACGGACCGATGTGATAGGCCATGCCCTCATTGTCGTCAAGTGCGAGTGCACCGATCAACTGCCTGTCCGCAGCGCAATCGGGCAAACACGGGTGAGAATGTCTACCAAGATACTGGTTATTCTTCCCAGGGGACAAATGTGTATCATCAGAGAAATGGTTATCACCCTCCTAACGGGATGGGAAACCAATATCGGCAGCCCATACGTCGCAACAATGCCGTTGGGGCTACCGATGGCCCTCCTTATCCAGATCCTCTTGACCTGGATGATGAGGCACTTGCTGAACACCTGACAGATTCTTCACAACAGTGTTATCCTGTCTGCGTAATCAGTATTGGATTTTCAGTGGTCCAAGCAGCCCAGGTACCCATACTGATAAATGTATCGGACATACCGCTGCCACCACCACCACCAAAGTATGCGATGCCGGTCACTCTGGACCCCTCGACGACACCGCAGTTTGTTGGCCACGCTAACATCCTCGCATCCTATCACATTCCTAAAATTAAGACTGCCGAGCCAGCTCCAGCCGCGAACACGACGTCTTCGGCGCCACCGGCCCGCATCGTCCCTCCAGGACCACCGCCTTCGATCCCCACGGATTCGGCTACGGAAGTCCTCGACCAGGTCGAGCCCATGAATTTGTCAGGTATACTACCTTCTTCTTCAGGTGATCCTAGAGTAGGAACCAGAAATCTATCTCAGTCCACGACTCTATCGATTTCTTGTTCACAGCGCCATCGCCCGTCCAAGACGCGATGTTGGCCATCTGGTCAGTTGACCTGGCCAAGAAATACCCGCATTTGCCGTGGACTCTGCTCAATGAGCCATTGCATGTCGAAGCGCTCACGGCCGCCGACGTGGTGCTTGCGGCACCTGTTTCAATGTGACTCTTATGACCCGACATCGCCCGACGGGCACTCGAGTTCATTGCCAATGGGACTATCACAATCTCGCCCGTGGAGAAGTTCTTATTGGACGGGGAGCCATCCTGGCCTTCGGTCGATGCCGTCCGCCGAGCAGTCGAACAGGCCAGTCGGATTCTCCTGCCTGCTGTCGCCGCTACATCACCGACAGCAGCGCCACCTGTTGCCGCCAAATCGCCAACAAAAATGGACATTACTGCTTCCTCGCCCCCGGCCAAGGAACCCGCGAATGATCCTACACCGCCGGCAACAGCCCAAAATATATCGTCGGCAACGGCCCAAGTCAAATCGCCGGCGCCAGCCCAAGAGACATCTCCGACCGCTGGGACCAAGTCGCCTGTCGTCAAACACATGGCCGTCGACGAGACCTTACGTCCGGTTAACGAAGATGTCAGCATCGTTGAGGAATCCCTGTTCCCAACGGCAGTCGCCCCACGGTCGCCAAAAATTGGTATCCTCCGGGAAATCCACCCGTGCAGTGGATTGGTCCTCGATTTCCCCGGCCAGGAACCAATCTCGTCCGACAGCGACGAAGAAGAAATCTGACACTGCCCCTCAGGCCAGATTTGTGAAAATGAGTGAACACTTACAAATTACGTTTGTACAGTTGTTTTTGACAATAAAATTGACCTTGGTAGCATCACTGTTTCTAGGGGTGAGTTTGTCAGCACTGGCGGCTCAATATCAATTTTGCGGTCTCTCAAGAAGCGGACATCCACTTGAGTTACCCCAATGTGTAGAGTGTAAACCACCGCAATCTTCATGGAGCCCGCGGCGCATGAATGTTACGGTATATGTCCCTAGCTCAGACCCGATTACAGCCACAGCGTGGAAATGCACATTGCACTCCCGCAAAGTCTGCACCAACACTGGTTTCTTCGGCTCTAGGGGCATCACTGCAGACGTCATCACCACTCAGCACTTAGCGCCTGCGGCATGCACGCTAGCACATCGCACTAAGATGTTTGGTTCACAAAAACTTGTCGGCATTGGCCCTGGCTTTTATAGCACAAACCAAACATTGGAAGTGATGTACGAATGGTGCTGCAGCGACGTCTGCAAGACAGTGACTAACCTCTTCATCCAGGAGGGACAAGTCGCTTCGTGGGAAGGCACTACGGCCCTAAGCACCTTAGGCGATGTAGGTGGATGCAGTCCCACTGCAGGCCAGTGCACTACTCTAGACGGGGTCATTGTCTGGCCTGCGCAGAACTTCACGGCGCGGTGTCATTATCACCCCAAGGGAAATTACACTGCATCCATGTCAGGGAACCACGTCATCATCGATGATCTACAGGTTGCCCTCAAGATCCCGGGAAACTCCTGCGTCTTCCAACTGTGCCCAGAACTACGTTCCACCACAGTCCGGACGGATCAGGGTCGTCTCCTTCGCATCCACGGGAGATACAATTTGACCCAAAACTTGTTCAGTATGGCAAAGGACACCCGTCCCGATCCTGTCAATGCCAAACTGAACTATCTGGCTCAGCAGATCAAGGAGTCGGAAATTAACGGTTTCCGGTTCACGTGGCTTGAGCTCTGCTCTCACACTCAACGCTATCTTGGTCTGACTTGGCAGTTGCTTCGCTTCGACCCTACCTTGGGTGCCCGGGCATTCCTCCAGAGGAATGACCTGACGGCGGAATCCACAGGCGACGCACTGACAATATGGCCGTGTCAGAAGGTCAACGCCACCTACGTTTACCACTTGTACCGGGTGGGAAACGTTTGCTACAAGTACTTACCTGTACAGGTCGGCGGTACCATCTACTTCGCCACCCCCGGTAGTCCGGATCTCATTAAATCTAGCCCAATTGTGCTGTGTCATCACCACTTTACAGGGATTTTCCGAAATCGCTCGGGCTGGTTTACTGAATCTGGCGCAGTCCATGTGAGCCACATCCCACTGGAACTCTTCTGGAAGCAGCGTTTCAACATCACTCACTTTGAGGCACCGGCGCTCTTCCATGACCAGTTGGCGATGACCCCTTCAAACTTTGCCTTCTTTAAACAGTACGTTTACAAGACTGAGCAAATTGAAGCGGTACTTAACCGGCTGGTAAACTTTACCGCTGGTCTATCCCTGCAACCAGACGCCATTTACCAGGCCTTTGCAGGGGTAGGAACTGACATCAAGGCCTCTCTGGAAGGTGTCAGTTTGGCAGCAAACCATGTTATTACGGGTCAACAACACACCCTCGCCCAGGGCTTGCATGCTGTCCTGAGCGGGCCGGTCCAGTTGATCTTTAACATCCTATTTACCCTGACCGTGCTGATCGGTGTCGGATACCTTGCCTATCTTGGTGTATCTTATTATCTCAGCTACCATCTGCGGAGCAAACAGGTCAGGTTTGTTAGCCGTTTCTCCCCGTTGGGTCTTTACCGCAAAGTCCAATGCTGGATCGGTTTTCACTACGTGCAAAACGATGTGCCCTCCCAGCTTGACCGAATCACACCGTGTTTCGTCGTGCTGCTGGATACCAAGGAAACTCCTGCTTTCCTTGACACGGGTTGCCCCCGCACTATCATTAGCCAACGTCTTCATAAGGCCTTGGCTAAAGAAAGTCCGAAGGGGGTCATGGCATTCCAGCAACATCACGACTTTAACCCATTGATGAGCATCAATGGTAAAACTGTTCATACCATCCTTTCGGGACCATATGAAATCATGTTGCCCGGAAACCGCCAGCCAAACACACGGATCGATATACATCTCCATGTGTGCAAGACTACGTCTCCCTTTTGGGCATCTGTTGACCTCATACTTGGACTGGACTTCTTAGAACAGTTCAAGAACATTATGTTTGACTACCAACGTAATGTTTGTCGGCTGGACGCGGTAGAATTACCCCTCCTGCTGACCACGCCGGAGATTGACCAGATCGACCCCTGGTGGGAGAACACCCGTGCTCTCTCGTGAAACTCACACAGGTCGGGATCACGATCCCGGTCCAGGGCTTCGTCCATCTCTCGGCCACACTCACGGGCCTCCTCAGTTGCCTCATCACGTGGGTCAACCAGGGGATCCCGGGCCTCTTCTAGACGGGCAAGTCGTCATCTGTCGACCTTGCACGGGTCAGGTTGCCCTTGACCTCCGCCTGGAACCTCTCCAGTTACGCTAGAGAAAGGCCGATACCGTGAGCCAAGTGATTCAGATGCTCCGGCATCACCTGTGCCAAACGCGCCACCGCTATCGGACACCGAGATTGAATCACTAGGAGCTACTCAGAGTCTGAAGGATCACTCAAACCACGTACTCACGGTACAGGATGAGTCCACCCTTCTAAACGACCCGGAACCCTAAGTCGGATACGCTCTAGTAGGTCTACTACGTCGTACGGGACTGCCGATTCCTAAGCAGTCCGGTAAGACCAAACACACCAGTGGTGCCACCACACCTGATTCCCGTCATGTGGTTTCTGCTTTTTACCCAAATGATATTCGGACACCCCATATCAAAGTTCTCCTCAACAACTGGGTAGAAGCAAAGGCACTGGTCGACACAGGAGCTGTTTTCTCACTCCTGGACCACAGGTTAGCGGCCCAGCTGCCCAACTTGTCACTTTCACCAACCAGGGCCCGCCCTATCGCAGCCAATGGGTCCCCGATCCCACTGCTAGGAGCAGCCTACATCACGGTTACAGTGGCTGATGTCTCTGAACGGATTCAGGTCCAAATACAGGAGAACTGTTCAGCTGAACTAGTCCTTGGAACCAACTTCCTCGGCCGGTTCAATTGTGTCAGCTTGAACTGGGAGAAATCCTTCCTCCAGTTCAAAGAAAGTAGAATCCCCTGTGACGGTCTCATCCACAGCCCACCTTCTGCCCGCGGCGCCTTGCCCCTGAAGGACTTGGTAATTCTGGAGCCTCGCTCCCTGACACGATTCACTGTACCTGTTCCGCCAATCTATACGAACGTACCTGAGGTGGCCTTCTTTCCGAAGCACCTCACCGGATCTCAACGACACGTATATTTTGCGGGAAGCGTGAGTAGCGTGACCAACAGTCACATACCACTTCAAGTAGTTAACCCGAATACTCATTCCGTGGTTCTTTACCCGCACATGACCATCGGTCATGTGCAAATGCATAGTGAGCCCTCACGGGAATCACCGGTCGACTCAGACACCGTCCTCGATCGTCAGTGGGTCGAGGCCAATGCTGTAATCTCACCGGACATCTCCCCTCGGGACTGGGCAGCCTTACTCGATCTGCTGGTTGCATACACCGACCTTTATGCTCTTGATGAAAAGGACACAGGTTCCACTGATCTCGTCCAGCACGAAATCAGCACGGGCGATGCCCGCCCAGTCCGCCGTTTCCCTTACCGGTCCTCACCTAAGGAAAAGGATCTCATCATGCAGGAGGTCAAGGCGCTCCAGGAGAAAGGTATTATTCGGCCGAGCATGTCTCCATGGGCTACTAATACTGTCCTGGTGCGCAAGAAAAACGGTTCTCACCGTATGTGTGTTGACTTTCATGGTCTTAACGAGGTCACGAAAAAGGATGTGTACCCTCTCCCACGGATAGATGACATTCTCGACACACTCAAGGGTATGAAATACTTCACTACCCTTGACCAAGCTAACGCTCATTGGTCAATCCCGATTGCCGAGGCGGATAAGGAAAAGACGGCATTTAATACGCCTATTGGACTTTACGAATTCAATTATTTGCCTTTCGGTTTATGCAACGCGCCAGGGACATTTCAACGCCTTATGGACCTCCTCCTTACTGGAATCCAATGGCGCACGGTTCTGACTTATCTCGACGACATTTTGGTGTTCGGGAACTCTCACACCCAAATGCTTGAGCGCCTGGCAGATGTGTTCGCCCGTCTTCGCCGGGGTGGAATGAAGCTCAGACAGAGCAAGTGCAAATTCTCGCACTCAGAGGTAGAGTACCTAGGCTATCGCATCTCACAGAGCGGCCTAGAACCTGACCAAGCCAAGCTGGCCGCCGTCCAAAACCTACCCATTCCACAAAACGCCAAAGACATCAAGTCCTTCCTAGGCCTCGTGTCTTACTACAGGCGTTTCATCCCTGGTTGTGCCCGGCTCAGCGAGCCACTCACCAAGCTCTTACGGAAGGAAACTACTTTCCAGTGGTCAAAACCTCAGCAGGAGGCGTTCGATGAACTCCACCGCCTGCTGACCAACCCTCCTATCCTGCGCCATCCGGACTTTTCGAAATCCTTTATCCTTCAAACTGACGCGAGTATTTCGGGGATAGGAGCGGTTCTTAGCCAGTTAGACGAACATGGATACGACCATCCTGTCCCGTACGCCAGCCGAGGGTTAACAGCGGCCGAGAAAAACTATTCCATTACAGAACTGGAAACTCTCGCTGTTGTCCATTTCGTCAAGCACTTTCGACCATACCTCTTCCAGCACCAGGTGGTCGTTCAGACTGACCATACCGCGGTCAAAGCAGTGTTGGAGAAGCCTAACCCCTCTGCTCGGATCGCTCGGTGGGGACTCGCGCTCGCCGAATTCAAACTGACAATTCGGCCGCGAAAAGGTCAGTCTAATGGTAATGCTGATGCATTATCACACCTGCCGGATCCTAACTCCCTCACCGGTCAGAGTATTGATGATACTCCCCTCTACAGACCTGAGGGGCATGTTATGATGATCACCGATGGTGCACAGCACCTGGCGAGATCAGGAACCTTGACCCATGGTGTGCAGCACCTGGCGCGTTCAAGTAATTCAGCACCGATCACTGTTGGCGCGGAGCGCCCGGTACAATCAGAGTCTTATGCCGAGATATCGGTTGGTGCTCAGCACCCCGACCTTTTCGCTGCTTAGCTGGAGGATCCGGACTTAGCCGACATCATTCGCTCCCTTAAGCCTCTGGGCGACCAGAATGATGTGCGCGGCTACCATCTGTTGGATAACGTTCTTCAGAAATGGACAGGCGAGTCCAATAAGATCGTCATACCCCGATCCATGGTTACTACCATTATCCGGGCTCATCATGATGACATCTTAGCTGGACACTTTGGTGCTAAACGTACTGCACGGCTCATTGCTTGCAGATACCACTGGCCTTCCCTCAGTCGGGATGTCAAGTCCTTCTGTCCGCGGTGTGATCTTTGCCAACAGAATAAGCCCGCTCGACAGAAAACCACTGCGACCCTGAAACCTATCACCATCATGGGACCATTTCATCGGGTAGGTGTCGACTGTATGGGACCAATGACCACTAGCGAAGCTGGCAACCGTTTCATCGTAGTCTTCATGGACTACTTTACGAAATGGGTCGAGGCTTTTGCTACTCCGGACATCACTGCGCACACCATAGCCCGGCTGTTTGTAACGCAAATTGTCTGCCGGCACGGGGCACCGCAGATTCTTCAGTCAGATCGTGGCACTGATTTCACATCAAAACTGATGACTAAAATCACTGCGATCTGCGCAACGAAGAAAATCCACTCTACCGCCTATCACCCGATGACCAACGGCGAAGTAGAACGAGCTAATCAGACGCTAGCCACACGGCTACGTATGTATGTTCACCAAGGACATACCGATTGGGATGAACACCTACCATACGCTGTGTTTGCCGTCAATATCAGCATGAATGAGTCAACAGGGTACTCACCCTTTGAACTCATGTACGGTCGCACACCCATGCTCCCTGTTGATGCCGCGCTCTCATTCAACCCTCCGGCCCATATCATTAATGTTTCCTCATATGATATGGAGGTCAAACGTCATTTCACGAATGCGTTAACCTTAATCCAGAGTCGGATTGAGAAAGCACAGGAGGCCTATGCACGGTCGTACGACCGGAAGGCACATGATGTCTCGTACAAAGTAGGGGATCAGGTGCTCAAACTGCGCACCTCCAGCAAACGTGGACTCACTCCTAAATTGCTGCCCATCTACGATGGGCCCTACCTTGTAACAAGTGTGGCATATCCCAATGTCACACTTCGTCTCGAGATGGATCAGGAAGACACTGTACATGTCAACCAGCTTCGACTTTACGTGTCCCCTGAACAACCGAGTGAAGCAGAGGATACACCTCCCACTTCACAGGCAACAGATTCGGCACCCTTATTGTATCCCTCAATAAGCCGGGACTTTACACCGAATCTGATTGACCCACATCTTGATGCAGAGGTCCCCGACCCTTAACTCAAGATGCCTTCTCTCCAATGTCCCCGCTTACGGACGAGGACGTCCTTTTTCGAAGGACCGCCGTGCCCCTCACGAAGTATCCACTCTTGTCCATGCTGGATCTTAGTGGATAGGAGAGAATGTTCAGCAACCAAAGCGTCACGCCTCAGGCCCATCCTCATGCGATAGCCTACACTTCACTGGGTGCATCCCCTGCGATAACCCGACAATCTGTACCTCACTGGGTGCATCCTCTGCGATAACCCAACAATCTGTACCTCACTGGGCGCATCCTCTGCGATAGCCTACATCTTGCCCTGAAAATTTTTCTTTTCTGTGTTCTAGACTGTCGCACAGGATATTCAATGTCTGCAACTTCACGCATCAACAACCTCCGGTTACCATACCGCCGAACGAATTACGATCAAAGAAGGCTCCATCCGCCGACAACCCAACAGACCTATTCGACCACTTCCGCCGTCACACCTTGGAATGACCTATGACCACGGACACGCCGTACAAAATCTCACTACTGACCACTGCAAGGACGAGGACGCCCTTTTTCGAAGGACCGCCGTGTCACGTGCCGCTCAATTCTCCAACGTCACGTGATTCCGATCATGCCAACATTTTGTTATTTTTCATGTTTCGTTTATTACTCGATCATGCTTTTGTTCATTTCATTTTTACACATGCATTTTGTGTTCGTTTTTATATTTTTCATGCATTTCTATGTTTCGTTTTGTTGTATTTTTATTTCTTTACAAACGCGGGCTACAGTAGGCCCTTTAGCTAAAAAACTTCCGCCAGTCGTGCTCCACGAGCACATGGCTATTTTTGGTGCGTTCACGCACCTCTTATCATCAAAAATTAGCGTCGTTTTTGTTACGCAAAAACGACTAGCTAAGAAGTTTAGCTAAAGACGTTCATAGGCTTAGCATAGGCACTGCAGTCGGCCTCAGTGCTAAACGCATGTGAACGGAAAAATGTCTATGTGCTCATAGGCATCTTCTGCATCGCGTCTAGCTGCAGAAGTTAGCTTGAGCGCCGAGAAACTCCGCCCAAGCTGCAGCTGTAGCCAAACATGTCCTTAAAAGGACATGTTTCTTTAGTTTTTCGCTCATTCTTGGGTTCACCAAGCTTTCGTCCGGTTGTAACTCCGCGTCCGCCGCCCCTCATCAAATTTGCATATTTTATTATACACTTGTGCGTCCCCCGCCTTATTACCAATAAATTTGCATAAATTTACCCGTGTTTACTGCGTCCGCCGCTTACGGCCTACAGTACCCCACTGCCCATCAGTGCCAGGTGTCCGACCGCCCCCGGTTCGTGAAGAAAACGTTGGAGTATCGCCTCCCACTCGCCGCCGCTCGCTGCCGCGAGCCGCCTAGGACGTTTGAGGATCGCATCCCCGCTCCCAGTGCCAGAAGACCGAAAGCATCCAGGGACTTGCCGCCCGTTGCGTCGAATCGCTTGAGAAACAGGACTAGGTGAGTCTTCTCAGGGGATTATTGTTATTTGTGGGGTATTTGTTGGGAAATCCTTCCTAAGTCGGTTTCCCAAGTCCACAGATAAGTAGGGCCTCCACCTCTCAGGTTCGGGCTAAATAGGGGCTGTCTGGTTCATAATCGGGTCCCACAAATTAGGTCATTTTACGGGTGACCCTGTCCCCGCTCTCACTGAGTAGGACTCGGGGATTGTCGCACCTAGCCTGGCAGCGTTGTCCATTACCCCACAGCAAGACCCCAAGGACAACATAAGAGAACCAACTATAGATCTCTCTATAGCCACCATTTGCCAGGTTAGGCCCCAACGCCATTTAGGGAATCCTGGGGAAAATGCCAGTATCCATCAGGAGTCACAGCCTATTACTCACTGTAATAGGATCAATCTGATATGGTTCACCATCAATGTGACGTCTAAAACACGGTATCACCTGATGAGATACCCAAACCTCCCCAGCTCTCCCAAATCCACATGTCATACACGTGACATGGATGGCGCAACATGTGACAGGCGGATCGGCGGATCGGGGGTTTGGCTCGTTAAACCATGGTTTTAGGTGCCTAAAATCCGGATCACCACGGATCACGACGGATCAGTCCCGTGATCCGGATCCGTGGAAAATTCGTCTAAAACCCGGATTTTCATCACGGATCACCCCCCACGGATCGGGTTTCTATGTATCAATTTTTGATCAGGAACCCGAATATATGATCCGGATCACGATATTTTGATCTAGATCAACTTTTTTCGAATTTTTTCGTCTTGATGAGTAAATTAACGTCACATAATCAGATTTTGATCTGGATCAAAATTTTTGATCTGGATCAAAAATTTTTTCAAATTTTATCTAGAGTAAAATTTTTCGTATTTTACCATCGTGATGAGTAAATTAACGTCACATAAACAGATTTTGATCCGGATCACGAGTTTTGATCTGGATCGAATTTTTTTTTTCAAATTTTCACTTAGAGTAATATTTTTCGTATTTTACCATTGTGATGAGTAAATCAACGTCACATAAACAGATTTTGATCCGGATTACGAGTTTTGATCTGGATCAAATTTTTTTTTTCAAATTTTCACTTGGAGTGATATTTTTCGTATTTTACTGTCGTGATGAGTAAATTAATGTCACATAAACAGATTTTGATCTGGATCAAAATTTTTTTCAAATTTCCACCAAAGGGTTAAAGATTTTGTTCCGGATCACGATTTTCGATCTATGACGAATTTAAATTTTTCGTATTTTTCCATTACATGGAAAAATATAAAAATATTTTGAAAAAGAAAATTTTGTAAAACAATTGAACAACCGTGAAGTGAATTTCCGATTCCATTCAGCATCTGATAGAACAGTTGTTAAACCATTTTTGCTGTTTTGTAGTTGGATCAAAATCGGATCCCTACGGGGTGATTATTCGGTTGGTTCAATTACATAACGAAGTCACTTTTGCAGGTGTATATAAAGAAGAGAAAAGCATTGAAACATCACGTCGACGGGATGACAGAGAATAAATGCATGCAGAGCCATGCCTTGGGGGGTGCGAAGGGTACAGCCGCACCGGGCCGCAAAGAATTAGGGGCCGCAAAAACTTAACTGACCTAAGTTTGTACTTTGTATACATATATTGTACACTATATGTATGCTAGACAATGCGAACACGAATAAAAATAATAATGTGCACTTCTGTGTAACAGAAAATTTGATGTTTCATCATTCACTAGGGGCCGCAAGAACTTGAGCTGAACTAGCTTACATACGTGTCATACTGTACTGTACGTGTATGCTCGACAAGGCAGGAGCACGCCTTTGTGTTTCACTGTGTAAAGTCTGTATCGATAGTTTTACACATTTGTCTGTATGTATCTCAGCACGTATTTAACTGTTTCCTATAATGTTATCATACTCGCCAGCTTCACGTTGTATTGTATGTAGATTACTGCTGTTTTTTACTAATCTTTGCGGCCTTCCATTTTGCCTTACTTGTGATTTTTAAAAGTTTTTCACGCATAACTTTTTTGCTAATGTACAAACGCTTGTTACTTTATCAATTATTTCAATTGAAAACGATTTGTCTTCCAATATTGACTTTTCAGAAGTTATATCTGAATTTTCAGCCCAAAAGGCTCGAAAAATATTGTTGTGAATATGTTATTTGTTCGTTTTTAAAATTTTTTTGTATACTTGTATACGTAGCCACAGTATCGTTCAGTAATGTGTGAATTCAGTTGGACATAATACACATAGAAAATTTCGTTGCCTCGCCTATGCTATTCTTTATGTATCCTGATTCGTGATGCAAGAAAAAAACTTTTTTCTGCAATATGAGATGTGCAACACCAATAGAATTTCCCATTTAAGACTTATTTCACGTGAAAATGACTGCATAGACGTTTAGGACTGTATAGATGTATATACCTACTAATTTTAAAAAATAGGGCCGCAAAAATCTACTTCGCACCGGGCCGCAAAAATCCTTGGCACGGCCCTGAATGCATGTGTATTAGTAGTCCTTTTATTGCAATTTTGTGTACAGATCTGTATCCGTGTATAACCGGTTTGACAGAGAATAAATGCTTGTGTATTAGTAGTCTTTTTATTGCAATTTTGTGTACGGACCTGGATCCATGTATAATGTTAGTTGAGCAAACATTAACCACTTTTATTGCAAATAACCGTATATGTTTACCCAGCCATATATGTTTACCCAGCCATACATGTTTACCCAGCCATATATGTTTACCAAGCCATATATGTTTAGGCAGCAAATTTTTTTACGACTCTGCATCCGTGGAGTGGTTTATTTAAATTTTGTGTATGGATCTGTATTTTTATATGTGAAATCGTAAGTATTTTTATTGCACTTTTGTGTGCGCATCCGGATCTGTCTATAATGTTAGTTGAGCAAACATTAACCGATTTTATTGAAAATAATCGTATATGCTTACCCTCCCTTATTGTGTTTGTGTGTCAATTGGTGGATGAAATGCTATTATCTATTATGGAATTGTAAATTTTAATGATCAGTGCAAATAAAATGTTTGCCATTTATTGTGCTTTATTATGCAATCAAGAGTCGGCATAGTTTTCTGCCTGACTGGATTAAGGAAGGTAACAGGTTAGTCATTGAACAAATCATTAGTTATTGATTCCATGACTTTACATATATTTGTGTATAAAAAATTTAGGAGGAAATGTAAAAGGCTAATTCCGAAATGGGAAAATTGATAGAACAGAAGTTTATGATTTTTATTCCCATAAATAGAATATTTTAATGTGTATTATGTAAAACTGCACTTAGGTTTGAATAAAAAAAAGTTTATGGATCTGGATCCGTGTATATACTTAAACTGCAAAAGGATTGAACAACCTCAAGGTTCGGTATTGCCAAAGTCGACAATATACACTTTGATATAACAGTCGTTAATTCATCAATTAAGTTTTTGCCTTCAATTAAGTCCTTTTTGGTTTGTTCAAATCCTAATGAGCCCATATAGGCACACATATATAAATATGATGAAACTGTAGGAACATCAAATTGACGGGTTGGCGCGAATTTTTAACGTGTGTCTAAAACCACATCAAAAGTAGGCAAGTGGAGTCACCAGATCAGTACATTTTGATCTGGCGCCATGTAAATAGTTTTTATGAGCAATCATGAATGGGTTTTGAGGATGTGCAACTTAAACTGCAAAAGGATTGAATAACCTCAAGGTTCTATAATCCCATAATCGAGAAAATACACTTTGATAGAACAGTCGTTAAGTCATTGATGTACTCCTTTTTGGTTTGTTCAAATCCTAATGAGCCCATATAGGGACATGTATATAAACATGAGGAAACTGTAGGAACATCGATGGGTTGGCGCGAATTTTTAATATGTGTCTAAAACCACATCAAAAGTAGACAAGTGCAGTCACCAGATCGATACATTTTGTTGTCAATGCTGGAATAGATTTGCAACCCGTTACTTTTATCTTTTAACCGGAAAGTTGAACATATATACATGATTGCTTTTCAGCTGGTATGATAGAACAGTTGTTAAATCATTGATATAATGTTTAGCCTGTTCTATTTTTGTTTTTTTTGAATAAAATGGTAATTCAAATGGGAAAAACCAAAATATTTTTCCAATAATTCAAACATATTAAAAATGGAAAAAAAATAAAAGTGTGCTCTAGCAGCAGTTTAATTCTATTAATCTGATGTTAGACCATGCATACAAAATTAATTCGAACTTTTTTATATATCGGTGTTTTTACATTAAACATAAAAACTACGGGTTGGAAGAGAATTAATGCATATAGTCAGAAACCTCATAAAACGAGTTCGAATAGAGACGGATTATCTATTTTTCAATCAATCACAGGATTCCTATTATGTACCAATTATGTACCAAATTTTATTTACATTTAAACAAACAACTATGTACAGTAAATGAAAAAAAAGAAAAGAACAAAAAAAAGAAAAGCCAAAAAACAAAAAAAAAGTAATAAAAAACCAAAAAAAGTAATAAAAAACCATAAAAAAATAAAAACAAGTACTAAAAAACAAAAAAAAACTAAAAAAAAGAAAAACTATAAAAATAATAAAAAAATAAAAAACGGAAAAATGTATACGGAGATACTATACAAATACAATAACAATTTAACAATTATTTACAGTATGCATAAAATTTATAAAGCAATAGAATTTTAACAATCAATAACAGACGAGATAAAATTTATAAAGCGATAAAATTTAAACGAACAATAATGATAGAATTTTAACAATCAGTAACAGACGAGATAAAATTTATAAAGTGATAAAATTTAAACAAACAATAACAAGCGAGATAAAATTTTAAAAAATTGCACGAGGTAAAACTGGTATATAAAACACAACAAAAAGAGAAAAAAAAATTAACAAAACAAAATTAAAAATATTTAACAATCTAGAAAATACAAGGCATATTGTAAAAGATGCCCGTTTCCACTACCTTCTGTGACTCGTACCATTCTTTGATGCAAATCGTCGCAAAGGAAATATTCTTTTGATGAAGTCCCCGGTCCAAGGAGGATGCATGCGAAGTGGTTGGAGATATAAATGATAACCGACAACAGACGATATCTGAAAAATGTAGAGTTAAAAAAAACAAAACACAACACCAGTTTGTTTTTACCATCGTCGATTAAACGTCAACTCCGTCGGCAATGCAAAAACGTCATCGAATGGTGCATTGCACAAATAAATTGGCGGCAACATGAGTAGCTGTTGCATCATAAAGGTAGGCACAAAAAAAGTTCGTATACCTGGACATTTTGTTGACCTGTTCTCATGTCTTTGTCCACAAATTTGCTTAATTTTGTGAAGATGTTTATTCACCAAATTCTCGATCATTTTATCTTTTTTGGTACTATAACATAAACGGTCCATAAACGGTAGAGTCCTTTACTCACTAACGTGAGGGGAAATGTCCGCCGTAATTAAAAATCATAGAAAAGCAATTTCCCCAAACCCCAAACGCAACTTTTTACTTTAAAACAGAGTGATCCGTATCGGCTCCCTACGGATAACCTAAATTTCAGACTCAAAATTGTCGAAAATAGTTGGCCAACTTGTTCAACATACTCAACAGGGTCAAGGGAACACGTTAAAATCAAAATTTTGAAATTTTAAAATTTTTAGAATTTTTTTAAAATTTTTAGAAAAATTTAAAATTTTTTTAAAATCGTCATAGAAGTGTCCGGAGTACTTAGAAACGTAGGAAAACAAGTTTCCCGAACCCAGAACACAATTTTTCACTTCAAAAATTGAGTGATCCGTGGCTGAGTGATCCGGGTTTTAGTCGTGCACAACTAAAACCTGGATCATATTCTCACGGATCACCTAAATTTCAGACTCAAAAATGTCGAAAAAAGTTGGCCAACTTGTTCAACATACTCAACAGGGTCAGGGGAACACTTTAAAATCAAAATTGTGAAATTTTAAAATTTTTTTAGATTTTTTAAAATTTTTAAAAAAATTTAAAATTTTTTTAAATCGTCATAGAAATGTTCGGAGTACTCAGAAACGTAGGAAAACAAGTTTCCCGAACCCAGAACACAATTTTTCACTTCAAAAATTGAGTGATCCGTGGCCGAGTGATCCGGGTTTTAGTTGTGCAGGACTAAAACCTCGATCATATTCTCACGGATCACCTAAATTTCAGACTCAAAAATGTCGAAAAAAGTTGGCCAACTTGTTCAACATACTCAACAGGGTCAGGGGAACACTTTAAAATCAAAATTTTGAAATTTTAAAATTTTTCAAATTTTTAAGAATTTTTAAAAAAATTTAAAATTTTTTTAAATCGTCATAGAAATGTCGGGCGTACTCAGAAACGTAGGAAAACAATTTTCTCGAACCCTGAACCCAATTTTTCACTTCAAATTAGGTCCGGAACACGTTAAAAATCCAATTTTTAAAATTGTAAAACTTTTATTAATTAACAAAAGACTTACAGTGCGTAGCCTGTTATTTGTTGGTTGTTAATCCGCATTGGGCATTTGGCTACGGAACACTCGCTGCGTCGTTGAAGAGTGTACATGGTGCTGATATGGCTCAAGAAGAACTCGTCTGCAGCACCGAATAAATCGATCTTTGTGCTTGAGCCGTCTTTGGTTATATTTTTTTCTTCTACCGCATTCTTGTGGAGGCGTATGTAATTCACCTACTCTAATGCAGCTTACCCAAATTGGCAATTAAGTGCCAATGTCAATGATTTTTTTAACATTGACAATTCAATGGGTAGCTGAAATGTTTGAAATTAATTCATGAATGTTATGTAATATAGCATTTAAATTACCTGTCACAGGAATTTTGGGCAAAACTTTGCCTTAATATAGAAAGTTGTAAGGCCAGGATCGATCGTACAAGTATTCTGTAGTTGATATTTTTGCAGAGCCAAATCGATTTGTGGCGAATTTTGGAAGTAATGAAGAACGAAGCAGTGCACGCATTCCCAATAAAATTTGTTTTCGGCTTTTCTTCGATTGTTTTTAAGCGAAAAATAAACATTGGAAATATTTTCGCACTCCGGATGGTACCATATTCGGCAATTGTCATCAACTTGTGCATCGCATTCAAGCATGCGATTAACAGTTTTATCGACTTGACATTCGCAGAATGTCGGCTTTGCATTTTTTGATTTTAATGATAAATTCAATAAAGCCTCGTCATCGACATCGCTAAGGCGGGCGATTATTTCCTCATCCTCTTCGGGTTCTAAATTCGAGAGGTTGTTACTAATTAACATTGATAAGTCCATCTGAATGCAAAAATTAAATTAGTTCAACTAAAAAATAATTCAAATATAAATTAAATATTACTGGTTTTGGTCGCATTTTGGGTATCATATCCATGTCTTCAATTTCATCGCAGGTTGGAATTTGCGAATCAATTATAATTGTAGCCTCTCTTAAACAGAAAATGTTAATGTGAATAAAATTGGTTGGAATATGTAAGTTTATTAAAAGATATAAGTGCAGATCCTACTTGTTAAATGTTTACCTTTTTGTATTTAGAGCTTCAGTGGTTTGCGATTGTGAATCAACCAAAACTGTAGCCTGTGAGTTGAAATTGGGCGGAGACGCATTACCAATGCTATCGAATAATGATTCACATTCTTCTTCTATGCATCTGAATTGAATAATATGTACATTTGAATTTTAACCACAATGGTAACAAATATATTTTAACCACTTACTCAAGATGTTTTACATATAATCGACCGGCATCGTAGGCACAATTAGTTGTTTCCACTGGATGCTTGGGGCAATTTGTAAAATCGCTTTTATTTTTTTCAACGGCATCACTTTGGGAATCGTAGTCACAAGTAGCTGTATCTACTTGAGTGTTGAAATCCAAATCTTTTGTAGCAGGCTTCCGAATTTTGACGTCGTCAACACAAGTAGCTGTTTCTACATGTGTGTTTGCGGGCTTCCTGATTTCGACGTCGTCATCACAAGTAGCTGTTTCTACTTGAGTTTCGGACTCCTTGTCATCAAATTCAGTATCGGTAACTTTCGGCTTTATGTTCGTAAAGTCGTCCTTGCGAGGCCTTTTGCGTCCCAACTTTGATTTGCTTATCTTTCGTTTGTCTGCACGTCGCAAAGTAGTGATGTTTCTGTTGGCCTTTACGGTAACTGGTAAATTGCAGGACAAAGGAGCAGCTATCAAGTGGGCACACGCCTTGTCGCCGCAACCGCAGCTGGTAGGGTTGAATCAAACTAGATATACCTTGCCGTTTTCAGTTACATTGAAGCACTAAAAAAAATTTGTAAATTAATTAAAAAATATAGACAACAGAGTCAATAACTACATTACAAATTATTACTCTTGATAGGTTGTCGTGCACCACCTTTCCATTTTCGACCAAAAATTGACCAATTCAGAAATTTGAATCAGCATCTCCACGGCAATGTGATTTTGGCTCTTCCTGCTGCGGTAGTTGTACGCAAACTTGGCCAAATCGACAGTATTGTAAAATGTTTCCCGGTTCGATTATTTCTCTTTTCAGCATTTCATTGGCAGGCCTCATTGGAATGTGGGTGTTGAGCTTGAAATCCCCAACTCCATATTTGGCGCGGTCATAATCGACGTTGTAATAACAAAATAGGGTGTGGAAAGCCAGAACGGCCACATCAATGGGCATTTCTCTCCAAGAAGTCCAGGTCTTCAGGACTTTGTTGAAACTTTCGCAGGCGTTGGTCGTTACGCCTAAAATATGTATTTAAATTAATTAATTAAAACTATAAATTATTCAATAATGTAATAAGTCAATTTCTTAAAAGATTGTTAGTTAGTAGTGAAGCAATGTTTTAATTAATTAACAGAAATGTTGGAAGTATAAATAAATTCTAGAAATTATACTTATGTGTTAATTAGTCTTAGGCTTTTGACATATGGAAACATTTCATTTGTTAATATTTCAAATGTACAAAAAACCTTGATATGTAGGTGTGTTTAAATTAATATACCTGAGAAGCTAGAGTACAACCCGATTGGTTCCAACACCCATTTTCCACTGGTTCGAACAGCTGGCGCAATGGATGAAAAGTAATATTGTTAGAACTTTTCGGGCCATTTTTCACTTAGTTCTTCAGCTTTTAATGGTGCTAGATTCTCGGAGTCGGATTCTAGAATCGAATATAAATTGTTAACTATCGCAACACGCAAGTCATTATTTTTGGGACATAATTCGGTAATTTTCCGAGTAACGTTTTCTACTAAATGTCACCAGCAATAAACGTGCACTGTGATTGGCATCAAATTTCGGAAATCAAATTCACGATCGGTAATTATAACGGTTTTGATGTTCCCATTCGTTATACGAATGGGTAGCTGTCGAAAAATTCTTTGCATAAAGCCACAATGGTTTTCTTTGAATTTTTTCTCATGTATAAGGATGCTGAGTGGGAAAACCGGTTGGCCAATAAGGCTTTTTTGGCAATAAATTGCTGCTGATGCATAAAAATCGCCCAATTCAAACGTCGTGTCGTAAAGAACGACAAATGGCTCGTTTGGATAGTCCCTTATTAATTCGTGAATTATTTCGGGCGTGTCCGGCAACATACATGATACCAAAAAGTCTTGAGCCGTTTGTTCTATGCTCATTATAAATTGGCGTTCATTCTCGCGAATGAAAGTGTTTAAATTGTAAATGGTGTCCTTTGTCGGCGGGAATTTATTTTGAATGCCGTATTTGAAGTTGGCCATCTAAAACAGTAATTTTAGTTTGTGGCATATTTATAATTTACAAATATGAGTGTTATAAAAATTGTACTACTTGAGATATCTATTTAAATATATTTACCTGTTTTCTATCTCTGCCATGTACGACAGCTTCCAGGCCCAGTGGAGCAGGATTGTCTATTTTAATTTTTTCGTACAATTTAGAAGGTGTAATGTTCCGGTCTCGTTTTAGTTCGACTTCAACCAGTTTCTTGATGACGGGAGCATTTCGAATAAAGACTTTGTCACTGTTTGAATTAAAATGCTTTCGCCTGACGCCATCTTTTTCATTGCCAACGTAGTGGACAACTCCGACGAATAGATGATTGTCCGACGTTGGATTTATCTGCGGATATTCCATTCTTTTAAAGTTCTTCTTTGATTTGGAATTTCGGTCGCAGGTGACTGCATAGTGAGTAGCTGAATACTTTGGATTAGACCTCGGAAGTTTTCGAACTCCATTGTTTATCCAATTATAACAATCCAAGAGAAAGGATTCTATGAGGAAGTACAAATATTATAAAAGGTTAACATAAATAATGTGACAAGTATATTACTATCTTCTTTGCGGGAGTATGGAAACAAGTAAACGTCTCCTCCTTTTGGACAAGGTGACGGTTTGTGGATTAATCGCTCTGCGTTAGCTGAAGCTGAAATATTAGATACAGTTGGAAAACATACAAACAACTGGTAATTAATTTTGGATGTAAGTTTCACAAAAATAAACAATTGGCTTACCAATTAACTTGTCCAAATCCCTAGGTTCTTATCTGCATTGTCTGTTGGTCATAACGGGAATGGAACATCCTGAAGAAACTGGCGTATCTTCAGTTTCGGTAGATGTTGCATTTGCATTTGATTCGATCTTCGGCAGATCATCTTTAGGATGATCAACATGCGACGGTAGACCAGGATTTTGCTTGAAGTCATCGTCGGAGTCATATTGGTTGTCGTCCGAATACATTAGTTGAGTAGCTGTAAGGGACTTTGTGGAAGGTCAATATCGTAGAATTGAAAATGTCAATTATTGTTGACTTGTGTGAGTAGCTGAGACAGCGAATTACTAAATTCGAAATGCTACGTCATGGTCTATATCGACAGAGAAATATTTGCTGACATGTGAGTAGCTGACTTAAAAGCGAAAAATTGTTGAATTTATATTTTGGACCGTAGACGGTGAGTAGCTGTGGATCCAATTACGTAATTGCAAAAAAGTACAATTTCATTCGTTTGCTAAAGCAAAAAATGCGAAAAATAAAAAACAATCAATACCCTAAGCGTAAACTAAAATAACTCAATACCTTAAGCTTATACAAAAACTAATATTAGTTGTCAATCTTTCTTTTAGGCGTCATTCGTTGTTTCTTTGAAACGCAAGGAACGAGCAAAATTATTTATCTGCATTGCATTGCGCGATAAAAAAATGAGGCGCGAATAACAATGTTACAGTAAACAGCTACCTGCAATTTGAAATGTGATATGTGTACAAACATGAACACATTTAAATCTAACAGTCACAATATTTTTTCCACATAAACAATATAACCACTTTCAACACAAGCTTGCAAAATTGTTTTCCTATGTACAATTCTATACATAACCTATGAATCAAACCCAAGATTCGTAACATTCCTCATTGCTCAACACATAATCAATTTTCGCGTACTGTCCATTGTCCACATGAAATGAGTGACCAGTAAACATTACAGTAGGAAATGAATGTTTACCTTTATGCACAAACATGGATTTTGCCCCTAAGATGCCCTTTCATAGAATAGTGTATCATTCTTGCTTAAAAGAAGAATTACTCAACAAACATTTTTTCACTCGAAATGCCTCGCATTCATGTGTCAATAAGCATTAGAAGACAACGAAGAAGAGTGGACAATGCCCGGCGTCATCCACATCGTTTGCATAGACGGGCCAGACAGCTACTCAACGGCAATGAAGATCGTGTCGTTGATATGGCTGATCCTATTCTGGAAATTAACCAACGCGAATATACCGCCCCCCCCCCGCAAGAAGAACAGCTACTCAATGGGGAAGAACAACCATTAATCGACGATGATTTGCCATTGATTCTAATTAGAGCACCCCAAAGAGGTAAATAGATTCCACATTTTAATCATAATCATATGTAAAAGATTAAAAAGAAAGATCATTATGTATGTATATTTTTGCGGTATAAAGTAGATACATTGAAACTTAATGTATGTCTACACTCTACGTTTATTTTTTCCAATGAATGTGCAGCGCGACGAGGACAACAACGTCCGCGGCGCAACAATAGACAAATTGGGGTTAGACGTCGGAACATGAGACATGGTGCAAATCTTCCACGCCGCGAAGAAAATCCGGATGATCTACTGATCAATGAACCTAATCATGTTAATGTTGATCAGTTCAAGGATGTAATTATGAATGGAATCGGATAAGGCTTTGCAGAAATAGAAGATTCGCCACCTATATTCGAAAACATAGATGTTGATGCGGACATAAACACTGGCCAAATTCGAGGAGCACGCCGAGTTTGCTGGCGAATTGGGGTAAGTTTATATAACAGAGTACAATGGTGGAATTCTAATGGTTGGGTAGTCTGATTGCAGGTGTTCAAGAAAAAAGGACAGTTAGTCAGAAGTTAGATTAAGTGGCTTTAGGGAACTTCTCACAACGAAAAGGGTTAGTTACCTGGTGGGTTAAGTTAGTCACTCAACACTGTACTCATCAGATAGATTTGAGCCTTTGTGTGCTCTTGAGTCAAAGTCAAGTGATAAGTCTCACTTACGGACAGTACTCGGTAGACAGATTTGAGCAAGTGTATGCTCATTTGACTAGAAGGTAGTCGTCAGATTTGTTGGAAAACAGATACGTTGGTCGAAGTAAGCTTGAGTTAAGCACTTCTGAGTTGTTAATAAGTCTTTTCAAGTTTTGGGTAATCTGGATTCATTATCCAAAGGTAGACAGTCTTCAGTTTCGGACGAATTTCGGAACATAATTGACCAGGCAAAGCTTGAATTAAGCACCCCCAGACAGACAAGAAGTAAGGTTAGAGATATGGTGGAAGAAGCAAAGGCTTTGGAACGGACAGTTAAGCAAGCTTTTGAAAATATTGCTGCTCCATTAGCAGATAGGCTAGAGCAGTTGAGTTTGAAAATTGAACAGGGTCAGGATACTCATAATTTAGGGGTCAGAAATTCCCTAATGAGGTTCAATTCAATGGTGGCATTTAGGCCGCCAGTACCCTTCTCAGGTTCATTTGGAGAATCATTGAGCGATTGGGTAGATAGATTGCAGCAGTTCATGACTCTGCATGGAATAAGCGATTTTGATGATGCATACAAGGTTGCATTTTTAGAATCTAATTTGATTGGAAGTGCATTGGCATCTTTCCATGAGTTAAGGAAGAATCCTGGTATTCAAAACACATATGATGGGCTAGTTGCAGGGTTAAAGGAAATGTACCCAGAAGGTCGGGATAGTGATGTCCACCAGCAGCTCATCTATGACAGAAAGCAAAAAAGGACAGAAAGTGTGACGGAGTACCTAGATAAGTTGAGAATGATGGCTAGGTCAGCATACCCGACATTGAGAGAAGATGCTAGGGACCTAATCCTTAAACCGATTTTTATAAGGGGTCTTCAGTCGAACATCTATGAAGGACTGAAATACAGGGATTTCCCATCATTGACAGAGGCAGCTAAAGCAGCTAGGTACGCTGAATCTCAGATCTTTCGGGAGGATCTACAAGTGATACCTCGTCAGAATATTGTTTCTTCAAACAATAACAGGGAAATGGACGATTTGCGCAAAGAGCTGCATGATTTGCGTCAACTAATTGTACAAAAAAATAGCAAAAAGAATGATCAGCCGCGTTGCTTACGTTGCAAAGGCGACAGTCATGTGACGGCTGATTGCAAAGCACCAGAATGCTACGTTTGTGGCAACCTTGGTCATATCACCCGGCATTGCCCAAAAAGACAGAACGAATGGGCCAGTCAGAGACGAGATAGTAAGAAGTTTCAAAGTTGGCCTACCATGCAGGCTCATAGGATAGGGCAGACATTTTTTCAGACAAGGGAGAAACCTTCTGGTGGATCCCCTAGGAGGTCGAATCAAATCAACATTAATGAGCTAGATTATGATGACCCATTGTTGTCTACTAAAAGTGAGGAAAAACGATATGGCCACGAAACATGTCTTGTTATAGAGATGGAGGACAACAGCAACGTCAAACCCTTATTCAGCTTTCAGCTTGTAGGAGATGATGAAGAGCCATGGCAGGAGCCTCCAAATCTGCCATTGCCACCCAAGGAAGCATTGGGCCCCTAGGAAAACATGAATGAGTTCATTGAAAGATTCAATGAACTTGAATTGACTTGGTTTTTTGAGGAGGATCAGCCACTATTGGAGTACAAACCGTACAACCAAGGTGAAACAAAAGGCGTTTGGCTAGGCACTGTATCAAAGTTAGCAGCCAAATCTGAACAAGAGAAGGAAGTGATTGACTTTGATTTGGACCAGTTTCATCAAAATTATGCTAGAGAACAGGAAGTAATACTGGCAGACAAAAACTCGGAGGAGTTACTGTTGAAACTAGAAGGATTTGTTACTGGTAGTTTTGGAAGATTCAGCAGTTTTGCAAACAGCAATAGAACGGATAGTTATAGTGATTTGATTGATTTCAACTTAGAAGAATTCTTCAATGGCTACAACAACGAATGTAAAGCCAATGAAAAGTTTTTAAAAAATTGTGAGAATAATAGGTCGAAAAGAAAATTTAAACGTGATTTTGATGATTACAAGAGTGACAGTTGTTCTTTGAATATAGAACGCAAATTGTGCATTTGCAATGTCGAATGCCCAACTCATGAAAGCAGAAGAGATCAATCGATCAAAGCAATGAAACCGGCCAAATTTGTGCCAAGTAAAGGAAAGGTAATGCCTGAAAAACCAACATTAAGCGTAGGACTGCCAAAGGCGTCAGAATAGAATCGACGATTTCGGATAACGAATCCATTTCGGACGATGGCAGCCATCACATGGATGATGAAGTGAAAAGTATTTTTGCCACAGTTGAATTCAAGATGGTGGACAGTGATAGTACTTTTGCAGATTGTGAAGATGATGCAGGCGATGATTAGATCAGAAGTTGGTGTTGCAAGTGTTGCAATTGTGTTTTTGTTGCTTCTTAGTAAAACTTGCTTCGCTTATCAAATTTGTGGTATGTCCAAGAGTGGTCATGCTTTGGACATTCCTAAGACAGTCGAATGCAAGCCCCCTATGAAAGAGGAAAGGAGACCATTTAGGGTGGATGTGAGCATTTTTGTTCCAAGAACTGACCCTCTGCAAGCCAAAGCATACAAATGTTTTGTCAGAAATAGGAAAATTTGTACTTTCAACGGATTCTTTGGTTCAAAAGGGATTTTGAATGATGAAACATTGGTTGAGTCAGTCAGCAAAGAAGCTTGTCAAACAGCTTTTCGAACAAAAAGCTACGGAAATGAAAAACTCATTCAGATGTCTGAAGGATTTTGGAGTACAAACAAATCACTTGAGGTGAAATACAAATGGTGTTGTGCGGAAGCATGCCATAATGTTAGCAATTTCATGATTGAGGAAGGACAGGTTGCCTCATTCAATGGACACAACATTAGTACCGACCTTGGTGATTTGGGCGGCTGCCGCGCCATTGATGGCAGCTGTGAGGCACGCGAGGGTGTAATCCTTTGGGATGCTGCCAAGTTTCAGGCCGTATGCCCAGTGATCTATAAAGGAAAATACACGTCAATATTGAGCAACAAGCATGTGATAGTTGATGAGTTACAGGCAGCTTTGGAGTTGAAGGATCCCTACCCCTACTGCCAAAATCAATTCACAAATGCTCTGTGGACAAGCCAGGGAATAGTCGTGAAAATACATGGGAAGAAATACAAAGTAATCCCGAAACCCTATTTGATGGGACAGTCAGAAAATGTTAGTGATTATGATGCAACAAATGTGAAACTAAACTATTTGGAATACAAATGTGGGTTGGAAAATGATAATTTCCGACAAACATGGATGGAACTGTGCCATCACGTACAAAGGTATCTAGATTTGATATGGCAGTTTGTACATGTAGATGCAACGTTAGGTGTCAGAGCACTATTGCAGCGCAATGATATAACGGCAGAGTTCACAGGAGAAGTTTTGACAGTATGGCCCTGTCGGCAAGTAAACATAAGTAAAATTTATGACACCTATAAAGTCGGTAATGTGTGTTATAAATATTTGCCTGTGCATTTTGATGATAAACTTTTGTTTGTAGTACCTGGTACAGTAGACTTGATAAAAGATAGTCCTGTGATAGACTGTCATCATCAGACGGCAGGAATTTTTCAAAATGGGGCAGGTTTCAAAACAAAATCTGGTACTGTACACGTTAGTATGATTCCAATAGAACTAATTTGGAAAGGACAAACGAAACTTTTTCAGTTCAACAGCCCAGCAATTTTCCATGATCAACTAGGAAATTTGCCCATGGCATTTTCATCATTAAAGCATTATGTACACAAAATGCAAGAAATGGAAGGAATAGTTAAAAATGTAGTGAATTATCAGGCAGATATGTCACTACAGCCAGGTACTTTGTATCAAACGCTCTCTGGAATAGGGGCCGGCATAGAGAAAAGTGCCATAGGCGCAGGATCAGCGCTAGAACACGTAATTGATGCAGAGAGATGAAATATGAAAGAAGGACTGAATACTTTACTGAAGGGACCAATTCAGTTGATTTTCAATGCACTTGTTGTTGCACTGGTTCTGTTAATCATTGGATTCATATTCTACTCGGTAATCATTAATAGATGCCAGAGCAGAGGTTCATATTTACCAGCAATAAATTTTAATCGTACACAAAGCTTACGGGAAAGCTTTGGAAATGCATTGTTAAGATTAAGCCAAATTAGGGCTAGACAGGAAAGAAGAAATAGGAGAACTACATCCAATGTGAATGACGATCAAAAGGAAGTAGAGTTGACAGAACTTGCTTCCACCAGTCAAAACGTAAAAAATAGTGGTACTGTAATGCTAGTTGGTTCAACAAGATGTCTGAGAACTCCTCATATGACAATAATCCTCAATGATAACTTGAAAGCTAGTGCATTGATCGACACAGGAGCAGTTTTCTCTTTGATCGATGATGATATCATGAGCAGGTTGCCAGGAGTGAAAATTTGTGAAACAACTTTGAGACCCATTGCAGCTAACGGAACACACATACCAGTTGAAGGTTGTGTATTCGTAACTGTGAGATGCGGAGATGTATTGGAAACTGTAAACATGTACATTCAGAAGAACTGTTCAGCTGATGTCATCCTGGGCACAAATTTTCTGAATAGATTCAAAAATGTTCAATTTAATTGGGCAGACTCAACAGTAACCTTCAAGAAAGAAAGAATTGATTGTTATGGAATGGTATATAATCCACCAGTACAAAGAGGAGCAGTGGTGATGGCGCACGATGTCTATATTTCGGAAAGATCTGTAAGAATGGTTTATGGGTTAGTGTCAGAAATCTATAGAAAGGCTGCTAAGATCATATTTGAACCCAAGAACGTAGGAGATGTGATTTTCGCCAGATCAATTAGTGCAATCCAAAACTGACTAATTCCATTACAAGTAATGAATACTCGAAATTGTGGAGTGACACTCTACAAAGGTCAGACAATTGGTGACATAAAAGTTTTTGCTGATTATGAACAAGAAATTGTGAACATGGAATGTTTGAGTAACCATAATAACAAGCAACAATGGATAGAGGAAAATGCAAAAATAGCTAGTGAGCTATCTCTTGAGGAGAGGAAGGAGATCGTTGATCTCTTATGCAAATATCCGACATTGTATGCGGTTGAGGATAAAGATACAGGTAGAACAACATTAGTAAAACACAACAGAAAGACGGGAGACAGTAAGCCAATCCGAAAATTTCCTTATCGAACATCACCCAAGGAAAAGGAAATCGTAATTGAAGAAGTGAAAAAGTTGATAGGAAATGGAGTAATTAGACCAAGTACTTCTCCATGGTCAACAAATGTTGTGCTTGTCAGGAAGAAAGATGGTAAACATAGAATGTGTATCGATTTTTGTGGATTGAACGAGGTAACTAAGAAAGATGTTTATCCTCTTCCAAGAATTGATGACATTCTTGATACACTGAATGGTATGAAATATTTTACAATGTTAGATCAAGCAAATGCATATTGGTCAATTCCGATTGCAGAAGTAGATAAAGAGAAGACAGCATTCTCAACACCCATAGGCTTGTACGAATTCAACTACTTGCCTTTCGGTTTGTGTAATGCACCAGCATCTTTTCAGAGACTGATGGATGTTTTGTTGTCAGGTCTACAATGGCAGACATGTCTAGTGTATTTAGATGACATTTTAATATTTGCTAAAGACCATAAGCAAATGGTAGAAAGGTTAACACAAATGCTAGATAGGCTTAGTGAGGGAAACATGAAGCTGAAGTTGAGCAAATGTAAGTTCAGTTACTTAGAGACGGAGTATCTGGGTTACAGAGTCTCAGAAGAAGGAATTTTACCAGATAAGAAAAAGCTAGAGGCAATTGAAACAATGAAAGCACCACGAACAGTAAAAGAAGTGAAATCGTTTCTTGGATTGATTTCCTATTACAGAAGATTCATTTGGAATTGTGCAAAAATCATGGAACCTTTAACAAAATTGTTGAGGAAAAACGTGAATTTTGAGTGGACGGATTGTCAGAAAGCATTTGAGGAATTGAAGCATAAACTTTTATCTCCTCCGTTGCTGAAGCATCCAGATTTCAATAAGCCGTTCATTTTACAAACCGACGCTTCATTGGAAGGTATAGGAGCTATCTTATGTCAGTTGGACAGTGAAGGTAATGAGCATCCAGTAGCCTATGCTAGTAGAGTACTTCAGAAATCCGAAAAGAATTACCCTATCACAGAGCTAGAGATGTTAGCAGTTGTAGAATTTGCAAAATACTTCCGACCGTATTTGTATGAACACGAAGTGACAGTGGAAACTGATCACACAGCAGTCAAGGGGGTGTTAGAAAAGGAAAATCCGTCTTCAAGAATTGCTAGATGGGGATTAGCTTTGTCAGGATACAAGCTGATAATTAAACCAAGGAAAGGTACCAAGAATCAGAATGCTGATTGCTTGTCAAGATTGCCAAATCCTTTGGGTAAAGTACATTTTGACATCGAGGAAAACGATGTGGTAGACAAAACCATTGCTACAATTACAGAAGGCAAGAGTAATGGCGTAGATTTGGGCCAGATGCAGAAAATGGACCATGAATTACAAGAAATCATAAAGAAATTGAATGAACATGATGTAATGGATACTGATGAATTTGTGATTGAAAATGAGATACTGTACAAGATTCATGAAGACAGCAAGAAAATCGTTGTGCCACAAAAGTTGATAACGTTGATTTTACAGTCATATCATGATGATCCATTAGCAGGTCATTACAGTGCAAGGAAAACTTATGTGGAAATAAGTAAGAGATATTTCTGGGCAGGAATGAGGAAGACTATTTTCAGATTCTGTGATGAATGTAAGTTGTGCCAGAACAATAAATCGGCTAGAAAGAAGATAGTTGCCGAATTAAAGCCTATAAAAGTAACAGGACCATTTGAAAGACTAGGCGTAGATTGTATGGGACCTTTTCCATTGACGGAAAAGGGTAATCGATTCATTGTGGTATTCATTGATTATTTCACAAAATATGTCGAAGCTTTTGCTACAGAAAACATAACAGCTCATACGATAGCGGAACTGTTTATCAATGAAATTGTTTGTTGGCACGGTTGTGCGAAGATCTTACAATCAGACAGAGGGTCAGACTTTGTGTCATTATTGATGACCAAAATAACAGAAATTTGTGATACACAGAAAGTACACACTACAGCTTATCATCCAATGGCAAATGGTGAAATAGAAAGAATGAATCAAACATCGGTTGTGCGAATGAGAATGTACGTGAACCATGATCAATCAGATTGGGATTTGCATGTACCCTTTGCTAAATTTGCAGCAAACACACATGTGAACGAGTCAACTGGCTTCACGCCATTTGAATTGATTTTTGGCAGACATCCAGCTTTACCAATAGATGCTGCTTTGAACTACCAACCACCATTGTATATGATGGATCTGTTGGGATACGAGCAAGAAATCAAGAAACATTTTACGAATGCATTGACAGTCATCCAAAGGCAGGTAGAGAATGCGCAAGAAAAGTACAAGTTTCAGTATGATAAAAAAACATGTCATGTTACCTACAAAATTGGAGATTGGGTTCTCAAGGAGTCACAGGTGGTCAGAAGAGGGTTGATTAAGAAGCTGATGCCAATGTATCAAGGTCCATACAGGGTGACAGGCATCGTTCTTCCAAACATCATCATGGAATTGGTCGACGATCCATCAGTTCGCGAGGTTATTCATGCCAATCGTATGAAACCGTACCGTAAAAGACAATTGGATGGTCCGGAAAATCGAAATGAAATAACGAATACGCATCCTATTGATCCGAACATCGAACAATCCGATAACGAGGACTTGTCAAACGGGGACGTTTGAAAATAAGGAGCGGCATGTCAGGGAAACCCTGTATATATTACAGTAAACACTGTTGATATTATTATTTGACATTGATGAATCGTTTTGAATCGTATCTTTCTACTACGCTTCCTTTAATCAGTTTTACGCCCTGAATTGTACATTTCTGTAACGCCTTTTCCTACCGTATTTTGTATTCTCGTATCCAGTTTAGAACTACAGTATCTACGTACATTTTTTTATGCTTAGTTTGATTCATATTATTCATCCGTGAAGTTTAACCCACTTTTGATATGTATATAAGCTGTGTATCTTCTTATGTGAGAAGTCAGTGTTTAGTCCATATTGTATTTGCCACCAGTAAAGTAAGTTAGTAAACTTGCTAGCCTTAGTTTCACCTTCGAACAAGAACCCGAGTCACATTCTGCACTTGGGCCGTGACACTATCAATTCTGGATATGTGTAGAATACAAACGAATCAAAAAAGCTTGTTTGAGCTGAGTAAACGATCACCAAAGGATGCAATGCACACATGAGCAGAATTTTCTATGCAAAATAAGTGGGCCAAGCCAGACAAAAAAGTCAAAACAATTTTGTCTTTCTAAACGCAGCTTCAATAATTGTGTTCATCCTCGCTGGGGATGGGGGCACAACATGAAAAAATTCGACAGAATTTATTCATTTTATTTAAAAAACATATATGAATTTACAATAAGTTACTGCTACACCATTGATATACATAATGTACCAAATACCGTTAGTTAATTTCGAAAGCGAAATATACTGAAAAAACTTGAAATGTATATAAAAGCACCAATATAAAATGGCATTTTAAATCGCCAACGACAAACAATCTGTAACGCTAGTACATTTCAGTTTGAATGCTGGAACGAATTGATGTATAGTGTTAAACTCCGATGAGTGAGGAATACATAGCGGGAAACCGCGTAGAACCAAAACAGGAAGGTTAGATTTCTGAAAAATTGACGATTTTTCGTCTCTGATGGTTCGAAATTTGATCTAGTTAAACGCGATTTTCTACATAACTGATTTCGATTCCCAAAAATGCGTACAATCGAGATTGTTATACAGATACCTTAACCAATAATCTTCAAAATGCTACATGTGTACGATGTATGAAAAACTTTAAACCAACTTGATATCAAAATGTCACTCTAGGAACAAATTTTCATTATACTTGGAGCAGCGCTGTAACGAAACAAATGTATGAGATGTTAGCTGAGATATAGAAATTCTCAAGAATTCAGCAAGAAAACAGACTTTTTTCAATCAAAAACTAGAAAAAGTTTTCTAACTGAAAGGCACAATGAGCCGAAAACGAGTAAAAATATCCATTTACGAATCGAAATCACCGTTCGCTGTGACAATTTAAAGCACAATCCATTATTCGCGGAAATTTCGAAATGTTAGTGCCTCCACAGATTCGATGTTGAAATAGTTTTTTTCATCCTAAAAATGATGACTTTTAGACGCTCGTGTGATAAACAGGAGAACGTAGTCACTTTCAACTATAGATATTCTCGAGACATAGAAAAATTCGTGGCACAACGTATTTCATTAATATACAGATACGGGCAAGAAAAAACTCCCAAAAAGCAAAATAATCAGGAAGATGATTTCCATTTGCAACAATGATTTTCGGGACATCTATCAATTCATAATGAACGTAAGAAATGAGAGTAAAAAATTACGACTCTTCTCAGACAACTTAACGTAAAATCTTACTTTGACGCCTGAAATACAGAATCCGGCTTAGATTTTAAGCTGGAAAAGGATGGCGATTTTTGAAGGCTGAAATTCAGAATAATGAATAAGATTGAACATAAAAGAATACGATACTATACAGCCTACTGACTGTAACACACCTAGGCGAATTAATGCGGAGCGAATTTCCGTAATCTGAAAGAAATAAGCATAAATCTTTCACAAAATTAGCGATTTTGTAGATTAAACATATTGATGAATTAAAAAGAAGTAACAATTAGAGGAAGTGAAAAATCAAAGGGGAGGTTGTTTCTCAAGTTTTTAAACAACACGTCAAGTGCGGCTTACTGAGGCTCGAAATGCATTTGCGTGAGAAAATTTAAAAAAACAATTCCAATCAGTTGGCAGTAGCACCAAAGACTACTGAACTATGTTGGGCACCCTGTTGATGCCAATTCGTGTGGGGAAATCGCCATGCAAATCGAAGAAAGGGACGACCAGCGGCGCAGACATTTGCATAGAATGGAGCGCCAAGAAAAGACCAAAAAGATATAGTGAAAATCATTGTTCACTATACTTCCGTTTTTATTATATTTTCGTTACTTTGCTGGCGTCCCCAAATAAAATTCCCAGCAATCCGTCTTTGTTTTGCATAAATTTCAACTGTGGTTTATCCACATTTTTTAATATTTCGTCGGTATTATTGATTTACATATTTGTTATTTGTTACTTAGGATTTATTATCGAACGTCGACGAAGGCGGAGGGCCAGAGGCCCAGGCGCCAGCTTACACCAGGTAAGCTTTGGGAAACCCCTGTCGGGTTATACCCAAGTAAGTTTATCCCTGAGGGGATTCCCTGTCTCAGCTAGGAGACTGCGGAGGTCCTTGGTAAGGCCCCCGTATTTAGAGTTAGGTTTCTCCTTGTTGTTGTAGGTCTGGGGAACCGGACTGTTGCACTATCACTGAGGCTTAGCCAAGGGATCAGTTCTAACAGGTCAGTTCAGACCAGAGTTATCTTTTCTTACGCCTCTTAAGGAAAGACCTGCACAACAACTACTCTTAAGGCCCTGTCATACTTCACCGCACGGCGCCACGCGGTACCGGCCGGCGCTGCGCGGCGCCGGTTGTCCTATTCATACTAACAGGCGGCGCTGGCCGGCGCCGCGCAGTACCGCGCGGCGCCGCTTTTTTACTTTTGGATTTTGCTCTTCTCAAAAAATGTGTATTGGTTTAGTTGAAACCTGATAGGGCGCCGCAAAAATTACAAAAACCTATTCATATTTCAAAGGCGGCACCGCGCGGCGCCGGTTTTTAGTATGAATGGAACAACCGGCGCCGCGCGGTGAAGTATGACAGGGCCTTTAGTGTATCGTAGTTTAGTAGCCTAAATTTCGGTTGCACCAAATCGTGCACCAAAGGTACCCGAATTAAGTGTTTTATACTCGGGTACCCGGGTAGAATCAGAGAAACGCTACTCGGTATCCGCTGGTAAATTCGGGTAATTGATTGTATTAAAAAAAGCATAACAGATACTGTTGAATGTTGTTCATATAATATGTGTAGAAACGTACGGAGTGCATATTGTACAATCGTTGGTCCCTTTACTCCAAGTGTCCCATTACACCAAGAATGATTTGAATCTATTTTTAAAATGCCATTACTTCATGTGTCCCATTACTCAAAGTGTCCAAGAATGCTATAAATTTTTTAAATTGCAATAAGATTGGAATGATCTTTAGCAGTTAATCATTTTAAGAGTATTTGAATATGCAAATTTGACTCTATGGTGCAATAGCCAGTCTGAATAATCTATACATTGCCATTCTGAAACTTCCTCTGACCGGTACGTTTATTCAGACAACAATTAAAGCAGGTATTCAAAAGTTGTTGCAGTTTTCTACCAATATAAAATGGAAAATTTTTCAACTCATAGTTAAAGTTTTTATTCATAACTTAAATGACCTGTAATGAACATTACATGGTAAAATTTTCATTGGAGTTATAGCTATTTGAAAAATAATTTTTTGACAACTAAACGTTTATTACAAAGCACACATATAATGGGGCCTCGAGGTCTGGGTGGGAGGGTGGTTGGGCCACTTTTTTTGGGGTGGTGATACATATCTTACAGTATGATCACATGACATGATGTGCAGGTACACTTCATGTACTGCATTGTACCCGAAAGTTCTAGAACCTTCCATAATATTCTATAATATTCTTTTATATTCTACAAGGTTCAAGAACATTCCGTGATCTTCCGTGATACTATATGAGGTGTGTTGTTTTGTACATACATTCATTTTATTTATTGTACTGTTTAGTACTTGGGCATTATTTAGTGCTTAAATATATTTATGTTGTGTTAGTTGGCCTTATTAAACTTAGCTGCTTACTAGCTATTATTCCAGTTGGATATTTACCAATTGTCTTAAGGCTAATCTATTTGCAACTTAGTCCAGTCATTATACAAGACACAACAGGTGGGGAGTCAGTAATTCCGAAAACTTTCGGGAAAAGACCGAAAAAATGTATTCTTGGCACGAAGCACCGAGAAAGTCGACGTTATTGACCAATTTTTGTTCAAAAATTGACATTTTTAATCAAAAAATTGACGTTTTTCAGTATTTTTCCGATAAAAAGTATGGGGATTCCTAGGGCTACCATATGGCTAGACAAAAGACTGGAAAATTCTGAGGAGGGGGTCGCCCAATGGCTAGCCATATGGTCGACGATTTCTGGGTGGTGGGTGGTTCCTATAGCACTTCCACCATACAGAGGCCCCAAGGTCAGATTTTTTAGGTAGAAGTAAAGTTGAAAATTTTCGGGGATAGTGTAGCTAAATGTCCATTAAACACGTTATTTTGTTCCAAAATTAGGCAACTAGTGATCAATTTTAAGGACTTACGTAGGGGTAGTACCCCCACATACCACTCCCTATGGGGCAGTCTGCCCCCATTACATGTATGTTATAAAGTTATTAAAAATTATGACAAAAGGCAGACGATTTGGCCTTTTTAAAATCATTTTATGAAAGTTTTCATTGCACAAAACTTCCATCAATTTTGCATCCCTTGGTTTCCCTCAGACTTTTACATACTACATTATATCCCACTCACTTCTCTTAGCTTTGTACCAAACTGTAAGATTGTAGAGCACATCGTTTAAAAGATTTTGACAACATTCGGAACCATACTCGAAAAATTGATTCTTTCAGTGCTGCCAAGTGCGCTACAGGGGAAACAATGGGTATGCATCAAAGAATCCAGTTTTTTTGAAAAGATATACATCAAATTACTAACCCGAGTATCATACACGTAATTAGAGAGGGGTGCTATAGGAACCCCCCAAAAATCGTCGACCATATGGCTAACCTGGGGGACGCCACCCCCAGGATTTTCCCATCCTATGGCTAGCCATATGGTAGTCATGCGGAACACCATACGTTTAGTCGGAAAAATACTGAAAAATGTCAATTTTTTGAAGAAAAATGTTAATTTCTGAACAAAAAGTGGTCAAAAACGTCAATTTTTTCGGCTGAAAATCCGACCTTGAGGGCCTCTGACTATCATAGTTATCGTTGGTGCAACCGAAAAATTTGCGACTACTGAACAATGATATTGATGTAACCTCTTCCACGGGAGAGCTTTCTATATTCGAAGTATTCCTAATCTTCGTATTCTTAATTCAGTTTCATGTTCAAGTAATCCGTGAATATCGAATTCTCAGACTGATCGGCGTTTCCACGTAAGAAAAAACTGATAGAAAATTTCGACGCAGAATGTAATTGAATGCACACGCAGAATAAATTTTAGAGACAATTAACCGTGAAAATTTATACAATTTTCATGTATTGATTTTTTTGGAGGGTTTCTAAAAGATGAAGCCGTAAAGCAAGTATACTATTAAACATACTTTTTTAATTTTCTATCAAACCATTTGTTATGCGTTATTGAGCTCGACTGAGAATTTTTTGTTGAAGATTCTACCCAGAAAAATTTTTGCACGTGATTTTGAAGATTGCGCTAATGCTGTAAATTTTTCATTGGAAGAACATAAAATAATAAATTACACAAGTTCCAAGAGTCACTATGAATAGCTTACTGGGACTACGAGAATTCGGCCTGGCCGAAAGTGGAGGTGGTGGTAAATAAGGCTTAAGATATCGAGCCGGTGGGATAGCGGGGCGTTTGAAAATATCGTCATCAACGCTTTTATTGACGAATTGCGGTGTCGGTGCTAAACAGTTGCTACAGGACAAGGTTCTGGTTGGTGGTGATCTTCGGCTATCGATACGATTTACATTTTCGATCGGTTTCAAAGTTGAACGCACTCTGTACAAAGAGACACGGAAGAAAATAATGGAAGCTTAAGTAACACAACGCAAAAGAGAAAAGTTTATAGCACTGACCAAGTAGAAGTATAAATTTTCAATTTTTCATTTGAATCAAAAAAAAATTTCCCACTGCTCTCAAAAACTTAAATTTAGGTGGATTCTAGAAGACTGGTTTTTTCTACTTACGATTGTGAACCATTGGTCGGCATTGAAAAGACAGACCCCAGATTGCACGTTTTTCCTACATTTTCTTTGTTAAAGAAATTTTCGATAAAGCAATTTTTTTCCCCATCGTCAAAGTCTGAAAATATAGAAGTTATGTTAATGAGGAAAATTACACAGAATATAGAATAACAAACTGGCTACTTTTTTTCCAATTTCACTTTTGGAAACAGTCGAATTAGAAGGCAGTATGAGAAATGAAAAAATCGCACTAACACTCACGATAGGCTTTGACAAGATATTAAGGGAAATTAAAGAAAACTGAGGTATGAGATCAAATCAAATCGAAACAAATTTTGAAAATTGTAATCAACAATGGCCTGTGGAAAGTCTGAAACATTGAATGATTAGACCGTATTTGTTGCAGGTTCTAAATATATTAGATTTATTTTCTTTGATTACTCGGAGCTGTCAACGAATAATCTTCAAGTGTTAAACGTTCGAAGCTAACGCTATCGCCATCTTCGTTGTCTTTCCACGAAATATCTCTATGGAGTTCGATTAGCTTAATTAGATCTTCGAATTTCATTTTTAACGAACTAGTCAATCGATCATAGCTCGACAAAATGAGATGTTGCTCGCGATTTAATAAGAAAGAAGCGCTGATAACCCTACGAAAAGGGCAGAAAATAGAAAAAAACAGAAAAAAGACTTGAAAAACGCACTTCTCCATATGTTTGGACATCTGATGTTCTGACTTGAACAATGATTTGTAATGAGCTGCAAGGGCTTGCTGTTGTACAGATTTAGTTTCGTTTATCCATAATACTGGATTTTCAGCCATAAAGTGCGCGTTAAAGTTCATTCTTGTGAATGAATCGGTAATTTTGGAGCTATTCTCTAGCAAATCGTTACGCAAGTCGACTAATTCTTCGTCTATGCGATGCATTTTCATCTCATATTGAGATTTAATACGCTTCGTGTGGCAAATGTTCTGAATTTAAAAAACAAATATACATTTAATAATCAACAAACTAGAGATCTTCAAGATTTCAGTATATGACTTAATGAAAAATTTGTTCCAATACTTATATTCAGGGTGGATCAAAAAACGAATTCATTCAGAATAAGTCAGCAACGGATTGACTGGACTTCCTGAATTTGTTACTGCATCTTTAGTTAACTTCGTTACACCAACAAAGTTTACCGATTCGCATATACTTTTTTTAGCACATCAATAGGAATGATCCTAAAGCAGAAAGGCGAGGAAAAGTTTGCAAATTAGCAGATAAACTTTAGCTAAGAGAGAGGAAATCATTGTTCACTAAATCCTTGAAAATTAAACAATGAAAAAATTTCTTGACATTTTTCATTCTTTGGAAGAAAACAAATGTTTCTATTCTTTTTTGGGAGTATTCATCATTCTATGAAACCTAGATAGTAGTACCGCATAGTCGTGACATACTAAAGACGACATATAAAACAAAATCGCTTACAACTTCATTTCTTGCGGGATCATAATCTAGTAAATTCAAGAATGATTGCATTTCGTCGCGAGTATTAATTTTAAGCAATAGCAGCTTCTTCTGGCTCTCGTGATTTAGAATTTGATTTTGAAGCTCAATATATGACGTTAAACGGTCACGTAAAATTTTGACATCGCTTAAAAAGAATCGAAAAATATGTGCTATAATGCTGCATAGCGGACACAATGTTCAACGAACATTTTTCAGTTTTAGACAAAAATATCCATTTATATCTTCGTTCTGAAAAGCAAAAAAAAACAAAAATTTTCCATACAGTAAACAATGTGAGAACCATACATGTAATTTGGAGGGGGGAATGTCATAAGAATCCCCACAGAAATCTTCGTCATATGGCCAGCCATGTGGTAGTCATTAGGGACCCCCATACTTTTGGTCGGAAAAACGGACAGATGTATTTTTTTTTGATTAAAAAATGATCATTTTTGCACAAAAAACGGTCAAAAAATGTCGATTTTTTTCGGCACGCGTCGTAGATACACTTTTACGCTTCTAGACAAAATTTGCAGTTTTTTGAACTATCTTCCAGACTTTTTTTGAAAAAATCAAACTTTTTCTTCAAGGACCCGCTTCAATTTTGGAAATCGATGATCCTCTGCCCAAAAAAAGCCGTTTGACCCACAAAACTTTGAGCTATGTTACATGGATAGCGAGAACCGTGAAGAGACGGCAAGATTCCAAGCCGACACATGCGTTTTTAGTTCATACCTTCTACAGTTATACGACACATTTTGATGCGACTTAAGTTGCTCTAATTCGCATTGAATTTCCGATTTTTGTCTCATCGCTTCGCTAAGCGATGCTTGTGACTGCTTGTACTTGGCTTTCAGGTCTTCGACCTAGAAAAAGCGAAGTCATATCAACTGCAGATTACAGAATAATCCGTATTGGAAAAACAATTGGTCTAGTGCTTTTCAGAGCTAAGAACCTCCACCCAAGTAATTGTCGACCATATTCCTTCGTCATCTTCTCAATTATTGCTCGAGGTAGTCAAATCTGCTGGGGGTCAGCAAGAATCTGCTGGGAGTCAACCAAAATCAGCTGAGAGTCAAAACCCCAACAAACCCTAATATGTGCATGTACGCTTGTCATGTGACCATAGTTTTTTTTTAGCATTTTACAAGCCATGGCTTGTTGGACTGACAAATTGGCTTGTAGAATTTTAGTCCAACAAGCCAAAATGGCTTGTCAGAATTTTTTGAGTCATGTGTTTGATCATATCGAGTACAGAAAGGATGCATTTTGGTGCATTTTAGAAGGTCACAATCTCAAAATTTTCCGGCGCTTCGCGCCAGTTATAACTTAAATAAGCATTATTATTTATTTCCTAGCTCAGGTGCTGCTTCTAACATGTCTACCTTCATTTATCATTTAATCTTCAATATTTTTAATCATCTTAAACGTATTATCTTATGTTTGTTTCAATTGGTAATCTTCAATATTTTATCCTGATATTTAATGAAGATTCGCATTTTTCCCTTGACACATTTTTTGAGAAAGATCAATACGTCAAGTCTGTAAACTTTTTTAAGCGATTACTCCTTTCTTAACGTAAAATCAATCCAAAAGCTTCATGGAAGTAGTTTTCGGAAATTTCTACTCTTCTTACTCATATCTTTTCAGCCAAGTTCATGAGAGTGTGTGAATGAATTAATGGTTTTAAAATTTTTCAAACATAAAATTTCAGAAATTACGACATTAGAACAGAAAATTCGAAACTAATTCTTCAAATAAGTGGTTGGAAAATTGATTTTCCAGCATCACAGAATGTCAATACCCAAAAATTTTTTCCCGCATTTCAAGCAGGAAAGATTAATAGCTTTTTTGGGCTCTCAGTTGTCGTCATAGAGGACTTAACCATCGATTTCTCATGTAAGTCAAAGTCATTATGTTCTTGGATAGTTTGCTGGAAAATTTTTTCGACAATGCTTGTAGATTAGACTTCAATCAAACTAAAAATTTTCAAATGTTTCCTGAATTTTAATGAATTAACGGCTCTGAAATATTATTGAATAAATGTTGAATGACATCTCTTTTTTGATCGATTGCCATGATGCTCAATATATACATTTCTTTAAAAAATAACCTAGCATTGGAATTTATTCACGTATACTGATATTATAAAATTGGCTTGTAAAAATTTGGAATGGCTTGTAAAATTTTAGGTCAACAAGCCACTTGGCTTGTGACTCGTAGGTCAAAAAAAAACCCTGCATGTAACACTTTGTTTATTACTCAATAGTTTACTGTAAATAAATAATGAAAATGATTCATATTATTGCTTTCAATACAACTACCATTTAAAAAAAATCATTTTTTCAGATAAACAAAATCTTTCTTTTACTCAGGGCAAAAAATGAAAGTCACGATCATACATGTAATTGGGAGGGGGAGTGCTACGGGAAACTTCAGAAATCGTCGACCATATGGCTAGCCATTGGGCGACCCTCTTCCAGGATTTTCCGATCCTATGGCTTGGCATATGGTAGACGTAGGGACTCCCGTAGTTATGGTCGGAAAAATACTAGAAAAAGTCAATTTCTGAACAAAAAATGGTCCAAAACGTCAATTTTCTTGGTGCTTTGCGCCAAGAATACATTTTTTCGGTCTTTTTAGAAAGAATTACTATTTTTAAAACTATTTTTCTGTTTTTTTTTCGCGAAAAAATCGAATTTTTTTCCTTCAGAAACGCCTCCCCCCAAAATTTTGGGAATTACTGACCTCGGCCCACAAAAGTGGCCCGACTCCCAAGACCTCGGTGCCCGGTAATAGATCAGAAAATATCTGAAATAACAGCCGATCCCTCCTTGTTTGCGAAAAATACTGTTTTAAAGTTGATAGGAGCTAATTTCATTTTTTACTCACTTTGCTCTATTCATTTGCAAAATTTGCTCCTGAAAAGCATTATTAATTTCACGTAACTCTAAATTACAAGTTGAAGCAACGAAAGTTTAATAGGAAATAGGGATGGACCGGTTTCACTTTTTTGGGTTTTCCGGTTTTGGTTTTCATGCTTTATTTTATAGTTATTGAAATTGAAAGATGAAATAGACAAGCAATGTTTTTTTCTCATTTTGTTGTAATGCGCAAATGATTGCTAATAATGATCAACCTTTTAGTGTTGTTGAGAATTCAGCTTTCAACAAGTTGATCAGAAAAGTGGGTGGGGGATAATGAGTGATAAAACTAGAAGTGAGGCAGGTTGAATCAAAGTGCTGATTGATTTTTTCAACAAATTTTAGTACTCGACGTATCAGCTTAAAGGATAAAAATTTTACAAAAGACTGATTTGGGAGTAATATGACAATCTGGAAAATCAACTTAAATTAATTATGAATAAAAATGCTTCAAATAGAATTTCTTTCACTACTGATTAATGGTGCAATGAGCAAGAAGGCTTAATAAGATAAGAGAGCTTTTGCACCAGGAATATTGAATACATACAGAAACCTAGCTTGCTAATGTAAATCGTATCTAAACAAATAATGTGCATCCCATGGCATTGATCCAATTTAATGGTGGCAAATCAACAAAAAATGTACCCAACTTTGGCAAAACCCGCAAGGCGTTACCTAAGACTGTCCCATGGGGAGGGGTATGAGGGGAATATTACCCCCACCTAAAGTCCAAAAAATTGATCATTGATTGCCTAATTTTGAGACAAAATGAAGTGTTTAGTGAACATTTAGCTTACACTACCCCCGAAAGTTTTCAACTGTACCCCACCTGACAAATCTGACCTTGGGGACCTCTACGTTACCTCAGCACACCAGCTATGCTTGTGCTTTCAGAACAGTTATTCAGTGGTGCAGGAACCATCTTTCAGCCATTACAAAAGCGTATTTCAGGCGAATCAATGGAGAAATTATTATTTTTGAAATATAATTTCATTGAATTTTTCAAATAATACAAAACTTGGATTTTGTGTGTAGGGGATCGATTCTGTTATTGAATAAAGTTTTCATTGCATCAGCATTATTTTTATTTTCTCATGGAGATTGTGAATTATGCTGCTCTTATCAGGATTTTTTTTACCACGTTATTAATGAAACCAGAGCCGGGCTGATAGAAATTTTTGGACGTTAGCATGCGTGCTAATAACTGAAAGAGATAAATTTTTGAAAAAGTTCGAGGAGAAAGTTAAGAATATCACACAATTGTGGCGAAAAATCAAAAATCGCCGTTTTTAAATAACTTTGTTAATATCCACATTTTCTTCATCACTTTTGCATGATGAATGACTGTGGCTCGAATATGAATTCGGTTCGGCTCTAACTTCTTGGACACAACTTGCATAATTTGAAAACAACTGTTTTGACATACGCCGAAGTTTAGGCAAATCAGTAGTAGTGAGTACCAAATATAATTGTACGTACAGACTTTTCATAACTTTCGAGAAATTGGGCATCTCTATGATAAATTAGCAATCATTTACGGTCTTTTTGTGCTGAATTTATGGACAGAACTGTATCTTGCATATTATGCAGGTTGAGGGCAGTCTATTCACATCACATTGTAACTTGAAATGCCTATGAGTATATCTTCTGTTCAAGATTACTTGGGAAACAGCGAAACTTTGAGAAAACTAAACTTACAGATAGGGATGTGCCTACAGCAGCGATCAATTTGGGCTTTTACATTGTGCAAAAAAGAAACAGAAACATGAAGAAGATAAAAGAAAAGGAAGGCATCAGAGGTCCCCAAGGTTAGATTCTTCAGGTAGAGGTGAATTTGAAAATTTGTGGGGGTAGTGTAGCTAAATGTCAACTAAAAACTTCATTTTGCCTCAGAATTAGGCACCCAGTGAAGAATTTTTAGGACCTCAGGTAGGGGTAATACCCCCCTCATACCCCTCCCTATGGGGATGTCTGGAAGGCATGGTCACCTCGAGTATTCTCTTGTGGTTTCAAAGTGGTCAAAAAGGGGAGGAAACAAAAAATGTAATAAAAGGACAGCATGCGATCATGGAATGAACCAAACAGTGGTAAGTGACCTTTAGTTGATTTCAAGGATTGTACTCATGTTGCGTCGTTGGTTGGCAGCAATAACGAACAAAGAATGTCAAATGTCTCTTGAATGATCGAAAATGTTGTTTTCTATTTTGAAAATAAAATTTGTTGAAGAAATTTTTATATTGTGAAATTTTTTCATTTTCTTATATTTTGTGCATGTTATGGCCGAGACATCGGTCATCGGCCGATGGGCAAAGTGTCCATCGGTTCATCACTTGCCATATGCAAAGCCGAGTTATTAATGCAAGAACTGCAATAAAATTACGGCATTATTGACCATCAGCCGCCCAAAAAACCACCGGCCAATTATTGTCGACCTAATCAGCGGTTGGCGCCTTCATTGGGAAACTGTCGAAAAAAGTATTTTCGAAATGATATGATTGAATTTCAATCACAAATGTGAAATAAAATTTTATTGAAATTATTTTTTTGTTCTAGCAAAGGATATGATCAATTTATTACTTCGATCACCCGACATAAAGGTACTCCAAATAACAGGGCGGATCGGGTCAAGAGTCTTTCTTTCTTCCACTCAGGTGAGGTCAGAAAATATCAATTAATATCGGGTAGCGTACCGGGGAGGCACGATACATTCCTAACATATAAAATATGTTTCACACTTATAGTTGACTTTATTTTCTTGGAGTTTCGACTTTCGCAAAATAGCTTACTAAAAACCCCGTTTACAGTAAGAATAATGATTTTTAAGAAGTGAAGTCATAAAAATCTGAAATTTTCAAAGGTGCAGTGAAGAATCTAAATTGTCATACGTTCAAATGATACTGACGAATGAAAGTTCAATATACACAAATTTTCCTGTGAATGGGAACGGGAACGAAAAACTTATCAAAAATGGATGAAAGGAATGGGGAAAAAGTTATTTCAAGTTAGTAAAATCATTCAATCGTTGTGCTGAAACATGCTCCGGTGGGCAAAAACTTTGGTCGAGCTTCAGAAATTACAGGACTGTAAATCGTCAACTTCTTTGATGTCGGCAACGAATTACAATCTCGCACTTTTAGGCGTATATACTAATGCACATTGCCCAAGATGCGGTAATGCTAATATTATATTGACAATATTCTTGAGAAGGTGCACTTTTCAAACCATAGTATTACAGGTATGGCATTTTATGATGCTCACCTCGGTCTGAAGATCCTGCACGATCTTCCCGTATTGATGAATATGCTGGTCGACTCGATAAACATTCTTCCTCAAATCTGCCTTGATTTGTTTCGCACGGTCGGCATATTTTAACGTATTTTGCGTGTCATCGTAGGACAAGTAGCTTGGACTAAATAAACGTACACAAACGTGCTTGCGATTTTACACACTAAAATGAATTTTCGTACACAGCTAATACATTTACCTAACGTTAGCAATCATCAAAGTGTGGCAATTTCCACCCAAAGCGTCTTTCAAGATTCTGGTCAGCTTACTGTCCCGGTACGGTATATGACCACCTTTCTGCAGATAAAAATCATGTATTCAGCAATCAGCATACACGAGTCTATAGATTTTCCTGAGAGGAGGCATTACTCAAAATTAGCTTGTAACGGGACCGGGGCAGATATATAACATACTCAGATATAGATTACCATTGGTATCATACTTCAGGTGTGACTCATCGAAAAATTTCGAAGATGATTCTTTTTTCATTCATGGTTAATTTCTTTTTTCCAGAAGAAACTAGATTGCACACATACATGGGAAAACTCAATCGGTTTATCTGGTACCAGTCAACCACTAAGTTGATTGGCAACCACGGGTACGATTTGGCAACCACGGGTACGATTGGTTCCCAAATCGTACCCGTGGTTGCCAAAGCCGCATTAGATCAGTAAACGGGATGTTAGCAGATTTATCTCATAGAAAATAGACACAATGCAATCAGAGCTGATTTTCCAGCTTATTTCAGAGTCTACAAACATTTCGGACGTAGGAGAAAAAGCCATCACCAGACTGTTGAGCATAATACTCGTTTTTGTACACTGTCATCCGGTATCTAGTACTGGGAAGAAGTTCATGTGGTACTGAAGTTACTCTCTTCTAATGCCTGCATATATTGTCAAGATCCAGTCACATGCCTTCGTCTTTCACACGCTCTGAAAGCAAAATATAGGAACAAATGATTTGTTTGCTGTAGTAATCTCTAATCTCACTAAAACGAATGAGTTTGTAAAACTTGACATTTCCTGAATTTTATAAATCCCTAGCTTCAACCATTATAAAGAGCACAGCCTAATACTCAAATTTCTATGACAGAATTCGGATCCACTGATTCAAATAAACATTTAGTATGCGTATTACACATTTTAAGCTGGAATTACACTGTGAGCAGGCAGGGTGGGGGCGGGGAGATACGCCCTCCTCCGAAATGTTACAAACTTTTTCGAAATAACGAATAATCAAATATGTTGTGTTTGCATTAATTTTTGGGGTCGGGAGTCACTGATTCCATAAAATTTTAGAACAGGAGTCACTGAATGTAAATAATTTTGATTTTTTCCATCAAAAAATTCGGAAAAACGATTCAAAAAATAATTTGCGTAACAAACAGTAAAAAATGTATTCATGGCGCGTTGACATTTTTGTTCAAAAATTGACATTTTTCAGTATTCTTTCGACCAAAAGTATGAGGCGTTCCTTTCGCACTTCCCCCATTTCTATTTCTAGGGGGCGTTCCTTTCGCACTTCCCCCCCAATTACATGTATAGGGTTCAATTTAGAGATGAATCGGGTACCCGGATCCGCATTACCCGGAACTTTTCAGTATACGGACCCGGATCATGCGGAAGCATTTTCAATTACCCGGATCCGGAAGAATCCATCTCAACTACCCGGATAATTCCAAATGCAGTTTTGACATAACTGATACTAATTAAGTGGAAGTGTACTCTCTGACTTTAAGTATATTTTGACACTAAGGTAACCTTACAAGGTAAGGTAACAAACATTTATTTGATTGATTTAAAATTGATTTTTGGTAAATTGTATTTCAATTTTGGTAAATTGTATTTCAATTTCAACCACGGTTTTTTGTGCACTGAGCACAGTTTTGGAGCTCGTGCACAATTTTTTTATGACGTTTAGTGCACAGGGCGGAAGTCAATTTTTATATCATACAGGCTTTCGGTGCGGTTGGTATGCTGTTGTTTTAGCCCATTGTTTCACAACTTGGAATGTTTGATATTTTAATCTTTGACTTTTGATATTTTAAATGATTTTTGATATTTTAATTTTGGTGTTTGACCAAAATCAAAATCTGGAGAATCTAAATTTTTGGTTGCTAGTTCGATTTTTGAGTTGCACTTGCATGCTGTCAATATGATTTTTACATTCTATTCTTGAATGCAAAATGGTTTAATTGACTGGAAATTAGATCGCTTATTCAGGAAACAACTGCTGCCAGCACTCATTTTTCAGCATTGTAACATCAAAATCCGGAGAAATTTTTGGCGCTTCGCCCTGGAACTTTATTATCATTCTTGCATTTTGAACTGAATTTATTAAACATCATTTGCTTCATACATGCACACAGGGTATGGATTTACCCTACCCTGGAGAATATGGCAGAAGTTTACTATAGGCCAAAAATTTGGCAAAGTAAAATGCAACAAACATTTTGAAAAGATTAGATTACAAAAAAATATCAATTTAAAACACAGTTTATGATTGATGTCAGCAAACAACTTTGTTGAGTAATTATTGATACAAAAGGCAATATTTTTTCATTTTAAAGTAAAAAAATTACTATATACCTGATTTCTGGATAATACTTACTAAAGAACCAATTTTGGTCATTTTCTATACCCTGGGTCCCCCAACCATGTGCATGTATGATTTGCTTCAAGCTTATTTTCTCACTGGTTAGCTGACTGAAAGCATCATGCCATTGCTCAAGTAAGAACAGACTAAAAAATTAAACCTTAGCCGTGGAATAAAGCCCCTGCTATACTTCGCCGGCCGGCGCTGGTTAGAAGTATAGCAGCTCGCAACCGGCGCCGGTTGCGAGCTGCTATACTTCGTCTTTTCAGTTGACGGCCGGCGCCGGTTGTCAATTTCGATTGAATCGAAATTTCTGAACCGGCGCTAGCCGGCGCATATGTTATAACATATGAATTATGGTGCGAAAAATGCCTCTTGGTGTTTTATCATTTTTTCGTAGGTTTGCAGTAGGTATCTCACGGCCGGCACCGGATGAAGTATAGCAGCAAAAAATATGTAGCCGGCGCCGGCTCACGCCGGCCGGCGCCGGTTGTAAAATATTTGAGTCCGGCGACAACCGGCGCCGGCCGGCGAAGTATAGCAGGGGCTTAAGTCTTTAAAACATTCATTTACCACCGTCCTAGAGTATAAAGCTCCAAAAATTTTCCGGCGCCGGAATGAGGGATAAATTAAATGCAGTCCATAGTTTTTTTGCCTCAGTTTTCGGTTCCAGCGAAATCGGTTATTTGAAAGCTGCCGACGTTAGAACGGTTTCTAGTCTCACAACCTCTCACTCAGGTGTCAGCGACAGTGATTCAGCACACATGAATTCATGTTAAGAAAGTGCAGTATAGATAAGACTTTAGGGAGAATAAAGTTTTTGCTCTATTCACCATTGAAGATTCCATTATGCAGATTGCTACGGTAATTTACATTCCTGAACTTGAGTAGCTTTACACAGCAGATATTATGTATCTGATAAACACTTAAACAGAGTCATTTAAAGAAGCATGAATTGAAATGCCTGCATAACCACAGCAGCTATATAATAGATTATCACTACCCGGATCCGTACCTGAGCAATGTCGGGCCACCCGAGCCACCGGGTAGCTACGTTTTCGTGCCCGGTAGCTACGTTGGCAGCTGTGGGTTGCCCCAGAAAATCGACACTTACTGGAGGGAAGAGAAAGGCAAAAAGAAAAAAAGAGAAAAGGGAGGAAAGAAAAAAACGGGAAGAGAGAAGGAGAGAAAGAGAGAAAGAGAAAAAGAGTCAGCCAATCAATCAACTTGAAAAAAATCCACCAAATAATCAATCTGGGAGACAACAATCTACCTATTTGGGAAGCACTCAACCAATTTGGGAAATAACCAACCAACCGATCTGGGAGTCAACCAACCTTCTGATCAGGGAACCAACCAACCGATCTGGGAGCCAACCACCCATCTGATCGGGGATACAACCAACCAATGTGGGAAGCAACCAATCAAATGATCTGAAAAGCAACCAGCCAACTGATCTGGGAAGCAACCAATAAATTGACCTGGAAAACGATCCACCAACCAACCGATCTGCGAAGCAACGAACCAATTTGGAAAAAACCAACCAACTTATCGGGAAAGCAACCAACCAATCTGGGAAACAACAGACCAATTGATCTGGAAAGCAACCAATAAACTGACCTGGGAAGCAACCAATCAATTTGTTAAACAACCAACCAGGTGATCTGAAAAACAACCAGCTAACCGAACTGGGAACCAACCAATTTGGGAAAAACCAACCAACTGATCTGGAAATGAACCAACCAATCCGGGAAAAAATCAACCAAGTGATCTGGAAAGTAACTAGCAAGCTGATCTAGAAAGCAACCAATCACCTGATATATAGGAAGCAACCCACGAATCTAGGAAACATCCAACCAACAAATCCAGGAATCAAACAACTAATCTAGATGTCAACCAACCAACTGATCTAGGAAGTAACCAACTGATATGGGAAACTAACAACCAACTGAGCTGGTAAGCAAACGACTAATTTATGAAACAACCAATCAATCTAGGAGTCAAACAATTAACCCATGGTCAGTGAGGCAACCAAAGTTTGGGAAACAGCCAATCAGGAAGTCAATCAAAAAAAATTAGGGTAGAACCAAGCAATTCGAGAGTCGAACTTCACAGAAAGCCAATGAAGCCAACCAGGGAGTCAGCCAACCAACCAATCTGGGAAGAACCAATCGACTCGGGAAAAAACAACAAACCAATCATTGAGTTAGCAACCGCCATCAAACAAATTTAAGAAACTACTAACTAATTTAATAGTAAAGTGTAAAATTAGCCAGGATACTGATGAATATGTGACTTGTACTTTGTGCATCGCTGTAGACCTATTGTTATCATGGATCCACCATAATATAAACCTCTGGGACCTTATGCGAGTTCAGAATTGTAGAGGCGCATTTTTAGAAACCTATCTGGCGCTTCGCAAGAGTTATGATTCAAATGGTTATTCAGTGTTTTTTTGTATGGGCCGAATATTTTTGACTCCATACAAAATTTTGTTGAGATTTTTGTACAAAGCATAGACAGTTTCGGCATATATTGGTCTGACAAAACTTTTCTAGGCTCTAAAACCAGTAAAACACCGAGAAACTTTCCAGCGTTTCACGCTGGATTGTATTTCATGTAGTTACTTGGATTGGTTCATCCAAGCAATCTTTGAAAATGCGTCTGCAGAGTGCAAACAATGTAATTGTATCAGTATTGGTTAAAGCTTCTTTTTTGGCAATATTTATAAACAAGTCATATGATCTTGATTTTAAAAGGAGGGAAATTCGTTCAGCGGTTTGAAAAACATGAATTCTAAGTTCTCTAGCATTCTGCATGAGAAGCTTATAACAATAAGAAATTGGTATATTTCAATATCGTATCTTATACGTGTAAAGGAAAGGGGTCAAAAATTTTTTCCTCATTTTTCCGAAGCGTTTTTTCGCTTAAAAATGCTCATATAGACGCTTTATCTATGTGCTTTTCAGTTTTCTCAAACCTTCTGGTGTTTTTAGAGCCGCTAATTCAAAATTGAGGAACAAATTAAAATTTTGGAGTTTGATCGAAGTCTAATCTACAAGCATTGTGGAACAAATTTTCTAGCAAACTATTCAAGAGCATAATGACTTTGAATTACATGAGAAATCGACGGTTATCTAAGTCCTCTATAACGAAAAGCGAGAGCACAAAAATGATGTCAATGTTTCAGGCGCGGAGCTCCAGAAAATTTTATTGTGTATTGACATCCTGCGACGCCAGAAAATAAATTTTCCGAACATTTATTTCAAGAATTAGATTCGAATTTTCTGTTCAAAAGTCGTAATTTTCGAAATTGTATTATTCAAAAAATTTTAAAACCAGTAAGTAATTTATTCGTAAACTCTCATGAACCTGGCTGAGAAGATATGAGTAAGGAGAGTAGAGATTTCCGAAAACTACTTCTATGAAGCTTTTGATTTGATTTTACGTTAAGAAAAGAATTATTGCTTCAAAAAGTTTTGAGACTTGACGTATTGACCTTTCCCAAAAAAAGTGTCGGGGAAAAAATGTGAATCATTAAATATCACGATAAAATATTGAAGATTACCAATTAAAACATGAGATAATACGTTAAAGATGATGAAAACTATTCTACATTAAGTGATAAGTGAAGGTAGACATGCCAAAAGCCGCGCCTGAGCTAGGTAATACAAAATAATAATTATTAAAGTAATAACCGGCACCAAGCGCCGGAAAATTGTGAGATTATGACGTTTTAAAATGCACCAAAAAGCATCTTTCCTGCATTCGATCCTCAAAATATGTGTCACCAACATGACTCAAAAAATTCTGCACCAGTGCAGAAATCACCAAAAAAATTCTGCACGAAGCCTAAAAAGTTTCCACTGTGCAGAAAAAAACTGACTCTGGGTATCATTCGCTATCCTCTAGCACAAGCACAGACTTGAGCATGCTTTACTTTCATTTTTGTTCAACTTTTGATTGTTTTCATTATGTAAAACGCTTTATATGACTTTGTCAGTAATCTTCGATATTTTGTTTGCACTTGAATTATTATGAGCAAATGAAATCCATTATCTAGTATGCTGCGCGCCGGACACAAAGTTATGCCTACACTAAAAATGTCCGTTGTCGAGCTTGTAGGAAATCCGAATTATTGCGCTTTAGATTGTTGTTGATTTTGTTGTATTCAGCGCTATCTGACCTAACATTCAAAATCTTTACTTTCACCCTTAATTTACACAAATTATTGACTAATAGAAGAATAGAATGCAATGCAAAAGAAGCTCGAAAGCGTGCATACAAAAGATCATTGCGCATTTTGGAGTGAAAGAGCATTTATGAAAAATATTGAAACAACATTTTTGAAAAATGACAACAAACCTAAATAAATTTGGCTCGGGTAGCTACGTAAAGAATTTGCTTTTCCCAGGTACACTTAAGAATTGAGATGCAGAAAACAAAACAATGATCAGGTAACTCATAAAAAGTTCCTAAAAACAATAAATCATGAAAACCCGATGAAACGTTTATCTTCAAGAAATTCACGGTTCTACCGGTCCAACTAAAAATTTCCGGTTTTATCTGGGTTTTTATAAACTTTAAGCTTTTTCTAGAACCGTCATTAATGTATTGATAGGAATTTAATGAAAAGATTCACTAGTGAGAAAGTTTTTGATTTAGTTCAGGTGATCCGCTTTACAACTTTATAGATTTTTCAATATAAATGTAAATTTTCGGTTAAAACTTTTATAATAAAGAATTTTGTAACTTGTTGCACCATCTGATAGAGCTCAGCAAGATACTCAAAGAAAAAAAACGATTTTTTCACAAAGAGTCCGAAAAATAGTTGAAGAAATAGTAATTTTTTTAAAAAAGACCGAAAAAATGGATTTATGGCGCGAAGCGCCGAGAAAATTCACATTTTTGACCATTTTTTTTGTTCCAAATTGATATTTTTCTGACCAAAAGTATGGGGGTCCCTAAGGCTACCATATCGCTAGCCATAGGATTGGAAAATCCTGGGGGGGGGGGACGGTCGCCCAATGGCTAGCCATATGGTCGACGATTTCTGGGGGGGGGGGAGTTCCCAGAGCACTTCCCCCTAATTACGTTTGTCCAAAACGCTAGTTTTAAGTGGTCCTACTCAAGCCAGTAGAATTGTCCCAAGTACACATGTAGCGGGGCCCAGATATCTGGAAGGGGGGTGTCGGGCCACATTTTTTGGACCGGGGGTCAGTAATTCCCGAAATTTTGGGGGAAGGGTTTCTGATGGAGAAAAATTCCATTTTTTCACGAAAAAAAATCGAAAAATAGTATTTTTTTCTAAAAAGACCGAAAAAAGAGTACTGATGCGTGGAGCGCCGAGAAAATTGACGTTTTTGGCCATTTTTTGTTCAAAAATTGTCATTTTTGATCAAAAAATTGACACTTTTTAGTATTTTTCCGACCAAAAGTATGGGGGTCCCTACGGCTACCATATGGCTAGCCATAAAATTGGAAAATCCTGGCAGGGGGTCGCCCGATGGCTAGTTATTTGGTCGACTTTCTGGGGGGGGGGGTTTTCCCCATAGCACTCTCCCCAATTAAATGTATGGTCCCAAGCACGGGAACAATCATACTGGAAATATGTTAATTAAAATAACGTATGAGTTACTGAGGAATCAACAACTGTGTCATGCTAGAATTGCTGGAAATGCGAATGCTATTGGTAATAAGTATAAGTTTTAGAATAACACTTGGAACATTTTTAGGAAGTTTTTCTCACGTTACGAACAGATTCGCTGCATTTATCCGATGGCAAGTATAAATATATAGACAAATGTAGAAATTGCCGTCAAAGTGCGTACTTTTCCCTCCGCTAAAGCGTTTATGCAATTGCCCAGAGCAAGCAATGATCTATTGATGTTGGCTCCTTCGCGCATTCGATCGCCACAATTTCTAGTTGCTGTTGCTCTTTCTGATCCTGCCAAATCGACCAAAACCATTTTAGAAATCAAAACATCATTGCTCAAGCCGGCGTTTCGCGGGCTTTGTTTTAAATGCACCTTGAAAATGGAAATTATCAAAACTTATGATACAATGATACATACAGACAAATATGGATGTTTCAATCCGGAATAATGGCGAAAATAACCTGAAAAACAGCGTGTGATCTAGAAGACTCTTTATTCGCGTCAGTAGGATGTTGGGTACGATTTTTGTTACCGGACTCGAGCATGTCAAACAGGTGCTTTGCGTTATCCGGCTGAAAAATTTGTAAATATACACTATCGTTAAAGTTAAATTATCGAATTGATTCAGCAAATAAAATAGATAGCCAAAATGCAAACAAAAAGACATTGCAACAATTTTTGTCTTTAGAAGTGAATGATTCCTCGTACTTTTCACTTTCAGCACGATTTGTTTGGAAGACACTATGTTTCAACGTTTTATATTCATAAACCAGACATGGACAATGTGCTGATGTTTTCACTGTCGTCAACAAGCAAGAAAACCAGGAAAATCAACTAGAAATCAACAGCTTTCGACAGATTGGAGCAAAACAGCAAAAACTATCAATCCTGACTTAAAAATTATTAACTAAAATTCCAAAAATCGGACAACAAATTAAAAATTTTGAGCCTTTAATCAGCCAGAGCTTCTGCCGTAGAACAATAGAAAAGATTTGAATACTACTAAATTTTTAAGAGGAGAAATTAACAAGATCTTTGGGAAGTTGAGCAAAAAATTTAGAACCATGCAACCATTTCTAGTCGTGATTCCCGCTTTTCAGCCTAAAAGCTCACCTTATGTTGGGTCAGACCTGCAATAGTTAATGAACAACCACCGTCCTCACGGATCGCTAACTGTCCGGATTCGGGATTCAATAAATCTCGAACAGTCTCGTTATAAATTTCCAAATACGACACTTCGACCGAGCATATTAGATCGTCTTTTACAGCTTCGATACGACCATATAACTCATTCATCGTTCTAGATATGACACCAGGCGATTCGTACGTGCCCAACATCGTATGAGTTTTCCCAGCACCCGTAGCACCATAGGCAAAAACTGGAAAAAGGTTTGGAAATATAATTATTAAACGAGTCGCAGGAGTTCTGAACGGGAATTCTGAATGACTAAATCAAAAGTTTGATATATGAAAACGAAGTTCTTAAAAATTCGGAAACATCTCATTCGTTACTGGAACAATTAACACCATCCATCAAATGATCGAGCATATTTTTCGTCGTAAGTTCAAAAACATCATTATTCGTGGCCGACGAATCGAAAACGTAGTCAAATGCTAATTTCAAATCCTTATTGCGACGTACTCCCAAATCTCTGTTGCAAAGGAAAATTGGCTAAAAATTAGTTAGAATGACTGCAGAAACTTCTCACTTAACGAGTTGTCCTTTATAGTAACGCTCAGGAGGTGCTTCATATGGATCGAAAACTAATATTTTACTATCGAGAGGACGTACAACGAGCCTGATGTCGGAAGAGGTTAACTCAACGACATTTAAGGGGCGGATTCTGACAGAAACCTTAAATACTTTCGAAATACATAACTGGTACTAAAAAATGTTTACTACGCCGCAAAAATCTTCTATGTACTTTTATATTTGACGCCTTTCCCTTGTTTACTTGCACTGATCGTGGAGTTCGATAAAACGAATTTCGGTTTCTTCGACCGGGCGTTTTCGGTACAAACGGTGATCGTAATGCTTTCAGGGTGAGAGTCATTCTAATTCAGTTAAAAAGTTGAAATGTACAATAAAGGTTATTATAATATAAAAATTATGTTTAAGGGCGACTCAAACGTCGGGGGGAGAAAATCAACCACACAAATAGTAGGCTTCATCGGAGTTCGATTCAACGGGATATCCCAAATTTTTCTATAAAAATAATTATAGTCCGTTGCGGCGCAAACAGAAGAGGGATAAGAAGCGAATGAGACAGAAACACTCTTCCACGAATATTTTTCTACAATTTTGGAAGCTACTCAACTTTTTTTTACATGTGGAACAATTTTTGAAAACAAATTTTTCGCTCCGAAATAATTCAGTCGCTCCTTCAGTGCGTTTTTGAAATTATATTTGCATTACTGTGGGCAAAAACCACGTTCCAAAATTTTACCTCTTTAGAAGAGTAAGAATAAGAATGAGGCGATGTTTACTAGTCGAAGACAAAAGAAAGCAAATATAAAAATCCAGAGAGTATTACGGTGAAACACTAAAAAAATTTTTAAGACCGCACAAAAGTAAAAAAAATATACAAAGATAGCCAAAAAATATCCGGAAATTAGACAAGGTTGAAAAAAAACAACGTAATGCAGTATATTTTCTCCACAGTGTAAAAAAAAAACAAAAAAAGTTTCTGCACTGCGGTTTTCTCCTGTTATCACTGTATTTTTCCGGGATTCTTCCCCAAATGGGGAAAGGTGTCAAAATCTTTTCCCCCATTTTTCCGAAGTAATTTTTTCGTTTAAAAATGACCATAGACTTTTAATTATGTGTTTCTGAGCTTTTCAGCCCTTCTGGTATTTTCGGAGCCCTTTATTAATTAAAATTGGGGAAAAAATTCAAATTTTCGGGTTTGATCGAAGTCTTACCTACCAAGCGTTGTGGAAAAAATTTTCTAGAAAAGTATCCAAGAGCATTATGACTTTGAATTACATGATAAATCGATGGTCAAGTCCTCTATGATGACAAATGAGAGCCCCAAAAAAATGCTAATCTTTTCGGTGCGAAGCACCGGAAAAGTTTTTTGAGTATTGACATTCTGCGACGCTGGAAAATCAATTTTGTAAACATTTATTTCAAAAATTAGATTCGAATTTTGTGTCCAGAACATACATGTAACGGAGCTCCGAGGTCTGGAGGGGGGGGGGGTTGGAGCACTTTTTTGGGGCCGGGGTCCCTGAAGGAAAAAAATCGATTTTTTTCATGAAAAATGTCCGAAAAACAGTTTAAAAAGTAGTAATTTTTGTCTAGAAAATGATAAAATATGTACTTATGGCGCGAAGCGCCGAAAAAATTGACGTTTTTGACCATTTTTTGTTCAAAATTTGACATTTTCCATGAAAAAATGACATATTTCAGTATTTTTCCGACTAAAACTATGGGGGTCCCTAGGGCTGCCATATGGCCAGCCATAGGATTGGAAAATCCTGGGGGGGTCGCCCAATGGCTAGCCATATGGTCGACGATTTCTAGGGGGGGGGTCCCATATCACTTCCCCCCAATTACATGTATGGTCCAGAAGTCGTACTTTTTGAAATTTTATTATTTGAAAATTTTTAGGAATAATTCAAGTTTCCGGTGTTTTCTCATTCACGGAAAACCCGGTTTTGAGGTTTTCCATGATGCTGGACACCATTCTGAACTTGAAATAAGTGGCGCTCACGAACTCCAATGGTGAAAAGGTCGAAAAAACCAATTATGCAAATAAGCAAAAGTAGGCAATTTTCACCACAGCTTGAACCTAAGCCTAATCCTGAACCATAGACTAAGCCAGAACCTGAGCCCAAGCCTAGACCTAAGCCTGAAACTAAGCCTAAGCATGAACCTAAGCCTAAGCCTGAATCCAAGTCTAAGCCTGAACCCAAGCCTAAGCCTAAGCGTGAACCTAAGCCTAAACTTAAGCCTGAACCTAAAGCCTAGGCATGAACCATGTAAGCTTAAACCTGAACCTAAAGCCCAGGCCTGAACCTATGTAAGCCTAAGCCTGAACCTATAAGGGTAAAATATTCGAATTTACCTACTGTTTATATCATAAATAGTTATTTTTTAATTAGTTAGGTACTGGTAAAATGGAAAAATGACGAAATTTGAACGACCGGTTCAAATTCTGCAGGGTATTTTGCCATAAGATTCACATAATAACTATTTTTAGACTTTTATATAGGCGAATTTTCAGACCATGTTGGAAATATTACCCCTTATCGTCAAAAGTCAACGAATTCGGACATCTAATTTGAGTTTAGTATTTTAATAATTTCGATTTTCATCGATTTCTGTGATTAGGCAGTAGAAATTTATTTTTCCTTTAAAATTTTCCTTAGGCTTAGGGTACAGCAGCTGCGCCCTGGGTGCAGCGCTGTTGATGCTCTTCCAAATGAAGTTCTTAGTTTAAATAGTATCAAGGGTCTTAAAGGAATATAGTGTTGATGCTTTCTGAGGAAATTGTGTGGTGGTACACGAACATGCATCAAGTCCATAGGCTGGTGGACCAGGTTTGATTCTTGATGTAGGTAGGATTTTTCTGTAGGGGCCATTCCGCGCTTTGAAAATGTGTTGATTGGCTTTCTCAAGTATCAAACTACTTGAAAAAGCCCAATTTGAGCGAATTTGAGAGTTTCAGCTAAAATAAATTCGTTCCCCTATGAAAGCCTAAGCCTGAAACTATGTAAGCCCGAACCTAAGCCTAAGCCTAAACCTAAGCCTGCATCTAAGCCACTGTTTCTTTCCACATTTGCACTATAATGTGGAAAAAATTTTTGAGGTCTTTCCACGAATGTGAAAAAAATTTGGGATTTTCATATTGAGAAGATGTATTTTGGTATATTTTTGGAGGAGATTCAAATCTCAAAATTTTACGGTGCTTCACGGTTATAACTTTAATAATCAGCATTATTTATTAGGGATGGGCCGGATCGACTTTTTTGGCGACAGCGGATCCGGATCCGGATCTTGAAAAATTTGGTTCGGCGGATCCGGATCGGATCCGGATCCAAAAAAATTTGGTTCAGCGGATCCGGATCCGGATCCGGATCCTGAGGAACAGATCCGAGCGGATCCGGATCGGATCCGGATCTTTCAATAAGTATATGTACTATGTCTAATTTGTCTAAAATTGTGTTGTATGAAGTTATATTCATTGGTGTCAATAGATTAATAGATTATTAATGATTGAGGTGTTTGTTTATTGAGATAGTTAACATGTACTAATTACTAATTAGTAATTTTTATTCATTAAATTGTATTCATGCTTAGATTAATATTGGTTTCATCAGAAAGGAAATAAATAGAAATAGAAAGTTTTTTCAGAAATTATGGATTCAAGTTCTTTTTTAACTAGCAGAGTGTGGGACTACTTCACAGTGTCTATAGATGATGAAGAAAAGGCAAAGGACAATAAATGCAGAATACAGTTAGTTATCCAGAAAAGATTGTGCTACTGGATGTCAGAGAAAATATTTGGAGAGGAAACATGGCAATATACGAGTATAAGCAGTTTGCGGCTAAATAAAAAGAAGATAATGAAAATAGAAGTAATTGTGGAACAAATTGCTACTAGTATAGAAATGTTAAAGAATTAACTTTTGTGTTTTCTTTGAAGATAGCCAAAAAAATGAACCTAGCAACTCAAAAACTAAATTAGAGCATGAACTTAAATCTCAAACGTCTCTGGAATTGCTTCATGGCAGATAGTAAATTTAAATTAGCACCAGCGAAAAGTGTCCCCTATGAACAGCTATTCAGTGTGCTGGTCAAATTTATGATCTTACCAAAAATCGTTTGAAGGGTGATACTGTTGAAAAATTACTGTTTCTCAAGTATAATTTTGCTACCATTGCAGTGTTTTTTTGTACAAGCCTGTTTGTACCTGTACAAAGATCGGCCAAAAAGTCTTTGTATGAAGAAAATTTTTTTATACAGTGAAAAAACCATGATCTAGTACATAATCATCTTACAAATTAAGAAAATATACTCATAACTTTCATAAATCTGAAAAAGTTCGAGTTAAACCTAAAATTTATGAAAATTAGTTCCATGATGCTTCTCAATTCAAATTCGGCTTCATGTTTAAAATTACAGTTGCAAAAAAGTTGGAAAAATAGATTTTGACGTTCTGAAATAGAACAAACTTCGCCTTTTCCATACGGGAGGACCGCCAACATTTTTTCCTTCACTGGAAATTTTTCTCCAGAAAGCACGATTTGTAGAAAAATAGTATTGCAAAGAATTATAAAATCCGGCGCGAAGCGCCGGAAAATTTTTCGTGTTTTCTAATACTGTAAAATTTTATGTGAATAATAATGAATAAAGATCCGATTATGACCGGATCTTAATCATTGACAACAGCGGATCCGGATCCGGATCTTGAAAAATTCGATTCAGCGGATCCGGATCGGATCCGGATCCAAAAAAATCTGGTTTAGCGGATCCGGATCGGATCCGGATCCTAAAATTTAGGCGGATATCCGCGGATCCGGATCCGGATCCGGATACCCGGCCCATCCCTATTATTTATTAAGTAGCTCCGGTGCGGCTTTTATCATGTCTACCTTCATTTATCACTTAATCTGTAATAGTTTTCATCATCTTAAACGTATTATCTCACGTTTTAATTGGTAATCGTCAATATTTTATCATGATATTTGATGAATATTCGCATTTTTTCCTTTCGAGGAAGATCAATACGTCAAGTCTCTATGCTTTTTTATGCGATTATTTTTTTGCTAACGTAAAATCAATTCAAAAGCTTCATGGAAATATCTTTCAGAAATTAATACTTTTCTTACTCATCTTTTTCGACCAAGTTCATTAAAGTTTACAAATAAATTACAGAGTTTAAAATTTTTCAAGTAAAATTCTATAAGTCACGACTTTTGAACACAAAATTGGAATCTAATTCTTGGAATAAATGTTCGAAAAATTGATTTTCCAGCGTCCCAGAATGTCAATATACTAGTGATCGTACGGGGACAGATTTTTTCGGGGACGGGGACGAGTTTTCCCCGTTCTTTCGGGGACGGGGAGAGATATTTTCACATCCATTAAATACTACACGAGTACTCATTTATATTAACTGAAGTCAATCAAGAATGCGAGTTGAGAATTTTCCAGGACTCAAATCTTGATTTTTCAGGTCAAGCATGTAACCTAATCAATTAGAAACTATGACAATATTCTTACAACATTGTCTGCCCCTCAACTGACTGCATCAGCCTAGACATGACTAAAAGATCTCGATAACTACCTACACTATACAAAACCATATAGGGTCACTCAATAATCCTTAAAATAGAACCATGTCTAGCACAACTTTGTAAGTGAATATAAGCGCTTATGCATTACCCATCCACCCACAGGTGGGAATAATGTGTATTATAGTAATGTTTCCAGCGCCAAGCGCCGGAAAATTTTTTTAGGTATTGACATTCAGCGACACTAGAAAATCAATTTTCCGAACATTTATTTCAAGAATTACATTCGAATTTTTTGTTCAAAATTCGTACTTTCTAGAAATTTTTTATTTGAAGAATTTTAAAACCAGTAATTCATTTGCAAACTCTCATGAACTTGGCCGAAATGATATGAGGCAGAAGAGTAGAAATTTACGAAAACTACTTCCATGCAGCTTTAAGGATCAATCGCTTCAAAAAGTTTAGACTTGACGCATTGATCCTTCTCAAAAAATGTGTCAAGGAAAAAATGTGAATCTTCATTATATATCAAGATAAAATATTGAAGATTACCAATTAAAACATGAGATACGTTTAGGATGATGAAAATAGATTAAGTGATAAGTGAAGGTAGACATGCCAGAAGCTGCATCTGAGCTAGGAAATAAATAATAATGCTTATTAAATTTATTTATTTTTATTTTTATTAAAATTTTGAGATTTGCACCTAACTAGAATGCACCAAAATACATCTTTTCTATATGAAAACACCAAATTTTTTTTACACTTCATAAATATTTTTTTGAAAGGTACAAAAAATCTGAAAAAAAAGTTTTGCACGAGCGGAAAAAGTTTCGCACAGTGCAAAAAAACACTGGTATAAACCATAAAAAGTATGATAGATATTTTACTTTGGACTCGGATATCGATCGGTAATTAATGCGGTGTAGAGCATCGGAAAAAATTTGGATTTTGATATTCTATATCGTTAGAAAATGACTATTTTTAATATCTATTTCCTGCCTGAAAAGTCTAATTTTTCAGTGAATTCAACATGTTTTCAGCCAGGCAAACTAAAATAGGCAAGCAGGAATGAATTGAATGACTTTTTCAGACAGAAGAAAATTCTAAAGAACCACAAAATGATTTTGTGGAAATAATCTAGAAAAATCTAGGTTTTAGTAAAATATGTGAAAAAACAATACAAGGTCAAACATTCATCCATAACATGCTGAGGTTTAAAAGCTATAAGCCAGCACTACAGAAATGATAACAAGAATCATAAGTGATTTGAAATCCGGCGCGTAGCGCCGGAAAATTTTTGATTTTTTTTTTAAAACGCATAAGAATGCATCTCCGGACAGGAAACTCACCCAATCAAAAGGGTCGTTAGGCTCCAATTTTTATAAGCCATGTTGGCTTGTGCCCCTAAATTTTTTGGAGTCACACAGAGTTTTTAGAAGCGATGGCTCCTAATTAACCTTAAAAAAACCCTGACCAGACTCGATTTTTTTTCGCTCGCAAATTTGAATGCTCTATATAGCGGAAAACATTTTGTTGATTAGTCTCCAACTTTCTGGCATAAATGAGGAGTTCGAATGTTTTCTCGAATATTACCCATACAATCCAATTGAAACATTGACATAATAATTTAAAGGCTAAATTGAAAGTTGAAGTTGAAAAACTAAAAAAAAGATCTCAAATACTCGATGATTTTAAGCAATGTCACTTTCAATGTGCATAGTCGAATAAGAAAACTCGCCGCAGCACGGCGAAAAAATTTGACGATTAACTATAGTCGTAATACTAACAACATATATAGTAATCTATCAATTTGGAACCCTCTTCGAAAACGGTATTGAGTCATTTCAACTTTTCTGTGCATATGTAAATATGTGATGCATTGATACAATCCTGTAGTTGATTTCTTTTGAGTTTTGATTACTTACATTGTATATTGTATATTTCCCTTTATTCGTAATTTTTCTTCTTTTCGTTGAATTTGCCCCTTACATATCGCATGCTCTGTTCCATTTTTACTTTTCTTATGTTGTTCACTAATGGTTCCTTTCTTATGTGCTCACTATTACTGTATTTCTATTGCTATAATAGGGATTTCCTATAGCATAAAATAATGACACTTCCGATAAGATTAATACTTCTAGCTGCCATTTTAAGGCTCCCTAACTAGTCTTAGATGATACAGGGAGCTTCTAGCAGTTTTTTACATAGTTATTTTGATGTACCAAACATTCTAAAAAATTAAACCAGAAAAAAACCACTAAAAAACCAAAAAAAAAACATTAAAAAACCATAAAAAACCACTAAAAAACCAAAAAGTCGAAATTTCAAAAGTTTGGTTTTTGCCAACCCTGCACATTGCTCATGTGAGAACAGTGTGAAAAACTAATTAAGTTGGCGCCTAGCGACCAAGCAATACATGTGGAGCTAGAAAATTTTGAGACAGCCAAAGGTCAGAAAAGTAAAACCACTCATAGGGTCCACAACCACCCTAAGCCATTCCTTCTCATTTTCTTTCCATTCTCTTTCTTTTTCTCATTTCCGTTTTCCTTCTTTTCCTTCAATTTTCTGGAATTTGTGACAAAATCCCCTGACTTTCCCAGGTTCCCAGGTTTCCCAGAAAAGAAAAAAAATCCCCTGACATTCCCAGGTTTTCCAGGTTGTGTATGAACCCTGATCCTCTATACTTTTCAACACAAAATATTTATTTTTCCACAAAATTCCTTGTGTTTTCCAGGTTTTCCAGACCTGAAAAAAAATTCTATGTGTTTTCCAGGTTGTGTATGAACCCTGTAATATGTATAATACTAATTTTTCTATAATTTTGTTCGTTGTTTTGTACCTAATAAATTAAAGTGTAGTTATATTAGTTAATGGAAAATGTGGTATGCTGAACGGATTGCATTACTAAAATGAAATTCCCCGAAAAACGGAATCCCCGATGACTTTTTTAGACCGGGGACGGGGACGAAAACGCCGGGGATCCCCGGTATCCTTACGGGGACGGGGACCCCGTACGATCACTACAATATACCCATAAAATTTCCGGCGCTTCGCGCCGGAAAGATTACCACCTTTTTTGGGCTTTCACTTGTTCATAGAGGACTCGACCATCAATTTCTCATGTAATTCAAAGTCAATTATGCTCTTGGATAGTTCGCTAGAAAATTTGTTCCACAATGCTTATAGATTAGGCTTTAAAGTCGAACATTCCAATTTTTTCTTCAATTTTGCGGTTTCTCACAGCAGGGGTTGTCTACACAGCAAAAATGACCTACTGATCTCAAATAGTTATCAAACGCCATACTTCGATCAAAGTCGCTCGTGATCAAAGTCACCCCACTTTACCTTATGTTTTTTGGCCTTTTTTGGGAAACTTTTCCGACTTTTTTCGACCCCCTCTCCCGCAAATTTCGGATTTACTCCCCACCCCCCGCGGTCTCACAGGTATGATCATACCTGTACTTGAGGGGGGTTGGGGGGGGCACTTGGCCCATGTACCAGTATTTTTTTTGTGCACGGGCATTTGTGATAATTGGTACAAGAGGCCAAAAAATTTGTGCCAATGACACAAAAAATTTTTTTTACTAGAAACATAACTGAAAACTGCGGAAAAATTTTAGGCGAAAAGTTTGATAAAAAGTTAACGTTTAAAGCATTAATTTTTGTAAAAATCGTGCCCAACTTACTTTTCAGCTAACCATGTCAGTGAGACGAGAAAAAACTGTGCAACAAAATTGTTCACGAAAACCCAAAGAATGGAAAGCTGAGAAAATTTAGATAGCTCTAGAATTGTTCAGGAAGTTCAAATAGATACAATTTTCGACTACGGATATCTGTATGTATACTTAACAACAATGTAAAGACTAGAGAAAATAGAGTCGAAAATTGTGTAAATTTTCGATCCAAACATTGTATCATTATCAACAATATCGGTTTTTCTATTTGAATCAATCAAACTCAAAAAGTAAGAATTGCAGTTTTAAATCCGAATCTGCCTGAATTCGCAGGGAATATTCAGAATTTCTTTTCACTCATCAGTCTTGACAGCCTATAAAGTTTGCTGCAACAATACTAATACACTGTTCGAAGAGAAATCGTTCGCGTTCGGGTCAAATATACGGAGACGAAATATTATATCCATTGACTCGGCGCGAAGCGCCGAAAAATTTTCTCATTTTCAGCCCCTAAAACGTCTAAAAATCAAGGAAATTTAATGTTTGACCAGCCAAAATTTTTATGCCAATTGGCACAAACGCTCAAAATTTTTGTGCCATTCCAAATTTTTTTTGTGCCAAAAACCATGTTTTGGCATAAAAAACACTGCCATGTACCCAAATTGGGAAAATTTTCAAAAAAGTTTTTGGGAAAAATTTCGACTTTTTCCGACCCCCCAAGTCTGAGGTCTTAGAGGTATGGGTATGATTGAAGATTACCTATTAACACATGAGATAATACGTTTAAGATGATGAACACTATTATAGATTAAATGATAAGTGAAGGTAAACATGCTAAAAGCCGCGCCTGAGCTAGGTAATACATGCAGGGTTTTTTTGCACAGACCAGGTTGCAATATGCAACTTGGGGAAAAATTTTGGTTGCACAGATCGCAAACTGTTTTCTTGACATTTTATTCGATCCGCGTCGGTTTTAGGCATTTAAAACCCAATTTTTGAGTTTTGGAGACCAAATGAAAAAGTTAATATGACTAGACTAGAGTAATTAGTTCGGCGCCCAGCGCCGAAAATTTTTCGGAATTTAAATATTCTGGAACGCTGGAAAATGAATCTTTTCACGTTTTATTTTCCAGACAGAAGGTTTGATTTCTCGGTGAATTTAATGAATTTTCAGTGGGACAAACTGAAATCCAAAAACTAGGCAAGCGGCTTTCAACCGCCAAAAATTTCTAGCATTGTCTAACACTCAAAATGTTTTAATCACATGAGAGTAAAAATTCAAATTTTTTGTGAAGATCGCAGAAAATTTTGGGAAAATTATCGAGAAAAATATTGGTTTTCATCAACTTCGTCAAAAAACAATACAGGATGAAACATTTAACCATAATATGATGATAATTAGAACCTTTAAGCACTAAAAACCTTTTTTAACAGCGCACTAGAATAATATAGAAAATTATAAATGAATTGAAATCCGGCGCGAAGCGCCGGAAAATTTTCACTTTTTTCCATTTTAGAACGCATAAAAATGCATCTCCGGACAGCCCAATAACTTTATCAAAAGAGTAGTCAGGCCTCGAGTTGCACTGTGCAACTTGGCAGAAAAAATTTGGTTGCACAGCCCGAAATTTGGTTGCTGTGTGCAAAAAAAACCCTGAATACATGATAATGATTATTACCAGCGCGAAGCGCCGGAAAATTTTGAGGTTAGAACGTTCTAATATGCACACTGAACTGCATATTTTCAACATGGAAACCCCAAGCTTTTTTTACACATTTGTGGAAAGACCTCAAAAATTTTTTCCACATTAGTGCAAATGGTGGGGAAAAAACAGTGTGCTGCATGCCGCTATCATCTGGCAAAAAAATTGAGCTTACTGTGATTTTTTGATCACGGCGGTGTTTAATGGCAACAGACTAAACTTGATTTTGACGTTCCTGAGAAATTGGATAGATATTCTCTCCGTCCTACACGTCAGCAGCTCATCCGTGCGCAAACACAATTTCGATCGAGATGAAGGAACAACGTCATGTATGAGAAGTGAGCAAGAACAGTCGTGTGTTCGATCTTCAGCTCATAAATTTGAATCAAAACATTTACTGTAGACTACTTCTCAAAAATTACTAAGCATTAGGGACGAAGTGTTAGCCCTCTTCTGATTGGCCGAAATTACTGTCCCCCAGGCGGTTTTTCGTCCAATATGTATTTTTCATTAATTTTTCCCTTAAAATTTCCCTTAGGTTTAGGCTTAGGGTGCAGTTTGCTGTTGAGGCTCTTCCAAATGAAGTTGTTAGTTAAAACCATTTAAAACGCATATATAATGCATTTTCGACATCTCAAAAATTTAATTTCGGCCAATCAAAAGAGGGCTAACACTTCGTCCTTAATGCTTAGTTCAAAAATTGAGATTCCATATTGATAATTCTGTTCATCCAATGTTATTGCGAGTTGTCGTTGAGCTAAATCGAATCGAGTCAAATTCTTGTCTGTAATTATTATCTGGTGTCAATAATTTTTGTCTAGGAGGCGACCAAAAATGTTATTCGGTCGAATCATCGTAATTAAGCGTGATGGGCAAGATGGATCCGTATTCCCAGTCACAATAGATAAAACCTTGATTGGAAGGTAACATAAGTTGTTAGTTGATCTCTCTCTATATTACATCCATCTTTTCTGCATATTCACTTCACTGGATAGAAAAAACTTGTGTTCGTTTTTAGAAGTAAAGAATGTAACATTCGTATACAACTACCCAGCATTGACAACGTTCATTGTGCAATATTGATGAAAGAAAACAGAGAAGTAGTGCATTTTTTTCGCAATAGACAAATTAAAAAATTTGGAACTCTAATTAACTCGTTTTTCAGCCTTACATTCATAATTTAAGCGAAAGTCGCACTTTAACTTTAAATGGCCGAACTATTAACCCATCAGAAATGATGAAATTGAAATCGAATGATATTTTCAACATTGGCGAACGGGCCTTCCGATACATCGTTGTCACGCAAGTTCGCCGACCGTCGATTGCCAAAAAAGTTTCCTTCACTACGTCTAAAATCGAACTTGAAAATTCTGCGGCTAAGCGAGAAAGTAATAATAGTGTTTTATTCGAATAAATATCAAAATTAAGTTTCTCAATAAAAACAAAAACGAATGAATCAATGCAAGAATAAATGATGAATGCTACAGAAATATAAATATTGGGTTATGTAAAAATCGTACTAAGTTACATAGCTCCATACCTGTACTTGGGGGGGCAACTTGGCCAACCATGTACCCAAATTCATCCAACCCTCCCAACCTCCCCTCCAGTTTGGAAAAAATTAAAAAAATTTGCAAAAAAGTCGATGTTTTTTGGCTTTTTTTGGGAAAAATTTCGACTTTTTTCTGCCCCCCCCCCCCCCAAATTTCGGATTTACCTCCACCCCCCCCCCCCCGTCAACTGGTCGGAGGTCTTTCAGGTGCGCATAGCTCAACGGCTCATAGCCCTTACTTGCGCTCCTTTTGAAAATCGCTGGAGTCCATTTCTTCCGTTTTATTTTCCAAATTTTGGGAATTATCAATAATTCTAATATCGGGGTGTAATACGTTCCAAATCCTACCGCATATGTTTGAAAACCGTTATACCTACAGTTTAATTTACATTTTTTAACAACAAAATTATCATCTTTTAAAGCTCTTGTATTTGCAGAATGAGGATCAGACAGGCACAGCAAGAATTTTCCTGGGGGAGGGTCCTTGGACTTTTTATCCAGGAGCAGTAGCGGATCCAGAAATTTTTCAAAAATTTTTTTAAATTTTCCTATAGGTATACAGAAAAAAAATCGTATTTCAAAAGTTTCCTGGGCGGCCGCCCCCTCTTGAATCCGCACTTGTCCAATATCCAGGAGGGTAGGGGAGTAGGCGAGAAAAAAACCATAAACGTTCTGCAAGCCTGTTTTTCATACCTACAAAACATGCACAAAAATCATCAAAAAATCTGTCGTGGGAAAAGTTCAGGGGGGTGTTTGACGATTTTTTGGGTCAGGGCGGGTAGCCAGGGTCTCAGGTACACATACATGTAATTGGGGGGGGAAGTGCTATGGGAACCACCCACCACTCAGAAATCGTCGACCATATGGCTAGCCATTGGGCGACCGCCCCCAGAATTTTCGAATCTAATGGGCGACCGCCCCCAGATTTTCGAATCCAATAATCGATTGGTGAATTACTGGCTCCAGATATATCAGATCGAATATGGAAGAAAAATATTTGACTTCATTCGACAACCAAATAGTGAAAGATCACGATCGATCATCAGCAGAAGCAGAAAAATGTGCTGGAAAAATAAAATTTCGGACGTTTTAAAACCCTGAAAATCAAAATTTTTTGGCGCTCGCCAAACAAACTACTTTAGCCAGCCTTGTGATTTCCTCCAAAACTCAGGAAATTTAGTTTTAAAAGTCTGGAACTGACGCAAAGTGAATGACATACAAGGGAAGTAATTTTTTATCATTTTTCTGATGAAAGTAAGCGAATTCATCAATTTTAGAGCGAGCAACTAAAAGTTTATATTCTTCCCACTGTTTTTTTTCTGCACACTGCAGACTTTTTAGGCTTCGTGCAAAATTTTTTTTTGGTGATTTCTGCGCTGGTGCAGAATTTTTTGAGCCATGTGTTTGATCACATCGGATACAAGAAAGATGCGCTTTGGTGCATTTAATAAGGTCATAATCTCGAAATTTTCCATGTTTTAGAAGGTTATTATCTCAAAAATTTCAAAAATAAGTTTAATAAGACTTGTTATTTATTTCCTAGCTTAGGCGCGACTTCTAACATGTCTACCTTCACTTATCATTTAATACTTTTCATCATCTTAAACGTATTATCTCATGTTTTAATTAGTAATCTGCAATATTTTATCTTAATATTTAATAGAGATTCACATTTTTACCTTAACACATTTTTTGAGAAAGATCAATATGTCAAATTTGTAAACTTTTTAAAGCGATTATTGCTTTCTTAACGTAAAATCAATCAAAAAGCTTGATGGAAGTAGTTCTCAGAAATTTCCACTCTTCTTACTCATATTTTTTCGGCCAAGTTCATGATAGTTTACGAATAAATTACTGGGTTTGAAATGTTTCAAATATAAAATTCTAGAAATTACGACTTTTGAACACAATATTCGAATGTAATTCTTGAAATAAATGTTCGTAAAATTGATTTTCCAGTATCGCCTAATGTCAATACCCAAATAATTTTAGTATCTTTTTTGGGCTCTCACTTGACATTGTAGAGGACTTAACCGTCGAGTTCTCATGTAATTCAAAGTCCTTATGCTTTTGGATGCTTTGCTGGAAAATTTTTTCCACAATGCTTTTAGATTATATATACCTCGATCAAAATCAAAAATTTCAAATGTTTACTCAATTTTAATGAATTAACGGCTCTGAAAAAAGCAAAAGATTTGAAAAAGCTCAAAAATACAGAAATGAAGCGTCTAAGATCATTTATAAGCGAAAAACAACTTCGGGAAAATTGAGAAACAAACTTTGACCCCTTCCCCCATTTGGGGAAAAGGCCCGAGGGAAAAACAGTGATAACAGGAGAAAACCGCAATGCAGAAACTTTTTTCAAACTTTTCTGCACTGAGCAGAAAGCCCGATGTAGAAAAAAACACTTTCCCAAATTTTTTCCCCTAGTTGCACATCGCAACCTGGCTTGTGCAAAGAAACCCTGGTGATTGATTTGAATAATGACTGATGTATATGTGAGCCTTATTATTCTGTGTGTGATTGAGAATGTATTCAAAATGATTTAGGGTTCTACCGTGATTTTGGAGCGTGTTTTTGGATAAATTTGTTGAAAGAAACTATTTCCTACTGACACATTCGTTTACAAACTTTATAGTTTTGGCTTGTTGAAATTCGGATTGACCATTTAGACCCTTGGAGTCAATTGGCCTGTTGGGAAAAAACCCTCGATGGAATCTCCCAACCGAAGAAAATTCGGAAAAAAAACTTTTTTGGTCTTTTTTGAGATAAGTTTTGGCTTTTTCTGGGATTTTTTGGGGACCCCCAACATTTTGCTAAACTGGGTACTCCCAGCCCGGGTGTCATGCCTCCCTCCAACTGGTCGGACCTCTTACACGTATGCGAACAAAGTACATAACTAAGCGATAGAGTATCATGATATCGCGTGACATGTAGCAGGTCTTTGACGCTACGGACCAGGCTTTTGTTTGGGGATGCACTTGCACGCAGAGTATGTTCGTCGGAATCAACAATCAATGATGATGTTTGAGACAACAACCTTGAAGCTGATATTCAAGCCTTGCTTTTAACATGGATTTTGAACCTTTAAGTTTTTTCGTCCAAAAATCTGTGGACTTTCGTGAATAATCCTTTTCAGTCATACATGTAACCGAGTTCTGAGGTCTGGCAGGGGATAAAGTGACTTTGGGTAGAGTCAGCAACTAGAGATGAGACGGATATCCAAGCCGGGTCCAAAATTTTAAGAATTTCGGGTCCGGTTCCGGGTCCAAAATTTTGAGAATATCGGGTCTTTCGGGTCTGTTATATTTTTCCACATGCTATTCTGTGTGACATTATTCAGAAACGATTTCTTAGAGATTTGACCTACTGTTCCATTGACTTATGATAAGTTGGAAATTAATATCTGAAAATGAGATGTTTTGAGTGGTTTTATATGCGTAGTATTGTGACAGCATATATTCGGCGCAAAAGTCAAAATTCGCATACCTACAGCACTCCAAAAATTGTAACTTTTACATTTTTTGGCATTTTTCAGTCTTTATGCGAGTTTGGAAATATAAAACTTCAAATGTTCATTATATGCAGAAGGTATGGAAGAAATTTTCTGACATCTTACTCTCTTCAGTGTCAAAAATGAAGTCGAAATAACATGAAAGAGTCATTTGAAGCTTTTTTTGGCACCCTCCTATAAGATGCCACGGAATTTTTTCTCTACTTCTGTAGCCACTAGTGCCCAAGACATTTTGTTGACATTTAAATCGGGTTTGTGTACCCTTTTGGGAGCTGTAGATGTCTGCACATCTTGAAAATTGATACAAAAATGCTGTTTGCTGCCACTAAATATGCCATCAACGGTATGCAGGAAACATTAAAAACGTTCATTAGGATTACTCTTGCGTTTTCTGTAAAGAAACGTCAGAAAAGCTCGATTTTTCAAATTTAATGAACAAATTAAAATTTTTTGACTTTTCATTTGAAGCATGTCGTTCAGCAAATATCGAATCTAGATGAATCGAAATTTATCAAGCTTTAAAGCTACATTTTTTTCGTATTTATTATGTTGGTGATGACAAAACCAGTTTTCTCAGAACTTTATTGGTTGGGAATTCATCCGGATTCAAAAATATATTTGAATGGCAGTGGTGCAATGTATGCCAATCCCAACAACACAAAAAAAGCGCACACAAATCGTATTGAAATTTTAACATAATATTTCAGACATTAGTCCATACAAGAAAGATGAAAACATTCTGTAGCATCCTGTATGTCCGGAAAGAGGTCCAAACGAGTTTTTCGGCTATTTTTCGCCTACTTTTGGACACTTTAAAAAGTGTAAAACGTGAAGAGTACAACATTAGAAAAAAATTTCATACGCAGTATGTAGAACCACACAATGTACCCTATTTTCGGGTATGATTCATTTTCAACGTATCCTATTCATATTCGAAATTCTCACAACTGCATCTTAAAATGGATATGAGAGAAACAACATCATGTTGAAATTGTATGGTCTGGTTGAGACACAATAAACTGATTCGGGTCACTAATCTCTCGTGACATATTAGTGAGTGAGCATCTTTATAATTTAATTTTTGATCCTTGAATTAATATAAATAAAAATCAAGATTGAAAAGACGATGACTACAAGGAAAACAGCCGAAAAACTATTTGTGAAATATAACTTGGGTGCTGTATATTTCAAATCTAAGTCAGTCTGAAGATGATCTAAGCCATAAAGTGCTTATTTGTTATTTTTTATGTTTCATTAGTAATTGATCTTTAACATCGGTATTTGTTTTCAGCAGCATGACTATATTATACATAAGACCCGAATCAGAATTGTGACAATTTCATCGGGTCCGGGTCCAAAATTTTGAGAATATCGGGTCCGCGTACCCCATACATCTCTAGTGTTTAATTTTACCTACTGAATGAAATAATAGTCTGAAGCAAGCTTTAATATGCATAGTGCACCGTTTTTTCTGACTGTGCAAAATTTTCCGAGCGTTTTTTCACACAACATAAATTTTTGATGGTGAGGCTATCGAAGTTTTAGGCGTTTCTATATTTACGTGTAACCGGGCTCCGAGGTCTGGGAGCAGGGCTCCGGCGACTTTTTTCGGGCCGAGGGTCAGTGATACCCCAAAATTTTGGTGGGAGGGATCTCTGAAGGAAAACAATTGATTTTTTCACCAAAAAGTCTGAAAAACTGTTCAAAAAATAGTAATTTTTGTCTAAAAAAATCGTACTAAATGTATTCGTGGCGCGAAGCGCCGAGAAAATTGATGTTTCTGACCATTTTTGTACAAAAATCGTTATTTTTCGTCAAAAAATTGGCATTATTTGGTATTTTTCCGGCTAGGTGATCCCTATGACTACCATATGGCTAACCATAGGATTGGAAAATAGGATCTTAAGGCACACCATCCAATTACATGTATGCTCTTAGAATTAGATAGAGTTAGTTGAGATCTCTCAGACCATCTGAGAATAGATTCTATAAATTTATAAAGGTCCCACTGTTTTTAGTACGGCTATAAATTTTTATATCACCAGCGAACAAGAACATGCTTACTTCAGGTGACCGTGGTAGGTTGTCAGTATCATTGACATATAAAAGGAATAATTGAGGACCAGAAATGCTGCCATACATGCGCGTGCGGGGGTGAGGGTTTTGACTCCCAGCAGTTTCTTGCTGACCCCCAGCAGATTCTTGCTGACCCCAGCAGATTTGATTACCTCAGCAATGATCGGAAATATGACGGAGGAAAATAAGCTAGAGAGAAGAGAAAGTCGTCATAAAAATAGGAATGATGCTGTAGTTTAACAATTTTTCTAAACAAAGCATACTTGAAGTCCAAAAAAGTTACATTAAAACTATAAAAAGTGCAGTATAGGCAAGTAATTTCACATATCTGACTAATATAAAATGAACAATATGCTGCTTGGATGTTAGAAGACCTATTTAAGATATTTTTTTGTCATCAAGAAGGAAAAAAATTTTGTATTCCACTCCCTGCCCTGGCTGACCCCCAACGGAATTTCTATGCTGTGCATGTATGAATGCTACCCTGTGCAACTCCACTCGTTACATTCTAAGAACTAGACGGGGTATTCTTAGTTTCCTTTTTTGTCTAGTAATGGCATTATCGAATATAAATATGTGCTCGATAGACATGTATGTATCGTGTTCAAAATTTTGAAAATGTCGGATCTGGGACCGGATCCAAGATTTTAAGACTATCGAGTCCGCGTCTAAAATTTTAAGAATATCGGGTCCTGGTCCAACAAAATGGCCGGGTAATTTCCGGTCTGGTTTCGGGTCCGGGTCCCTGATACATCTCTAGTGCTCGACAGTGTTTTTTACGAGATTTACATTTTTGGCTCAATGTGAATCCTTTTGGTATATTTGTATAAAGCGAAAAAAATTCTAAAGATAACCTGTCAGGAAACACTTCTCTGGACTCTGAAACCATAAAATATAGAAAAGTTTTATGGTGCTTGAAGTTCTTGAACCGCATAAAGTATGAGTATATTTTTTACCTTGCAAAATAATAAAGACATGTTTTTAACAGAAAATCCGATCCTTCTGTTACTTGAATAAGGTATTTGGTAAATTGGTTTAACAGTATTCTAGAGTATCAGAACCTGGAATTTTTTGCCGGCGTTGCGCGGCGAATAGATATGAACCAGCAAAAGCTGAATTTTTGAATGCCGCGTCGTGTATTTCTGTTTTATTTATGGTGGACATGAGCTCAATTTCTAAGTGGAAGAAAATTGCAAAAATAGCCTGGCCGAAAGGTTTTGAACTCTTGCTTCAATTTGCTTCTTATTTCAATAATTATAATAACTATTGGAATGAAAAAATACGATTTCATACGACTTCATTTCAAATAATTCAACATGTATATGTAGACAGTTATTCATTCATATTCATACATGCACACAGGGTATGGATTTACCCTACCCTAAAAAATTTGGCAGAAGCTTACTATAGGCCAAAAATTTGGCAAAACTTTACTTTAGATCAAAAATTTGGCAAAGTGAAATCCAACAAACATTTTGAAAAAATTAGATTGCAAAAAATATCAATTTAAAATACAGTTTGTGATTAATGTCAGCAAACAACTTTGTTGAGTAATTATTGGTACAAAAGGCAATAAAATTTCTCTTTAAAGTAAAAAAATTACTATATACCTGATTATTGGAAAAAAAATTACTAAAGGACCAATTTCAGTCATTTTCTATACCCTGAGACCCCTGACCGTGTGCATGTATGTTCATATTTATATGTCATGTTGCTTTCCTGGATCCGAATCCGATGTAGTCAAAAAAAGTGGATCCTGTTATATGTATATGCCAGGTGGTGACAATTTTTTTTGCTTTTTGAATTGAATTTTTTCACTAATTATGTTGAAAATTCTACGGTCTCTTTCTTCGCTAATAACCACTTCCCAACTAGCAACTCTTATCATTTTTTCTGTGACTGAAAAACATTTTTCCATTTTCCAGTCCTGTTGGATATATCTGTAACTAAATAGAGTGCAAAGGTTCAAGCCATAGCTTACTTTAACGTCAGATTGCCAATATAGTTCCTCACGAGATAAGTGTTTGACCATGTATATATATGACCAAATTTCTCAATCAAATAGTATACTGATTCAAGTATACTGATTCTCCAAGTGACAGAAACTTTCTATATTCGTTTCAATATTTGGTCGGAAGGGTTTAATATATTTTGAATAGTTTATTAGCAAAAATACCTTTCCAATCAATAGGACCTTGCATATTAAAAATATTGACATATTCTCTCATTTCCATTGGCAGTTCTGACTTGACTTGAAAAAAAAAACCTTCGCCTCTTTTCAACATTTCAAACATTTCGGGGGGGGGCACGGCCCCCAACCCCCTGCCTACTGGCCTGCATATATTTTTGCATATAAAATCCAGAAACTGCAAAAACGCTCAGACCCGCCCTTTTTGTGAGGCTTGTACAAAAAACAGATTTTCGTCGGATAAAAAACCGTTTGTTGGTTCAGAAGACAAGCAGAAACTCAAACAATACGAGAAGTAAACTTTTTTAAATAAACTCTATTCAGACAAATTATGATTCAAATTCAAAAAATTCAAAGATTCGAAAATAAAGTGAGATTCAAAGCAGAAGGATTTTGTTCTGATTCAACCGAACAGTCTAAGTTCATAATTCTAGCATGAAAAACTTGATCAGTTGATATTATTTATCAGGACAACAATTTTTGACTGCGTAGCAGATTTGCACATAAAAAATTATTCTTAACATTTCCTGATATTTAGACACTTATTTTCATCGAAGAAATGCATTGAATGCAGGCCAGTAGGCAGAGGGGTTGGGGGCTATGGCCTGCCCGAATGTTTAAAAAAGAGGTTTTGATTTTTTGGTTTTTCTCTAATTTTTTTCTTCAAGAAAAAGTCAAGTCAAAAATGCCGATTTTGCAATAAATTAAGTTGAAAAAATGTGTGCCCGCCGAAAAAAATTCCTGGCTACAAGCCTGGTTGTATGTGTATCTTTTGCTTTTAACACAGTAAACCGAAACTGCAGTTTTGACATTAGCAAAACCGAAGTCATGAATTCAAAAATTCCTAAACCGAAGCTGGAAAACTCAAAAAAGTGAAACCGGACCATGTTTAGTTGATATGTTACTCTTTGATATTGTTTTGCTTTTATTTTTCTTATTATATATCGTCTTTTCTTCTCAATTTTACCATATCCTTTCCAGTGAAAGGAATGATCGTCTACAGTTCACCGCAATTAATTTCGACTTCTAAATCTATATCTTCGTCCAATGTGAAACAAATTTCGACGTCTGATATCAAATCGAATGGTTCAGCTAAAAACGTCTGCGCGACTGTTGCTCCAGTGTCTAAAACATCTTCACAATCCAAAGCAGCTTCTCCTGTTGCTAGAAAGCTACCTTCCACTACAGGAAAATTTGTCAACCATGCGTCGTGCTATCGACCAATGTCTTCTAGCAAAACGGCATCGAAGATCTTGTGCAAAAGTAGTCAACGAGCGGATTCTGATGTAAAAAGCACTCCCACATTGTCTAAACAACGAGTCAAGAGCCTGACTAAAGGCGTGTCGACAATTAGTTGCAAAATTGATCCTATGTTGAACTTGCGTAAAAAACTGAAACGTAGTTCGGTCATTTCTTCGTTCAAAGGTCGAACACCACCTCAGTCGACAACTAAAATTCCCATACCAAAAAGCCAGGAGGAAATATCAAAAGCTATAGAACCTGAGAAAGCCGGTATTACCGAAGAACATTCGTCATCTGTCACCATTGATTCGACAGAATTGAGCAGCTTGCTGAGCATGAAATTGACGCCCTCCGAAAAAAGCTCGAAAACAATTCTGAGATCGTCCAGCAGCAAGTTAAAACGTGGTAGTTCGACCAGTCTACGAGATTTGAAAATTACACCATCAAGTAAAGTCGTCGTTTCGGAGAATACACCTACGCTAGACTTCGCAGATCATTCTATATCGTTACCATTGTCAGAAAAAAGCATCAAAATCAGTCCAAAGCTTTTTGCGAACAAAAGTTCGTCTAGTTCGCAAGATTTTAAGTCAACACCCTTCGAAAGTAGATCGATATCGTACGAAAATACTACTCCTTCATTGATCGTAACGCCCCAATTCTCGGTCGAAAATGTGAAGCAAGAAAAATTTAACAGTCTGAGGCGTTCCAGATTCACATCGTCCGAAACCGCATCGTCTGCGACAATAATTTCTACTGAAAAATGCCGTAGCTCAGGATCGGAAATTTCGAAATTGGATTTCAACGATGAAAATAAAAGTTATGACGAAAATTTTGCTGCCCATGTGATGCCTCCCTCGCCCGACAAATACTCAGAAGAAATCGAAACTCGTAGTTGTGTAGTATTTCATGAGGATTTTAAACAGGCTACGATAATGCCAAAGCTAAACGATACAGTCGAAAAATTGTGCGAGGATTTATGTCATACCGTTACCGAACAAATAAAACTCAGTTTGGCGCAAAATTTTCCAGTTTTGGAGCGTAAATCGCTTGAAAAAAATGAAGATTTTGATCGCTCTATGGTTAAAGTGATCGAAACTCCTAGTACCAATAGAGCGCAAAGTTTACCTATTGGTGAAATAATTGACGGCAATGAATTTTCAACAAACCAAACTCCTGTGCGGACGAAGGTTCGTTTCACTGACGTCGCAGTCGATGAAAATTCGAAAACTGTTTTCAGTCCCATAACACCGAATTTGGAAGACCCTTTCCCTGAATCTTCGGGTAAAAAATGGAAGAATGTACGCAAAACGCCAATCAGGAAGACAAAAAGCAAGATCGAACTTTCAACACCGAACTTGAGCGGTTTGTTCGATACGCCCGAAGCCACAAAAAATGAAAAAATCGAAAATCCATTTATTTTACAATTGTCTTGCAGGATTACGACTGAAGACAAAGAAATATTCAATAAAAATTTTGTAGCTCAATCGGTCAAAGTCGAGTTGCCCCAAATGATTACTGAGATTGACCAGCCGTCCTCAAATTTGGTACAAAATTTTGGAGAATGCGCCAGTTCTGAAAAAATAGAAACACCAAGGAATGAAAGCAGCATTTGCCCGAAGAAAGTAAATCGCTGTTTCTTCAATACACAAATTTTTCAAGAATTATTTTTCAGTGTAATTTTTGGATTTTCTATGTCCAAAATCAGTTCGTTCATTTTGCTTTTGACATTATATTCAAACTAGGTTTATTAGTTCATCTATGTATGGTTTGAGGATATTTTCTTGGAAATTAACTCTAGAAATTACGTTAAAAAATACGAAGTCGAAAATAATTAAAATTCGTATTTTATTTTAGTTTTTCTATCCAATCACTTTTATTTAGAAAGTAATCATGAGTTGTGTTTTTCAGGTTTGCGAACCAACTTATCCAGAAATCACAAAACCGCCGGCTGATCCAATATCCGTCGATACAATGGCACAAGGCGATCACGATGTGGTGACTCGTGAATCAGAATTATCATCGATTCGTCGGTCATCTCGCTTGGCTACTCGCGAAAAAGCTTTCACCCCGAAAGCTATAGAACTGAATTTCACCCCCGTTAGGAAAACGAAACGGGCATTGGACCCTGTTACTGGTAAAAAAAAATTTTTTACCGTAATAAATTCTCTTGTATGTAAGGTTGTTTCCACTCCAGATAAAAAAGATCTCCAATTTTGAGAGCTGTTTTTTTATTCTTGATTTCGAAAGGAAAACAAATGTGCAGTATTCATGTTTTTCATGTGCACGTAATAATAGGCTGATTATCCGATTTTTTGGTCATCGTACGATGGGGCAATGGCTACAAAAAAGGCCAATAGGCGAATGTTTTTCCCCAGAAATTATGTCAGTCGTTTAGAAAGAATGTGTGTGATTGGTTTCATAATACTGGAGTGTTTTCCTAAACCAACCTCTGCATTAAGTTTCTTTTATGTTTGGCATCAGACTGCTCCATACAGAGAGGTATGGGGGGATATTACCCTATCCGAAGTCCTGAAAATTTGTTAATGGGAAAAATGATGTATTTCTTTAGTATGCATTTAGCTACATTGCCCACTGTTTTTTTTGTACTCGACCTGTTTGTACTGGTACCAACGACGGTCTAAAATTGGTTACACTGTGATTAATATATCAAATTGAATTTTCATACCAGAAAATTGTTTGTACTGGTACAAACAAGGCCCAAATTTTTGTTTGTACTCAAGCCAAAAAGTCTGTCAAGTACAAAAAAAACTATGACGTTACCGCCGCAGATTTTTAACTTTACCCCTATCCGAAAATCTTACCCTGGAGATTTCTATTTGTCATGATTGTCTTGATTACGCAGCGTGTTCTGTACCACTCAAAAGTCTTGTCAAAATTTGCCAACTTTTTCCTAAAATGTTTAGCATATTTTACTTTTAAGAATTTTCTGTCGAGACTACAGATCCAGTAACCGTAGAATATGTTGCTGCAACTGGAGAAAAACCTGGAACATGGACTCGTGCAACAAAAAAAAATGTCAAAAGTTGTATGAACGAAAAGCAAAGTGGGGATGGAGCTAATACGAACGTTGAAGGTAATGTATTTTTCTAAGATGGGTTTGTCATTCACGAATTTACGGTGTCCGATACCAGATTCTTGTGTATGATTGCGTCTTTTGCGTTGTGGTGAATGTCGCTCAATTCTTCCCTTCGCGATCTAATAACGTATACAAATTATCTGGATTAGTTATGATTCGAGTAGCTTTATCCTAAAATACACTTTATTTTTATTTTAGAAATTCCTGTCCAAGCTACAGCTCTCATATCCGAAGACTTGGCCATAAAATTCGGAGGTGAACCGAAGACTAAAGCTCGTACAACGAAGAAAAATATCAAGAGTCAAACGGTCGGAAAACAAATTGTAAATGGATATAATGCGAAAGTAGACGGTATGTGAATTGAAGATTATATGTACCCTTACTTATTTCTAAAACGCAGTATCCTCAAATGAGCGTGATTAAAAAACGCTAGTTTTCGCCAAAGATTGTTTTGCTTTGTCTCTGCTGTTTTGTTCTCTTCATGCCCTCTGGTCATAAGACGCAGGAAAAATATTTGTCTCGGTCGGAATTTGAATTATGATTTTTTCAGCTGGTCTATTTGAGCAGATATCCCAAAATGTGTTTGATTTTTTAAAAATCCTTGTCGAATCTGCCGTTTTAATAGCCGAAGATTTGGCCACGAAATTACAACTAAAACCGAATACTCGAGGTCGTAAAACGAAGAAAAATACCGAAAGTCAGGCAAACGAAAATCAAATGGGAAATAAAGATGAAATAGAAGGTGATGTTGATGTGTTTTAAGACAAAAAACTTCATTATCCTCAAATTTATAAAAAACGCAATATCTTTTAATAAGCGGAATTCGCTGTTATTTTTTTGTTCTGATAAGATTTGGCAAATTTTTCTTTCTGATTTTTCCGCTCTGCTCATAAAAACGCAGACACGTTACCAAGCCTGTAGCCAGAAATTTTTTCGGGGGGGGGGGGGGTGGGCACACATTTTTTCAAACGAATTACCATAAAATTGGCATTTCTGACTTGACTTGGAAAAAAACCAAAAATCCCTACCTTTGTCTTTTTTTAACACTACAAACATTTCGGGGGGGCATGGCCCCCCAACCCACCCCCCCCCCCCTGCCTACAGGCCTGCACATTACGACACATATCTGACTTGAGCTTGACTTTTATTGACGAATTTTCACGACAGGTCTGCTTCAGAAAACTCATCTTAAAATACATTGTTTTTCAAAAGTTACTGTCGAATTTGCAGCTTCAATAGCCGAAGACTTGGCCCCGAAATTTGGAGAAAAATTGAAAACCAGAGCTCGTGTAACGAGAAAAAATGCTAGAAGTCACGAGATTGAAGAGCCCATTGGGAATGAAAACAATAAAAAAACTGAAGGTACATTGTATAACTCTACACTAAGCTATGCTTTGTTTTGATTATTTCATCTAGAAATTCTCATAGATACCGTACGAGAGAACAACGAAAAAATTACTATGGGTAGATCGACAAGAAAAAGAGCTCCCACTGGGGAAAATGTTGCGCTTATCAGAAGTAAGAAAAGTGGGCAATAGTGGTTTTGATGAGCAGACTTAGACATGTGATATTGTTCCGATGTTCCTAATCGGCTGGACAGTATCCTTAACCATCAAAAATCGACCTTTCAGTAAATTCGTGCGAAACAGCAAGCACAGACATACTAAGTTTTCGTAACATAATCCGTTTACAAAGTTTCAAAAAAGCTATACATATACCATACAGCTACACACCATGCTCATGTGCATAACTTTTAATATAATCATACTAGGCACCATACATGTAACGGGAACCCGAGGTCTGGGGGGTCGGACGACTTTTTTTTAGGCCGGGGGTCAGTAATTCCCAAAATTTTGGGGGGGGGGTCTCTCGAGGGAAAAAATCGATTTTTTTACAAAAAAGTCCGGAAAATAGTTCAAAAAATATTAATTTTTTCTGAAAAGACCGAAAAAATGTATTCATGGCGCGAAGCGCGCAGAAAATTCACATTTTTGACCATTTTTTGTTCAAAAATTGACATTTTTCATCAAAAATTAACATTTTTCAGTATTGAGGTTCTTACGGCTACCATATGGCTAGCCATAGAATTGGAAAATCCTGGGGGCGCTCGCCCAATAGCTAGCCATATGGTCGACAATTTCTGGGGGGGAGGGTTCCCATAGCACTCTTACCGAATTACATGTATATGCTAGGCACATGAAATGTTGAACGTTAATGCCGGAACATTTTACTGATAATGTTAAAAAAATTCATTAACCAAGTTTGTAAAATCGCTACAGGGCGGTTCTGATGTTCTCCTTCAGCTGAAATCGCAAAATTTAAACGAATGCAAATGCAAAGTCGATCAATTGATTTGTTGATCTTTTCTTGAATCGAGCAGTTCCAAGGCTTAACGATTCGTCTCTTCACGTGACCAACATTTTGAACCTGAATTTTGTATACGAGCTCCCCATCACTAAAAATCATTCTGTCAATTCTGCATAACACGATTATACTTTTGTAAGAGGTTTTTTCCAACGAAGATGTCGTTTGTCTTTGTTTCCAGCCGAAAATGTTTGTGAAGGAACTATTGTTAATGCTCTGAGAATGAAAGAATATTCTATGTCTATCATAATTTTGTACCGTTATATGTAATTGGGGGGAGTGCTGTAGGAACCCCTCCCACAAATTCTCAGCCATAAGCTAGACCTTGGGCGACTTCCTCAGGATTTTCCAATCCTATGGCCAGCCATATGGTAGTCGTAGGGACCTCAGTGTTTTTTTCTGCACAGTGCAGAAAGGCCAAAAAAAGTTTCCGCACTGCGGTTTCTTCTGTTACCTCTGTTTTTCCCCCGGGTTTTCCCTCTAAATGGGGGTAGGTATCAAAATTTGTTTCCCCATCTTCACCACGTCGTTTTTCTCTTAAAATGCTCATAGACGCTTTATTTATGTATTTTTGAGCTTTTTCAAACATTCTGCTTTTTTCAGAGCCGTTAATTCATTAAAATTGAGGAAACATTTGAAATGTTCGAGTTTGATCGAAGTCTAATCTTGTACAAGTATTATGGAACAAATTTTCCAGCAAAGCATCCAAAAGCATGACTTTGAATTAAATGAGAAATCGACGGTTAAGTCCTTTATGATGTCAAGTGAGAGCCCAAAAAAGATACTAATAATAATACATAAATGATACAAAAAAGATACTAAATTTTTTGGGTATTGACAATTCGCGACACTGTAAAATCAATTTTCCGAACATATATTTCAAGAATTACATTCGAATTTTGTGTTCAAAAGTCGTAATTTCTAGAATTTTATATTTTCGTAAACTGTCATTAACTTGGCCGAAAAGATATGAGTAAGAAGAGTAGAAATTTCCGAAAACTTCTTCCATGAAGCTTTTTGATTGATTTTACGTTAAGAAAGGAATAATCGCTTTAAAAATTTTACAGACTTGACGTATATTGTGATCTTTTTAAAAAAATGTGTTAAGGAAAAAATACGAATTTCCATTAAATGTCAAGCCAAAATATTGGAGATTACCAATTGAAAAATGAGATAATACGTTCAAGATGATGGAAACTTTTAAATGGTAAGTGAAGGTAGATATGTTAGAAGCCGCGCCTAAGCTATAGTAAATGAATAATAATTCTTGTTAAAGTTATTTTTGAAAATTTTTGAGATAATGATCTAAAAATTTTGAGATTATGACCTTCTAAAAAATGGAAAATTTTGAGATTATGACCTTCTAAAATGCACCACAACGCATCTTTTCTGTATCCGACAGAGGTCCCCAAGGTCGGAAGCTTAGGTAGGGGTAAAATCGCAAACTGCAAGAGTAGTACTTGAAATATGCAGTTACCTTTTTTTTGCTCCCGACTTTTTTGCAGAGGGTAGTGATGTAGTACTCTCACTACAAATCCATTCTCAATTACAACTTACAAAAAACATCTTGAACGTACTAATTATACGCAGAGAATTGTTATTCGAACCAGCATCTCCAGGAGTATGAGCTTATTCCATCACTGATAAGGGTTGGAGCAGTGGTTTCAATTGAAAGTGCTGATGCTCAATGTGGCTTTAGTATTATTAATCCCATTACATTATGAACCACGAAAGAAAACCAGGTACCACTCCTGGTCCACGTCAACGGACCTCGCATGCCTCAACTCTTAGTAGGAAAGTATGCCACAGCTTGGGTAACCATATGCGTACAGAAAGGAAGGGAGAGCATGAAGATGAAGAATTTTAAGAACATGATGTATTTTTTGTCGAAATTATTTAAAATTTTCTTCGCTTTGACTCAACTGAGAAGCTCCAAAATATATGCTCTTGATTTTGGAGAAATATTCCGTATTCCACTAAATTTTTAGGATCAGTAGGAAAATGGGCTGCATGAGGGATTTATGAACTAAAAATGTTTCATAAGTAAATGTGTGCTTTCATAAACGTTTCGCAAGTGAATTTCTATTAGATGTTGCATTGTTAACGTACAAGGTAAAGGCTCACTACGTGAAAAATCGGGAAATTTTTTCAATAACCGTCTGAGACTCATATTACCTACCTAAATTTCTTGTGAGAGATAGTCTTTCCGTTTAAGCTAGCCAGATGTGATCAAGGAAGAGTTGCATTACTTTCTCCTCTATTGTTTGGTGAAAAGCATCCGTTGTAGCTGTTGAAATACATTCTGAAAGTCGTCTGCTTTGCAATGCTTTCATAAGCGTTTCATAAGTAGACTATCTTTTGCGTGGAACAATTTCATGTGATTTATGCCAAAGCTGGAAGAACATGCGCTAGAAAATACGCTGAAGCACACAATTTGCTTCAATGTTTATCCAGACTATGTACGCTTTCATTTATTTCTATTGACAAAAAAGCAAATGAAAGTCATAGATTATTTCCTTGCTGATGTAAATAACTGTCGTCGTTTTTTTATGTCACCACTAAAGGTTCTCTGGAAGAAAATCGCTTATGAAACACTTATTGATTCATAAGTCTTATATGCAACACATTTTTTTATAACTAATATTTATGTAACAAGCTCCTATAGTCGAAAGTCTTACAATTTAGAAAATGTTGAAGTTCAACAATCGACAGGCCCTGGAATGGTAACGACGGAGCTGTTCGAACAACTGTCGGTAAATCCTAAAAAGTCCAGGAAAACTGTCAAATCGTCGGAAAAGCAAAATGAACCAGCAAAAGTTTTTCAACAAATTGAAGAGCCTATTGTCGAAAAGCGAACTCTACGATCTTCGACCAGAAATCAGAAAAAATGATCATTAACATTTTTATGTTGCTAACATTATTGAAGTTATACGGTAGAGTATCTCTATACTTGCCTTTTCTGGCGGAACGCAATTAACGGAACGTAACCAAACGGAAGGGAAATGTTCCTTCTGTCTAGTGCAGTTGGAGGTTAGCGTCTGTCATTTACCACAAAATTGCAGTCATCCTTTCAGATCAAAAGCGAATTTTCGGATTCAACGTCTCACGCTGTTGGTGATCCGTTCCGTCGAAAAGGACAAGTACAAATGACCCTTTATTCTCTCGATCGTCAGTTTTATTTTCCCGAAAACAGCTAAAATTGCATCATGAATTGTTTCATCTGTAGAATATAGTTCACCTCTGGTTTTACGAATGTACATTTCAATCTTTTCCTTGTCGGAGTAGTGTTTCAAATACATCTTTTTCACTCATTTGTATAGGTCTTCAGTAGTGTTGGTGCTTGTGTTCTGATTGGCGTGTTTTATCATGTCCAGTTTTTCGTTATTATTTTTCCCCTTTTACTGTAGGTATCAATTTCTCGCCGCACGTGGTTACCGCTCACCATTGTTTTTTTTCCTCAAGTGGGGTCTTTTGAGGAAAAAAATTTTGGATATGGTTCTCATTGTGGAAAAAATTTTGGGGAACTCTAAACCGAAAAGATGCGTTTTGGCGGACTTTAAAAGGTCACAATCTTCAAAAATCAAAAAAAAGGGTATAATTATAACCACTGTTTTTTTTCCACGAACTTTTTTCCACAAATGTGGAAACGTCTTAAAATCCTCATTTTTTGGCTTAAAATTGCTCTCAGACGCTTTATCGCACTGTTTTTGAGCTTTTTCAAGCCTTCCGGTGTTTTTAGAGAAGTTAATTCATTAAAATTGAAGAAAAAATTGAAATGTTCGACTTAAAAGCCTAATCTACAAGCATTGTTGAACAAATTTTCTAGAAAACTATTCAAGAGCAATTGGCTTGAATTACACAAAAAATCAATAGTCAAGTCCTCTATGATGACAAGCGAAAGCCCAAAAAAGATGGTATTTTTTGGGTATATTGTCATTCTGGGATGCTGGAAAATTAATTTTCCGAACATTTATTTCAAGAATTAGATTCCAATTTTGTGTTCAAGAGTCGTAATTTCTAGAATTTTACTTGAAAAATTTTAAAATCTGTAATTTATTTGTAACCTCTCATGAACTTGGTCGAAAATATATGAGTAAGAAGAGTATAAATTTCCGAAAGACATTTCCATGAATTTTTTAAATTAATTTTTTTGTTAGCAAAAAATCATCGGATCATAAAGCATAGAGACTTGACGTATTGATCTTTTTCAAAAGGAAAAAATGCGAATCTTCATTAAATATTATGATAAAACATTGAAGATTACCAATTAAAACATGAGATACTACGTTTAAGATGATGAAAACTATTATAGATCAAGTGATAAATGAAGGTAGACGTGATAAAAGCCGCGCCTGAGCTACTCAATGAATAATGATGATTATTAAAGTTATAACCGGCTCGAAGCGCCGGAAAATTTCGAGATTTGGACCTCCTAAAATGCACCAAAATGCATCTTTTCAATATGAAAACCCAAAATTTTTCTTCCACATTTGTGGAAAGACCTCAGAAATTTTTTCCACATTCCAGATTTTTTTTCCACATTATAGTGCAAATGTGGGAAAAAAACAGTGATTATAACTAACTATGTTCTATCAGGCGCGGCCGTTAGCATATCTACTTCGGCTTACTAATTAATGCTCAACAGTTTCTATCAATCAAGTTAGCTCGTTTCATTTTCTTATCGTTTACAGTCAATTATGTCACCGAAAATAGAGATTTTTCATCAAGTCTCAATTTTTTCTCTCGATGATTGGAATTTTTTAAACGTTTGCAATCTGAACTTGGTGGAAATTGAAGACATTACTCTAGAACGCGATTTTAAAACATTTGTTCACGAATTATCTGTTGGAGAGATTTATTTTTCAGCGTTTCAGAATACAAAAACCCGAAAATTTTTCCGGCGCCCCGCGCCAGAATGGGAAGCAAATTACACTTCATCAGTCTGATTTTAATTTATTCCCCAACGTTATGAAGGTTCATTTTCTAGCGTTTTAGAAATTGAAAATCAAAAAATTTTCCCGGCGCTCCGCGCCGGACCAAGAACTAAATAAAATTAGATGATTCTAATCGGAATCACAGAAATGTTGATAGCAGATAAATTCATGAGAACTCTATCGTTAACTTGCTTTATCCGCTCCTATAGAACACCAATATATTCTTCATGAGCTCATTTTGGACTAACATAACCAGAATTTTCTCATTTTTTCCCTCATTTTTGCAGGTTTCTGACTACAAATACAACAAAATGCTTGGGTATGCTCCTAAAATGCACAAAAAAGCATCCGTAGCCACATTATAAGCATTTTTAAAAATGTGGAAAATTTTTGGAAAATGAGGAAAAAAATTTTGGGTCCGGTTCTCATGTGGAAAAAATCTTCGAGGAAAAAAAACGGTGCCATTCACCAGTGTTTTTTTTGCCAAAACATGGTTCTTGGCACAAAAAACTTTGGAATGGCACAAAAAATTTTGAGCGTTCATGCCAATTGGCACAAATTTTTTGGCTGGTTAAACGTTGAATTTCCTTGATTTTTAGACGTATTAGGGGCTGAAAATCCAAAAAAATTTTCGGCGCTCCGCGCCGAATCAATGAATATAATATTTCCTATTCGTATATTTGACCCGAACGCAAACGATTTCTTTTCGAACAGTGTATTAGTATCGTTGCAGCAAACTTTATAGGCTGTCAAGACTGATGAGTGAGAAAAAATTCTGAATATTCTCTCTTCATTCAGTCAGATTCGGATTTAAAACTGAAATTCTTACTTTTTGTGTTTGATTGATTCAAATAGAAAAATCGATATCGTTGATAATGGTACAATGTTTCGATCGAAAATTAACACTATTTTCGACTTTATTTTCTCTATTCTTTACATGGTTGTTAAATATACATAACATAGATATTCGTTCGTAGTCGAAAATTGAATTAATTTGAACTTCCTGAACAATTATAGAGCTATTTAAATTGTCTCAACATTCCATTTCTTTTTGGGATTTCGTGAACTATTTTGTTGCACAGTTTTTCTTTTCTCACTGACATGGTTAGCTGGAAAATAGGTTGGGCACGATTTTTGCAAAAAATTAATGCGTTAAACGTTAACTTTTTATCAAACTTTTGGCCTAAAACTTTTCCGCAGTTTTAAGTAACGTCTCTAGTAAAAAAATTTTTTTTGTGCCTTTGGCACAAATTTTTTTGGCCTCTTGTGCCAATTGGCACAAATGTCCGTGCACAAAAAAAAACGCTGCCACTCACCTTTTTTTCCTCAAATGGGGTCGGGTGGGGCTATGCAACGCCCGGCGCTCTATAACAGTATTTCATTATTTTTTTTATTCAGCGTCCGGCGCTGCATAACCAAGCATTATGATTTTTCTTTATTCAGCGCCGGGCGCTGAATAACCAGAGACATGACACACGGTTATTCAGCGCCCGGCGACGATAACTACAGTAATCGAGACTTAAATCATATGCTGAAAATATTAACCTAATCAGCGATAGTGAACGAAAGTCAAAAGTAATAGGGACCGCTTGCACCAGTGATTATACCTGTAAGAGATCCGACCCGTTGGGGGGATCCCAAAATTTGGGTGTGGGGGTCGAAAAAACGCAAAAAATTTCGAAAATTTTCTCAAAAAGGTACTTTTTTCCCAATTTTTTTCAAGTGTGCGGGGGGGGTTGGGTATAGGGTTGACCAATTTGAGAGTGGGGGTTCCGATGGGTATAGGGTTCGACCAAGTTTGGGGGTGGAGGTACCCCCCAGACCTCCCGCAAGCACTGGTATGCCAATGCCAGTGATTCCTGAACTATTCTAGGAGTTGCCTATGGATTTCCGTATTCATGAAACTTTGACATGAGTGATTATAAGACGTAACAACATAATTCTCAAGGCTGAAGTTCAACGAAGAGGCTTAATTTGATAATTTAATTTTGTGGATTTTCGTGTGTAAGCTTTGAATATTGTATGTCAAAATGAACTGAGATGACCATGTAGCAAATGACTAGGCATGGGCGATGTACTGATGTTTTCGATCAGCCAGACACTGCGGTCAACCAACTGGATAACAAAAAAATGAACTAGAAATGGGCAAAACGGTTAAAATCACATTTATTTTGGATTGATGATAGACAACCGAGGATCAGAGATCTGGCCCCAACCAAAAATCTGGATTCTTCAACCAGCATGAACTTCTCTCATTGTCTAACACTACGCATGACTCTAACATGAAAGAGCATGCTACCATAACAATCGTATTTCGTATATACTTGCAAAAACAATATGGGTTTATCTGTAGTCAGTCCATACAGAAATTCGGTTGGTTCTCAAATCCTCTCCGTCTTTGCCAAGCCAAATCAGGTTAGAAAACCGGCTGTAGTACATTTATTTCGAAGAAAATAGACTAAATACAAAGAAAGTTGATTGTCGGGCTTATTTCAGATCAGGAGCTCCCAAGGTCAGATTTTCAGATAGTAGTGAATTTAATAATTTGTGGTGGCAATGTATAGCTAAATGTCCAATATAAATGCACCAGTTTTGACAAAACTAGCCACCCAGTGAATAGTGATCAATTCTTAGGACTTGGGGTAGGGGTAATACCCCCTCATACCCCTCCCTATGGGACAGTCTGGACACTTTTGAACAAAATAAAAATGAAATTATCATGTTGAACATAATTCTTTTCTCTGTACTGTTAGCCAGTTTTCCAATCAAACTGGCCCTGACTCAATTTTTGATATGGGGCTACTTTCACAATTCACAAGTAGAGTGGTTGAGTCGTACCTCTCACATGCTCAGTGGTGTCAAGCACAAATACAATTAGTCGAAATTACAGTTTTATGGCGCCTAGTGCAGGAATATATGCTGTAATTCTTGGGATTGGAAAATCCGCTGTTTTTCGAAATTATGCTTATTTGGGAAAAATGTTTAAAAAAGCTGAAAATGTCAATTATTGACGCACGAAAAACAATATTGATGCGTTTTCTAACTTGAGCATCTGAAATTGGCCATTGAAGTGGGAAATAGTGAGTTGTTTTTCGAACATTGCTTTACACCTACTCTGGTTGTTAGTGCATGAATTGTGAAATTTCTATATAGCTCATTGGCTTGGGTACATGAAAACAATTATCTATGTGACCATTGGAAATCTGCACAATAGAGTATCACTGAACCGCTACATTTTGGTGCAAGCAAAACCTTTATAGAGGTGCCCTGAACTCTTCTAAAGGTTCAATGGTACCTATAAATAGGAGTAGGTGCAAGAGAAAACGCCATTCAATTAGTTCAGTTCATTATTATTTTCTGTGGTGCAGTGTGTCAGTTCTGTGGTGCAGAGTTTGGTACAGGTCAATTTTTACGCCACTGAATCAATAGAAAGGCTCAGATGCGTTTGGTACATCTAACCCCTTGTCTGGTGCCGAGAACTAGTCCGTCTGTTAGTTGCCAGTTGAGCTATTTTCCATGTATATGATACTTTGACCATTTTTTCTAGTGGTTACTTCATGTGATTGTCAAGAATCTAATGTTTCCGTCATGTGAACAAAATATTCACATTCGAGACATATAAAACACAAAAAGCGAAAAAACTATATAAGTAATCTGCTTCGTTGGTAATATATATGGAATAAAGTTAATCCTGAACCTGTTGAAAAAGAACTACTCTAGGAGTGTTTTGTGCAAGTGAAGAAGCAAGTAATCCTGAACTCTTGACCTTCTAATACAGTGCAAAATAACACTGTGAACTTCTAGGTTGCTGCTAGCAGAACTTGATGAATAGAAAGATCGCCACCACTTGTAATGTGTGCGCTGTTAAATTTTTCCATGACTCGTTTCACGATTTTCAAGCTTCGCTCTACATCTACCGAATGATAAAAATCGTATGCTTGATGAGAAACTGTTTTTGACTAGCCAGTTCTTTATTTCTAAGCAGATTGCAATTCGTATTCAATCATTTTCGAGACTCCAGCAAAAGTCCAAAGACCTAATAGGGGTGAAGACTTTGCGAGTTATAGTCACAGTAGTAGCAACGTTATATCTGGCTCTTAGAAATAGACTGGCGTTGTATATATTGCAACGAAACTAATGAGGATTAGATTAAAATTATATTTCTTAACCACAAATCACTTGAAAAAATCCAATTGTAATGGTAAACAATTGTAAGCTGTCAAAATTCATTTTTAGCCGGACTGACTGCACGTGACCAGTCGTAGTTCGACCGCAGTTCAGAGGGAGTTATCCGATTCTGACGCACTTCGAATCAACCGTATATGAATGATGGAACTTATATTTTGATGAAACATAAATTCTACAGGTGCAACGCGAAAAGTATATTGTAACATAATAGAACCGGGCGCTGAATAACCAACGTAATGATGAAATATTATTCAGCGCCCGGCGCTGCATAAAAAAATTAACATGCTTGGTTATTCAGCGCCGGGCGCTGAATAAAAAAAATTAAGACGGAAGGATATTCAGCGCCGGGCGCTGAATAACCACTGCCAATGGGGTCTTTTGAGGGAAAAATTTCGAAATGAAGAAAAAAATTTTGGGTATGATTCTCATCGTGGAAAAAATTTTGGGGAACTCTAAACCGAAAAGATGCGTTTTAGTCGACTTTGAAAGCATACCTGTAAGACCTCCGTCCGACCAGTTGGGGGGGGGGGGTAGAAAAAAGTCGAAATTTTTCCCAAAAAACATACTTTTGCAAATTTTTTTAAATTTTTTCTAAACTGGGGGGTTGGATGATGTTGGGTTACATGGTTGGCCTAGTTGGGGGGGGGGGGGGGGTCGCCCCCCCAAGTACAGGTATGTTTAAAAGGTCAAAATCTTAAAATTTTCCGGCGCTTCGCGCCGGTCATGGGTATAATGATAACTATATTCTATCAGGCGCGGCCGTTAGCATATCTACTTCGACTTACTAATTAATGCTCAACAGTTTCTATCAATCAAGTTAGCTCGTTTCATTTTCTAATCGTTTACAGTCAATTATGTCGCCGAAAATAGAGATTTTTCATCAATTGTCTCAATTTTTTCTCTCGATGATTGGAATTTTTTAAACGTTTGCAATCTAAACTTTTGCGTTTATTGAAGGTGGAAATTGAAGACATCATTCTAGACGGCGATTTTAAAACTTTTGTTCACGAATTATCTGTTGGAGAGATTTAGTTTTCAGCGTTTTAGAATATAAAACCCCCGAGAATTTTTCCGGCGCTTCGCTCCGGAATAGGGAGCAAATTACACTTCATCAGTCTAATTTTACTTTATTTCCTAACGTTATGAAGGTTCATTTTCCAGCGTTTTAGAAAGTGAAAATTCAAAAATTTTTCCGGTCCGCCGCGCCGGACCAAGAACTAAACAAAATTAGATGATTCTAATCGGAATCAGAGAAATGTTGATAGCCATACCTGTACTTGGGGGGACCCCCCCCCCCCCCAACTTGGCCAACCCTGTACCCAAAATCATTTACTCCCCAACCCCCCCCCAGTTTGGAAAAAATTAAAAAAATTTGCCAAAAAGTGTATGTTTTTGGCCTTTTTTGGGAAAAATTTCGACTTTTTCTACCCCCCCCCCCCCCCCAAAAAAATTTCGGATTTACCCCACCCCCCCAACTGGTCGGAGGTCTTACAGGTATGTTGATAGCCATACCTGTACTTGGGGGGGGGTTGGGGAGACCCCCCCCCCCCCCCAACTTGGCTAACCATGTACCCAATCCCCCCCTAGTTTGGAAAAAATTAAAAAATATGTAAAAAGGAATGGTTTTTTGGCCTTTTTTGGGAAAGATTTCGACTTTTTTCTACCCCCCCCCCCCCCCCAATTTCGGATTTACCCCCCATACCTGTAAGTTCTCCGACCAGTTGGGGGAGGGCATACCTGTACTTAGGGGGGGGGGGTTGGGGGGACCCCCCAACTTGGCCAACCCTGTACCCAAAATCATTTACCCCCCCCCCCAGTTTGGAAAAAATTAAAAAAATTTGCAAAAAAGTGTATGTTTTTTTGGCCTTTTTGGGGAAAAATTTCGAATTTTTTCTACCCCCCCCCCCAAATTTCGGATCCACCCCCACCCCCCCCCCCCCCCCCCCCCAACTGGTCGGAGGTCTTACAGGTATGGGGGGGGTAGAAAAAAAGTCGAAATTTTTCCCAAAAAACATACACTTTTTGCAAATTTTTCCAAACTGGGGGAGGGGTGGATGAATTTGGGTACATGGTTGGCCAAGTTGGGTGGTCCCCCTCAAACCCCCCCCCCCCCCAACTGGTCGGAGGTCTTACAGGCATGTTGATAGCGGATAAATTCATGAGAACTCTATCGTTAACTTGGTTTATCCGCTCCTATAGAACACCAATACATTCTTCATGAGCTCTTTTTGACTAACATTACCAGAATTTCCTCAATTTTTTCCCTCATTTTTGCAGGTTTCTGACTACAAATACAACAAAATGCTTGGGTATGCTCCTAAAATGCATAAAAAAGCATCCGTAGCCACATTATAAACGTTTTTAAAAATGAGGAAAATTTTTGGAAAATGAGGAAAAAAATTTTGGGTCCGGTTCTCATGTGGAAAAAATCTTCGAGGAAAAAAACGGTGGTACCACTCCCACTCACCGTTTTTTTCCCTCGAAGCAGTTTTTTTTGTGCCAAAACATGGTTTTCTGCACAAAAAAAATCTGAAATGGTGCAAAAAATTTTGAGCGTTTGTGCCAATTGGCACTATATTTTGGCTGTTCAAAAATTAAATTTCCTTGATTTTTAGACGATTTAGGGGCCGAAAATGCAAAAAATTTCGGCGCTTTGCGCCCAGTCAGTGAATATAATTTTATCTACTCGCATTTGACCCGAACGCGAACGGATTATCTTCGGACAGTGTATCAGCATCGTTGCAGCAAAGTTTATAGGCTGTCAATTAATGATGAGTGGGAATAAATTCTGAATTTCAGTCACATTCGGATTTAAAACTGAAATTCTTACTTTTTATGCTTGACTCATTCAAATAGAAAATGCGATACTGTTGGTGGTGGTACATTGCCCCGACCGAAAATTTATACGATTTTCGACTTTATTTTCACTAGTCTTTACTTGTTTTTAAATACATAAAGATCCGTTAGTCGAAAATTGAATCAATTTGAACATCCTGAAGAATTCTAGAGTTATTTAAATTTTCTCAGCATTCCATTTCTTTTCGAGTCGTCGTGGACCACTTGCAGTTTTTTCTTATCACACTAACATGGCTAGCTAAAAAATAGGTTGGGAACGATTTTGACAAAAAATTAATGCGTTAAACATTAACTTTTTATCAAAATTTGGGCCTGAAATTTTTCCGAAGTTTTCAGTATGTTTCTAGTAGGAAAAAATTTTTTACGCCATTGGCACAATTTTTTTTGACCCTCGTGCCAATAGGCACAAATGTCCGTGCACTAGAAAAAACGATGTTTCGAAGATTTTTTTCACATGAGAATCGGACCCAGAATTTTTTTCCTCATTTTCTAAAAATTTTCTCATTTTTAAAACCGTTTACATATAATGTGCCTACGGATGCTTTTTTATGCATTTTATGATCATACCCAAGCATTTTGATGCTTTTGGATTCAGAAACCTTAAGAAATAAGGAAAAAAATTGAGAAAATTCTGGTAATGTTAGTCAAAATGAGCTCATGAAGAATAAGTGTTCTATAGGAGCGGATAAAGCATGTTAACGATAGAGTTCTCGTGAATTTATCTGCTATCTACATTTCTGTGGTTCCGATTAGAATCATCTATTTTATTCAGTTTCTTGGTCCGGCGCAGAGCGCCGGAAAATTTTTTGGATTTTCACTTTCTAAAACACTGGAAAATGAACCTTCGTAATGTTCGGAAATGAATTAGAATCAGGCTAATGAAGTGTAATGTGCTCCCCATTCCAGCGCGAAGCGCCGGAAAAATTTTCGGGTTTTTATATTCTAAGACGCTGAAAAATAAATCTCTCAGAACGAGTATATTTTAGCTGAAACTCTCTAATTTGCTCAAATTGGGCTTTTACAAGTAGTTTGACACTTGAAAAAGCCAACCAGCACATTTTCAAAGCGCGGAAAAAAGTTTGAGTAGAAAATTGACATTTTTAGGAAAAGTCAGAACTAGCATATTCTATCAAATATTGAAAACTGATGGTTATTAAACACTTTGCAACACGGGGAATAAAATAGGCGTTTTTTTTCAAAGCATGGAAAGACAGCTTAGGCCGAAAAATTCACATATTTAGGAAAATGTAAAAATTTACATGTTTGTTTAAAAGTGTTCCAAAAATTGTGGAATTTTTTCACAAGTCGGTTTCCTTCCCAATAATGGTCCAAACCAGTGTTTTTTTGTACTCGGTCCATTTGTACTGGTACAAACGACCTCTCTAAAACCGTTTGTACTCTGAAATTTGCGAAAAATTGCTGAAAAATGCATTCATTGTTAAAATGCAACAAACATGCTGTGAAATATGAATACGTTGACTATTTCCACGATAAAGAAGGCTACGAATTCAGACGCATAAAACACTTGATCATGAGGCACAGAACATGCACTAGTGAAATACTCCACAAAAAGCTCTTATTATTATGCTATTAGCTGCTATCTTGTCTTTATCAATTGGGCGCATAACAAACAAATATTGATGGCTGTTGGGAGACAATAAATTTTTTTGACCTAAAATTTTCGTTTGTACTCTGGACCGTTTCGTTTGTAAAGTACAAAAAAACACTGGTCCAAACAGGCATTTTCGGATTCCTCAAGATGACAGCTAACCAGATCAGTTCGAAAATCCAGGAAGTCGTGGCATCCAGGAACTCATTTGCATAAAATCTCCACACATGTCACATACTCATTGTCTCTACAGAAAAATCCTACCTACATCAAAAATCGAACCTGGTCCACCAACGTAAGGACTTAATGCGTTTACCACTACACAATTTCCCCAGAAAATATCAACACTATATTCCTTCAAGACCCTTGATTCTATTGAAACTAACAACTTCATTTGGAGAAGCTTCAGCAGCACTGCGCCTTTCGGGCGCAGCTGCTGTACCTTAAGCCTAAGCCTAAAGAAAATTTTATAGGAAAAACAAATGTCTACTCACTAATCACAGAAATCGATGAAAATCGAAATTATTAAAATACTATTAAATTTAAAAACCCTGCAGAATTTGAAGTTGCCTAATCTTGAGACAAAATGACGGACATTTAGCTACACTACCCCCGAAAATTTCCAATTTTACCCCTACCTAAAAAATTTGACCTTGGGGACCTCTGCGGTCGTTCCAATTTCGTTTCGTGAACAAAAGTTTTAAAATCGCAGTCTAGAAAGATGCCTTCAATGTCCATCTTCAATGAACGCAAAAGTTCAGATTGCAAACGTTTGAAAAATTCTAAATGTCGAGAGAAAAAATTGAGAGAATTGATGAAAATTCTCTATTTCTGGCGACATAATTGGCTGTAAACGATTAGAAAATAAAACGAGCTAACTTGATTGATTAATACTGTTGAGCATCAATTAGTAAGTCGAAGTAGATATGCTAACGGCCGCGCCTGAATGAAAATAGTTATCATTATAGCCATGACCGGCGCGAAGCGCCGGAAAATTTCGAGATTTTTTTTCAAAATTTTTATTTTTTTTTCAAGAAATTTTTTCCTCAAAAGACCCCATTTGAGGAAAAAACGGTGGTCCCACTTACTCATACCAACGTTTTCATTTTCTCTTCAAAACTCAGAAAATTGGTCTCTGAAAGTTTAAAACCGACGTGATACGAATGAAATACAGAAAAAATAGCTTTTGATATTTTTTCCGATTAAATTGAGCCAATTCATTGATTTTAGAGTGAGCAACCAAAAATATATATGTGCAACCAAAATTTTTCCCCCAGTCGCACATTGCTACCTGGTCTGTGCAAAAAAACCCTAATGTTGCCACAACTGTTTTTTCTGCATTTTAGGTGCATAACCAAACATTCTGATGGTTTCGCGTCAGTAACCTGCAAAAATAAGAGAAAACACATAAAAATCTAGTTACGTCAGTCACATTGAGCTGATGAATGACACATTGATAATTTTCAACAGTCGAAAGCATGCATATTGACGATAGATTTTTCATGAATTAATCTGCTATTAACATTTCTGTGATTCTGATTAGAGATATCGAATTTTATCTATTTCTTCTTTCGGTGCGGGAATCTTCGCAGCATTTAAATGTGAATTAGACTCGGATTACTAGCTTGTTATTTGCTTCTCCTGGAAAATTTTCATCTTCTGATATTTTAAAACGCTGGAAAAATGAATCTTCGCAACAAAAATTGTTGGATAGAAGCTCTAAATTTAGAATGAAATAATGTCCTAAATCTTCATCGTTTATAAATGCATAAGTTCACGTTGGAAACGTTTGAAAAATCCCGAGCCAGCGAGAGAAAAAATTGAGAAGATTTTAATGAAAAGTCTTAATTTTCGAAAAAATAATATGAACAAAAAAGGAGATGAGATAATTCATAAACTGTTGAATGTTAATTAGTCAGTGAAGTTAGTTATGTTAACGGCCGTGCTTGATGGAAAACAATGAACATTGTACTCTGGACTGGAAATTTTATGGTCTTGACCTTCTTCTAAAATTCATCAAGATGCACTTTGTCGGTTCTGAACTCTCAAAATATTTTTTATGAGTATTATGTCCAAAAACTTTTTCTTCATTTCCTAGTTTTTTCCTCTGGAGACTCTATTTAGGAGAAAGGGCATGGATCCAGTGTTTTTTGCACACAGCAACAGTGTTTTTTTGCAAAATTGCTCTGTGCATCATAGAGCCTAGACATACATGTAACGGAGTCATGAGGTCTGCGGGGTGGGGGTCGGCCGAATTTTTCGGGGCCGGGGGTCACTCCCAAAGTTTTAGGAAGAGGCTTCTCTGGAGAGAAAACAATTTGTTTTACAACCAAAACAAGCTCGGAAAAAGAAACTTAAAATGTATTCATGGCGAGGAGCGCCGAGAAAATTGACATTTTTGACCATTTTTGTTCAAAAATTGACATTTTTCAGTATTTTTTCAAGCAAAAGTACAGGGGTCCCTATGACTACCATATGGCTAGTCATAGGATTGGGAAATCCTGGGGAGTCGCCCAATGACTAGCCATACATATGGCTGACGACTTCTTGGGGGGATCCTAATAGCACTTTCACCTCTATTACAATGAGCCTGGCCGCCCTTGTATCAGGTTATACCGTTTCCAGCGATCGACCGGGCTCAAACTTTCAACGGGCCCGAGCCTGAATTTTTCACCTGTCCTTGCACCGGGCCCGGGCTTGTTGCATAATATCTATATGGCTAGTCATATAAGAATGTGAAGCATGAAACAGAATATTATAAGCAATAAGACCATAATTTGTAAAAAATTGTTTATTTTTTTATCAACCCATCATCAAGCAATTAATAGGAACTGTTGCAAATATTATACTTGAGAAAAACTAATTTGTTAACATTTCCGGGCAGCAACCTGTTCCGCTCATCATTAGCTATGTCGGCGGCTGTGTTAAACTTTCGCTCAATTTCAGCATTTCCGCTCGGAGTGCATAAGTATTGTTTAGCCAACTAAAATTATTAGCTACATATAGTTATGACATTGAAAATAAACATACAGTCACACTTTTTGTACATACAAGCTTAAATTAAGCAATATAAATTACAACAGTTTTTAACATGTTTTAACATCATTTAAAACATTAAGCCAAGTACTACTAAGCAAGGCCGGGCGTGGTCCCACCGGCCGGGCCCGGGTACCCAGTCGATCGCTGACGGCTTCCTGTCTGGAAATGCTTTTTCATGCTTTTTAAAATAGGAAATGCTGAAAATTTTTTATAATCTGGTATTATTTTTAGTGCGCGGTTAGAAAACATCGTTCTAGCTTATACCTTTAGTTTTTAAACATCAACATTTTATGGATAAATGGGTGATCGTGTTATGTTTTTTTGACGAAAATTATTTTGATCGATCATTTTTGCGGTCTGTAAGAATTTTTGACTTTCGCGAACACGGAATTTTTGCATTTGGAAGAAGATTAAAATATTTTTGACTTAGGACTATAGTAGAAGATTTTGTGTGTTTGTAGAATCCATGTTCCTGACGGTTGAAGATCAAAATTTTTAGTTGTTTGCCTAATTTTTGAGGTTTAGTTTGCCCGACTGAAAACTCATTGGATTCGCTGAAAAATTAAACCTTTTGTGAAGGAAACAAATGTTGATAAGGCCCATTCAGCGTTCTAGAATATCAAAATGCAAAGAAATGTCTTCAATTCAAGATAAAATATCGGCCGCGCTTCTATATACCTTACATCATTTGTCTCTTGATGGTCGTATAATCATGTGTGATAAGTGGCTTCGAATATATTAGATTGTTCAGACAGGCTCGAAAGACATAAATAAAGCATCTGTCGACATTTTTGAGCAGGAAAAACGACTCCGCGAAAATAGCAAGAAAATCTTTGACCTCCTTCGTCAAATGGCGTGAAAATCATCATCGATTTTGCAGTAGAATAAGCTGAAAAATGTATATTTAGACGTTTTAAAAGCCTAAAAATCAAAATTTTGTGGCGCTTGGCGTGCAGTCTTGTCAGGGAGTCCTATTAAATAAAAAGTCAAATAACCATCTCATCAAAAAAGTGTAAATGCCGTATTCAGATGATTTTCCAAGCATTCCTTATGAGAAAAAATATCAAAAGCGTTTTGGAAGTTCATACATAGATTGTGTCTGTTGCTGTTTTATTCTTGAGTTTAGTTTTTACTGCCTGTTTTCTGACTTGAAAGCTACAGAAAACAACATTTTTTGTTGCTCAATTCAGGTGTCTGTCGCGCACATACCTGTAAGAGGTCCGACCAGTTGGGGGGGGGGGGGGGGGTTCGAAAAAAAGTCGAAATTCTTTCCAAAAAAGGCCAAAAACATACACTTTTGCCGATTTTTTCCCAACTGGGGGGGGGGGTTGGGTATATGGTGGGCCAAGTTCAGGGGGGGTCCCCCCAACCCCCAATTACAGGTATGGTCGCGCATTACAGGTATGGTCGCGATTCAAAATATGCTATCAGGTATGATACTTATGATGCTTTCCATAATCTTGCTTGAGACGCAACAAAGAAGCGAATCTGTATTTGTCCACCATTGCTGGGTCTTACTTTTGAAAGTGACTACAACATGTGATGTTTTCCAGGTATCAAGTAATTCATCAGTTCTATTCTAAATGAAATCTCAAAAATTGTTTTTAAGGCCTCTACCAAAACTAAATACAGGGTGAGCCAAAAAAGGCGACCGGTAGTGACTTTTATAACGTTCAAACGGGTGAAGTTTTTTTAATGTAGTTTCTTGCCATCGATTAGTAAAACATCTGGCATAAAAACTGCAAAGTCTCAGCCAGATTGCTCGTTATCGACTGACAAGAATCAAAAATACTAAATGTCGGTTTTTTCCTAAAAAATTTTGAAAAATTGACAAAAATTGGTAAAATCAATAATGTTGTACAACAAAAAACTACAATAGATCCAATCATGAGAACCATATAACAGCTGGAAACTACAAGAGAACCGTTTTAGTGTTTCAAAACAAAAGCTCTTGATTTTGGCAAAATGTTGCCCCATATTCAAACAAGAAGTTCATGACTTCAAATTAGGTGTAACTTACAAATCTGGGTGACTTTTGTATTATTGTAGGTAAAAAGCTTTACAAAACCTTTCTCAAAATAGGACGCCTTTCACTTTGATTTCACAATTTTTACTTTTTGAGAAATGATCACTTTTACTAAATTCCTGTTTGTACAGAGTAACCATAAATGCTAGAAGCATAAAATTCAACGTTACAGCAAAGATAAACAGGGCATTTTAATGCAGCAATCCGCATTAACAAAGCTTTATCCGTCCAAAAGTTATGGAAGTCAGCACCGGTCGCCTTTTTTTGGCTCACCCTGTATAAGTTTTCTAGGAGAATGGCTTAGGTCATCAAGCTTAAGAGACAGAGTAGGCATCAAATATTTCAAAGTCGATAAAACTCTTAAGAAATTAAATTTGATTAATAAGTCTTTATTAAACTGTTTCCCAGGGTATTTGGTTGTTTTTCAATGACCGAAATAAACACGGATCCGAAATATTGGTTAAATATCTCACTTGTTTTATCCTTAGTTAATCGGACCCTTCAGAAATAATAACAAAAATGCAGTTCTATTAGAAAATTTTTTTGGCAACAAATCCCGCTATTAATTTCTTGATTAGTTTTACACCTCACTTGAAAGCGTCAGTCATAAGGCTAACTATATGTTGACTCCCAAGATTTGTCAATTGTATGGCCAAAATAGGTTTCAATTTATGGTAGAAATAGTCACCCAGGAACCGTTGGCCATATGGTGGCCCACATAATAGTCACCCAGGAACCGTTGGCCATATGGTGGCCCAACAGATTTTTGTGAATCATACGGTTGAAACAGGCTAGTCGTTGGAACTTCATTTTTTGGTCGAAAAATTGAAAAATTTATTTTTTGCTAGAAAATGGTCATTTTTCATTAATTAACGGTTAAGACACCATTTTTCGGCGCTTCGCGCAGTAATATCATGTTTATGGTTTTTAAACAACAAATACTATTACTTGAAACCATTTTTCGGACTTTTTAGGCGATTTTTTTCCAATACCTTCCACCGTGGAATACAATGCCATCGATTATCCTACTCATAAAAAAGTAGTAACTCTTCAAACCTCGGAACTTCGTCGACGTTTTTGATAGAAAATGTCAATAATAATTTTTTCGGCTATTCGCTCCTTAAATAACAAACTGTTAGTTTTTTATGCAACAATAATAACTTTGAGTCATTTATCGTACTTTTTATGCGGAAAATTCGAAATTTATTCCCTTCAATCCATCCCCAAATTTTTGGAAACCTATTACCCAGCCATAAAATACTCGACGGACTATCCCAGCCTCCAGGATACGCATGTATATGCTTTGAAGCCGTGATACAGCTGAACAACCGTTGTTTGTGAAGTGTGATTCTTAATCTGTAGTTTTGAAAAATTTGATTTTGACCGACGTATTCGAAATGTGGGAAAAAGTGCTGAGTTTTTTCAATAATCGTGGAAAAAATTCGAAGGTCGAGACGATTAGGAATTTTCTATTGAACCTTGGAATACTTGAGATCTAAAAAGTTATTCTCTACAACTTCAGGAACTGTATTATTAAACATTAATTGAAAACGCTAATTTATGCTTTGAAAATTTGGGCGAAAAAATCCAGACACATTTTCGAAGTTCCAGATTGAGGAAATTTCTCATGTGAAAATTGTAAAAAATTGGAAAATTCGCGTTTCATTCCAGCATTCGCGAGAAGACGACGTCTGTCGTCTGCTACTTGGATACTTGTCACTTTTTTATTTCCGTTTTTTGAATATTGCACGATCATACGATTTCTTGATATTTTAAAAATTGAAGAGATTGAATGGTGATGAACCATCTGAATGATATTATTTATTGTTTTTTTCTGTTCGCTCGTTCAAAATGGGGAATAAGCTAGCGAAATGCGACGGCTTCGTTAATCCTGTGCACGATTTAAATTCAGCGAAACCGTCAACAACGGCATACGACGGCGCGAAAATGTCGCCTACGGAAGAAAGTAGAATGCCGCCGACGGCAAATATAGACATGACCAGTCGTTATGCAAAGTTATTCGAATATAATCCTGGCACTGTGGACGATTTCCATAAAAAATGCAAGGGTAATAGTATATTTATTCAGTGTGTATTCTGGAACAACAGAGAGTTTAATTCATCGAAAATCTTGTCGCCTCTCAATGAGATCTGCTTGAAATATAGAATTCATTCTTTCGTTAGTTAGCATAGTTAGTTTTTTTCAATTTCGTTTTTGCATATTGCCATGCCTTAGTTTGTTTTTTTCCCGTTAATTATAGACTAGAAATATTTAGATGCGGAAACCGTGGATTTTTCTAAATTTCTGAATAAATTGAAAAGGTTGAACAACTGAAAATTGTGAAATTGAAAGAACAAATACTGAATTCCAGATTATTGACTGTTTATCATGCTTAAAATTTTTGCTTCCTGAAAGAATAACAGAATAATGGTGCTTACGTCTTCACATTTTTCCAGAAGTTTTTCCTATTTGTTTCGACGGCGGCAAATTTATGGTGCAAAAAGGGCTTTCGAATCATTTTCAAATTAGCCACACTGTCAGCCTTAGTCCGACGTTGACTGGATATAGGTTCGGTGCAACGTACGTCGGATCAAGCATGTTCGGACCTCAAGAAGTACAATTAATGCATTATTCACGACAATTACCCGATCTCACTTGAATTTATTTCAAATTTCAAGGCTTTCCCGGTGTTGCTCGGCGATACCGACTTATCGGGAAATTTAACCGCCACCGCTATACATCAGTTGAATGATCGACTGAGACTGAAAGCCGCTGCTCAAGTAAGCATGCTTATCTCAAGAAAAACGCGAAATAATGTCCCTTCAAATGCTAATATATACGTGGTTTTAAAAAATGTCTTACGTTCACCGGATTCGCTATTTTTTGCAGGAAACCTGGTAGAAAAAGCTTTCACGCGCTTATGCATCCGCGTCTTTCGTGACAGAATAGTATACAGTATTCACAAACGCAGCGTCTTTGTTTTTATATCTTCTTGGGCAGAATGTTAGAGAACTTCCAGTTCTTGCCGTTTTTATTCTTGAACATCGAAGATTCAAACTATAATTGCTCATAAATATTAGTAAAATGGAAGAAGGTACCATTTCAATACATGGTGAAAAAACAGCTTTGATTCTGGACACGTATTTTAAATATTGCTTGGTTGAGCAAATGAATGTAAAATACAAAGCGGTGCAAAGCGAATGTACATTTCTTGATTATGCAATTTCGGGGCGTTTTACAACCAGGAGATAGGAAAAAATCTTTATACGGTGGCAAACATAGTGCAAATAAACTACGCAAAACACGTCTCAAAGTGATGTTTGAGTGTATCACTTCAACCAGTAATGTGAAACACGACGATTAAAGTTACGAGGGCAAAAGACAGGAAAAACAAAAAAAACTCCACAAGCATGTTTTTCATGCAAAATGTGCATAAAAGTAATCAAAAATACTGTCTTAAAAAGGTCAGGGGGTGTTTGACGATTTTTTAAGACCAGGGAGGGTGTCAAGGGTCTCAGGTAGTAGGGTTTGCCCCCTACCCCCTATGTGCATGTATGTTCAACTTGTAATTTGGAGCTAATTGAGATAAAGAGAAAGTTTTCGAGGAGCATTCTTTGAGATAAGGTAAGGAATGAAATTTTCTTCTTCCATCAGCTCTAAAAATCATTTTTTCGCAAAGAAGAAGGGCAGATCGGTCATCTTATTTCAGATATTTTTATGATTTATTATCGATGATCGTAGATCATTTGACTTCCATTTTTTGTTTCCCTTGCCCGATACATGCCTATTTTTCGGCATTGGTAATGTTTTCCTGTTGTATATGGGTTGGTAATTTGAACTAGTAATTTTTCCCCTGTGATCAAATGAATTGCGCACGCATCCTTCCATGAAAGGGATACTTTTTCCATTATCAATCAAACTTTCATAGCTACGAACTTCAAAACGTTTGATTTCTGAGCATAGTTTTTTTTTAGCATTTTACAAGCCATGGCTTGTTGGACTGACAAAATGGCTTGTAGAATTTTAGTCCAACAAGCCAAAATGGCTTGTCAGAATTTTTTGAGTCATGTGTTTGATCATATCGGATACAGAAAAGATGCATTTTGGTGCATTTTAGAAGGTCATAATCTCAAAATTTTCCGACGCTTCGCGCCGGTTATAACTTAAATATGCATTATTATTCATTTCCTAGCTCAGGCACTGCTTCTAACATGTCTACCTTCATTTATCATTTGATCTTTAATAGTTCTAATCATCTTAAACGTATTATCTCATGTTTTAATTGGTAATCTTCAATATTCCATCTTGATATTTAATGAAGATTCATATTTTTCCCTTGACACATTTTTTGAGAAAGATCAATACGTCAAGTCTGTAAACTTTTTGAAGTGATTATTCCTTTCTTAAAGTAAAATCAATCCAAAAGCTTCATGGAAGTAGTTTTCGGAAATTTCTACTCTTCTTACTCATATCTTTTTGGCCAAGTTCATTAGAGTGTGTGAATAAATTAATGGTTTTAAAATTTTTCAAACATAAAATTCCAGAAATTATGACCTTTGAACAGAAAATTCGAAACTAATTCTTCAAATAAGTGGTTGGAAAATTGATTTTCCAGCATCGCAGAATGTCAATACCCAAAAAATTTTTCCGGCGTTTCAGGCAGGAAAGATTAATAGCTTTTTTGGCTCTCACTTGTCATCATAGAGGACTTAACCATCGATTTATCATGCAATTCAAAGTCATTATGTTCTCGGATAGTTTGCTGGAAAATTTTTTCCACAATGCTTGTAGATTGGACATTGATCAAACTCAAAAATTTCAAATGTTGCCTGAATTTTAATGAATTAACAGCTCTAAAATGTTATTGAATGAATGTTGAATGACATCTCTTTTTTGATCGATTGCCGTGATGCTCAATATGTACATTTCTTTAAAAAATAACCTATTTATTCATGTATACTGATATTATAAAATTGGCTTGTAAAAATTTGGAATGGCTTGTAAAGTTTTAGGTCAACAAGCCACTTGGCTTGTGACTCGTAGGTCAAAAAAACCCTGTTTCTGAGTTTTCTGCTATTAAATATGCCGTCCGATGGGTTTTGATCATTTGAGAACCATGTCTTACATACATGCTCATAAGGGGTAGGGGGTAAACCCTCTTATCTAAGACCCTGAACACCTCCCCTGGCACGAAAAAAATCGTCGAACACCCTTCTGAACTTTTTTCAAGACAGCTTTTTTGATGATTTTTATGCATATTTTGTATGAAAAACATGCTTGAGAAACTTTTTTTGTGTTTTTGCCCGCCGATCCCCCTCCAAACCCCATCGATAAAGCGGCCGTAGACTCTCCCCCCTGAAAATTTCTTGACATGCATGTCTGGTGTCTTACATTTTTGTGCAAATCTGATTTGAATCCAAAGTTTACCCACCAGATTTTTTCAAAATGATGTGTATAGAAAATGTCGAGCACACGCTATAGATTGAAAATAACAATGATTATGAGGAAACCAGAATCTGATGATGTATTAAGTCTTAGCCGAATATATTTAGGTTTTAACTTTTAGATAAAATATTTTGCATATTATCTCGCATTTTCGCTATGGCAAATTATAGATTCAAAAAGGCAAATTCGCTGGAGCTCAATTGACCACGGATTATCGATTCCTGGCGGCGACAGCCAGCATGACTATCGCCAATTTAGATCTAGTCAACGAATCGGGGATCGTCGTCGGCTCGTATTTGAGAAAGATCACCAAATCGATCGATTTAGGCATCGAATTGGTTTACCAGTACAGTCGACAAATACCTGGCGGTCAGCTTTCTAATCTCAGCTATTTGGGGAAATATACGGGTAAATTCAGATTGAATTGTAAATGAAAATATTCTCGATTACCTTTATTTCATTCTAATCTTTGCATTCTCCTTTTTTTGAGAGAATTTAGCTATGTCGACTTTTGGATTCGAGAAAATAAAATTTACGGTTCCATAATTAACTATTCTCTCAAAGTGGCAAAGAAAATAATCTTCGGAACTATTTTCAATTCAGGTCGAAATTTCGTTACGAGCGCCGCAGTCGGTAAAAATCAATTGCATTTCTGCTATTATCACAAACAAGACGAAAACGTACAATTTGGCGTAGAATGGGAAACGAACTTCCGAATGGGTGATAGTACAGCCACTTTCGGCTATCAATTAGATATTCCTAAAACCGGTGTTACGTTTAAAGGTAAAAAGAAATTCATTTATGCAGTAACTTACTATTGTACTACAATGAGTAAATCCTTAATTAGAATCAGTACCAAGCTGAACTCCTAAAAATCAATCGTGTAGAAAACCATACCAGTTTTAGTGAGTCGAAGTTGTGGGAGCTATTAGTTAAAATTCTTGGGTCTTATTCCGGAAAATGATCAGAGCGGTAGATTTTGAATAGTGATCATTTCATCTTTCCATGTGAACTGTGGCACTATTTCCCAATATCCTTTTCAAGATTTGAGCTCAAGTTGTTGACGAGGTTTCGGTATTTTGCCCATATATTGATTCTGGTTGTCTTGGCCGTAATTTTGTAATAACTTTTGGTTTTTGCTGTTTTAGTTTCTGTTGATTAATGTTTTCTTCAATTTTTCAGCTTCAATAGACACAAATTGGACTGTCGGTTCAACGCTAGAGAAAAAATTAACACCCTTACCATTCACTTTAGCTCTCAGCGGCATGTTAAATCACGTGAAACATCAGTCGAGATTCGGCGTCGGTTTGATATTGGGATAATTTCTGCAAGTTTTTATCTGTTATCATCATGAATATATTGATGGAAAAAAATTCCCACCTGTTTTGTTATTTGTTGTGTAGTTAGCGCAGATCTGTTTGAGTAAAAACTTTTCTATTCGTATTCATTCTCAGTTGATCCGTCTGAGGATCGTTTGTTCATTCCTATTCATAATAACTCAATTTAAAGTCGTTTTGCTCAGTTTGAGTGATTGGCGACATGGAAGTTTTGAGATTAAGAAGTAATGCGATTTTGAATGTATTAAAATTGTGAATTTATTCGACTGAATCCATTGAGTATACTCCTTTTTAACAAATTCAGTTCTCAGATGTACGTTCCCTTCCTCGACATATGGTGACATTCTGACGACAGAATCGAAATTTATTGGTCAATGCTGAAACGGAAAAAATACTAAAATCAAGAAAAACACAAGCAATTCATCAAACATAATTTGGAACTACACCAACGCGGATGTAAAATCGAATATGTATGTAAAACAATATTTTCTATTATATAATTGAGCCATAACTCTGGTTTCCATATAGATCTAAAATCACTTTTCATCACGGCCTAAAGTTGCGAAGTACACAATAAAAATATACTTTTTTAAATTCTATCTATCCAGTTCATTATACATTTCCTGATATTAAAAAATTCAATAAATCACAGGTCACGGATCTACAAGCGCGAAAGACTATCGTGTGTCGTTGGCGAACCGATAATTTTTTCGTACATTTAATAAAAATTGTCACACTTCGATCGAACATTCCAAAATTTTGAACGAATTGAAAAAATTTTCGAATCATTAGAAAAAAGAGGTCCTCAAACTATGGCTCATTCAATTTAAAGCGACGGACACAGTGAAAACCCGAAGGAAATCTTCAGTTCTTCTGTTTGTCGATCACCCGACATGAAATTCTGCTGGGGTCGGCCAGGACAGAGGGAGGGATAAAAATTTTTCTCTATCCAACATTCAAGTGGCATTTCTTCCATATATATTGGTCAAATATGTGAAACTGTTTGCTTGGTCGGCAATTTTTAAAGTTTTAGTGTTACTACTTTGGAATCAAGTATGCTTTGCTAAGAAAAATCGTTAAACTACCGCATCATTTTCATTTTTATGACGTTTTCCTCCTTCTGTCTCATTTTATTTCATCATCTTCTTGATCAATGTTGGGGGGTTCAGTCTGATGAGGGTCAGCAAGAATCTACATAGGATCGACCAAAAGCTGCCAGGGTACAGACCCCCTGTGTGCTTGTCCACTGACGAAAAAATTCTTTCATTGATTACAGTGATACAAGCTGACCAGTTTTTGCATATTGAAATTACTGTCATTAAATCACTGCATCGATCATTTCGAAGTAAATAGCGACTTTAAAATTCCAGACGATTACTTCTTACTAGAAACATCAAAAATCGTCATCTAAAATTTTGTTCATCACATTTTCGCGTGCGATTTCGGTCAATTTTGACTCGTTTCTCAACTTCTTATCGTCCAATAAAGTCAACTGACCGACATCCATCGAACCCGAAAACAATAAATGATCGTTATTATTGCTCGCCGTCGGCGCGTTATTGTTGCTACCATTGGCGTTATTTATCAAATTGCGAGTCGCCGCTTTATTATTGTGATAAGCGTCGGAAGATTTTTTCAATGCCGCCAGCGCGTTCCATTCGTCCAAAATTTCGTTGAACATTTGTGCGTCTTTGGCGTCGTTGAGGAGCGAAAAATGACGGCAGTAAGCGCCGAAATGCCTGTACAAAGCTAAACATTGAGACCAAATGTTCAATGAAGATAAAATATCGAAATGGACGGCATAAATATGAGCTAAAACGTGGAAAAGTAGTCGGGAAATTTTCCTAACGTGAGAATCAAATTGAGCGGGAAAATCGTGTCCTGGTAAAAGAAAAAGAAAAATGAAATCGGTCAATTTGAGAAATAATCTGTAGAAACTATTTGTTTTGAAATGATCAATGCAGCGAGGCGGCACCGCAATTTATGTTCAAAATTACGAGAGGCTATTCAAGAAGACCCCGATCCTTACTGATCATCTTTTTCAGCCATTCTAAAACCATCGCAATTGATTTTCCGATCTGTAGTAAGCTCAAACTCTGATCGCTGCATCTATCATTTCAAGGTAAATAGAGTTGATTTATTCAACGAGACAACTTACAGGGAAACTTTTTTTTATTCATACGCGCGAAATCATGCGTATTATAGTGCAATCGATAGCCCACAAAAACATGACTGATGTTACATTAACCACTCTTTCCAATAGGCGTTATTTACACCGAAATTAGAATAAATGTGCTGAAACAATTAAGAGTTTACCCATATATCATCTCAGGAAATATAACAGATACGGACAAGCGGAAAATTGTGTTCGAAAAAACTCGCAGGTATCAGAAAAGTTTCTCACATGGAGACAATCTGATCTTGCACCATTTCTGATTTTTGAGGTCTTGAACTACTTCAAACTGCTAGGGTATCAGAGGTAACTTCTTCTAATGGACATTAATGCAGCACTCACGATTATCTGTCTAATTTATGTCCGAACATCTTACAAACTTTCATTGTTTCTGGGACGAGGTATATGCATACCTTCGATCCTTTAGCACATTTATGCGAAATTCAGTTTAAAGAAAGTCTATGGACAAAATTGGCTAATTTAACATTACTTAGGTTGTTTAAGACCATCGATTGCACTACAAAACCTACAATTTTGCGCGTATGAGTAAAAAACGTTCCCTCATTAGAATGTCAGAGTTCATTTTATCAAAAATTTTAGCTTTATGCATAACAATTTCATTCTGTTAATTCCCAAGCTACACAGCGTTGAAATTCTTGTTTTCTACACATGCTTTAAACTGCTATTTTTATGATGAAATTTTATTGGTTGTTATCAAAATTCACAAATTTTGAGAAAGTGCATTGTTCAAATTTCTCACAAGTAAAATAAAAATTGGTTATTATTCTACTGGACATTGAAATTGTCAAGTTTTTTAAACGGATTCATAGAATTGTAATTACTAATCGAAACTGGAAAATTAAAATAGTACACGAACAGAAATTTTTGTTCAATGAAATAAGAAACTGATAAAACCTGAACATATAGTTTGTTTTTCTTCCAATGCTTGTAAATAATAACACTGGAATGCAGTACTATTCTAATTATTTCAGGATTTTCCGCTGACGTATATGTCACATAGGACCTTCAGAAACATTACTACTGTAAAACCTGTGTGTAAACGATGTCGATGACACTGTCAGTTTTATTATTTTCCGATTTACGCGCATTTTATAAGAAAGACTACAATATATTTTAGGACTCAAGTAATATGCATAAAAGTCAGGCCTTGCGCATACAACTTTAAGCAGAATTACTTTTTTAAATTAATCAGAACAACGCAGAGTACAGTATTCATTTTTCCACATTTTTCAGTTTTTTAAGGTTAACTTTTTATCATTCGAAGTGTTTAGAAATTTCGTAACATCAAGTAACGGAGCTCGGCCGTCCGGGGAGTCAGGCGTTTTATTTGTGGGTGCATAAAAGTGATCGATTGCATAAAATTCAAGGGGGTCATTGAACAGAGAAAATACGCCATTTTCGACTTTTCTGTGTTCAAACCAATTTTATACCAAAAATAACGTATTTCAGTTTTTTTGGGCCAAAAGGAACGGGTTCATATGGCTAGCCCGAAGTTAGCCATATGAGTTCTCAAATGTAGTCAAATGTCCGACGATTTTTTAGGGGGGGGGGAGTTTCCGTTGCACTTTCCCCAATTATATGTATACAAGCGATTGAACTTCTAATTCAATTTTCTATCTATTGTTTTTGGTATCAAATATCACACAATGATATCGGTTCCGAATTTTTAGCAGGTACAAGTCGATTCTCAGAACAAATATTGTGGCTGCATTTTTCTGGGAACTAGATTTTGAAATCACTCTAGCAAAGACCCATCGTAGATGACATGATAGTTAATGATATTTTAAAAATACATTTGAGTAGTAAAAGCTTTTTTCCGTGTTCTTATTTTCTACGGCTTCATTATTTTGGTTATGACATTCATGTTAAATTTACTCACCGAACCTAGTAGGCAAGCATTCCTCAGAATGGACAATCTTTTCGACAATCGACATAACGCAATCGATATATTGGGGAGCTGCGTATTTGCATTTCTTCCCTTTATCGTCTATCCAGAAGAATTGCCTGAAGCGATTTTCGGATAAGTAACAACGATTATGTGAGGAAACATTGCATACACGATTCTCAAGAATGGAAGATAAAAGAGCAAATCCAAAAGATTATTTTTCCGTTAATAATATTTTCAAAGTGTGACGAGACCAGAGGGGAACATTTTGGCACAAAATGATCAAATATTTGAAAAGTACTACTATTCATCAATTATAAAGAGGATGCGGATAAGCTTACGTATTTGTAGGTCCATTCATAACTGGACACGTTTCTGACGAACAATATTCCGCTAGGACACCGTATATGACGTTAATATGATGGAAAAATGCCAAAGCTGAAAATAAAGATAGGTAATTCATTTTTTGAACCAACCGAAAAAATGACATTTTGAAAAAGGTGCGACTAAATTTTTTATGACAAGATTGCAGAACATTACATTTAAAATGCGAATTTGGGGCAAATTTCATACAGGGTGACCAACTGGCCACTCGACAAAATCAAACTCTCGATTTTTTTCCGGTTTTCCCCGTTATTTTCACAAAATTTTCCCGATGTCAGAAACATATTCTGCCTTGAAAGTTTTACTCAAATTTGGTCTAAAATGCTTCAAAAAAATAATTTTGTCGGTTTACGATATACGTCAATCGTTTATAGCTGAGAAACACTATTTTTTCACATAGAACTTTTTTTCCATTTGCGGCAAAAGGTTGAAATTTTTTTTAACTCGTCTCCATCTGCGACACAAAATTTATTTGACACGAACTTTTCCTGAGTCATGGAAAAATGCGAAGAAAGCCTTTTTGAGCTGAAATGCAGTTATTTTTCAAATTATTTCATTTTCGGCTTCTTATTTTACTCTGATCTAGTGTTTCCGTGCCCTTTTGTCCTGCGCTCAATTGTCCCTGCGCTTTAATGTTTGCGCTCTATTGTCCTGCGCTCTAATGTCCTTGCGCTCTATTGTGCTGCGCTCTATTGTATTGCGCTCTAATGCCCTGCGCTCCAATGACCCTGCGCTCTATCGTGCTGCGCTCTAATTTCCCTGCGCTCTAATGTTTCGGTACCGTGCGTGGAAAGTAACCAAAATGATTTATTTCAAAAAAGTTCAGGGAAGTATCACGACGATTTATTCGGGCCTGTGGGCATGCAGGGTCTCATATAGGGGAGTTTACCCTCTTAGCCCCTATGTTCATGCATCGTTAGTCACAAAAGACCTACGATTCACGTATTTTAACGCTGTAAAATAAATCGTTCTATCGAATCGAATGTAAAATTCAATTAGTAAATACAATTTATTCAAAATTTCTAAACAGTGACAAGATGTTTGTCGGTAAGTTCAATGACCATAGATGCACATAGGGTGATAGAAGCGATAGGCTCCGGTACCTGAGACTGCGGATATCCTCACCTAGCCCGAAAAAATCGTCGAGCAACCCCACCTGGACTTATCGGAAGAAAAATTTTTTGTTAACTTGAGGACGAGGTTTTATTTTTCATTTTTTTCAATGATATGTATTACAATTTCAGTTGAAATATTTAATCTTATAGTGTTCCTTTGTCAATTCTTTGTCTAATTGAGCGAAATGCTCAGATAACAACGCATGCGACTTTTCTGCTGTGCTGATACTAACTCAGCTTTTACGACAAAGAAAACATTGTGCATTAGCATGACGAGCCTGATTTTGCAAAAAGTGCCATTTTAGCTGTTTCGAATTCCAGGCACTTCTTTGGTGCCTGCATGAGGATTTTTTTACATAAGCCATGCGACATCACTTTGTTAATCCGACCGAATCCAATAGTTTAATACAGTTATGGATAGTTTGAGCTCTTAAAAATCGAAAGCAAACCAATGTTTTATGTCTAAGATAGTTGATGAACATTTCGTGCAACACATCTGATATACACATCACAGAATAATATTTAAAAGATATTTTTTACAGATAAATTTACAGATAATATGATTCCGCAAAGAGGCAGGGTTTTTTCCGCACGCCTTCATCCGCACCGTGCGGAAATGACCCAAAATTTTTTCCGCACACGAAAATTTTTTCCGTTCGAAGTTTAGATCATTTGAAATGAGCGAAAATTATAGATTGCTAAGAAAATAATGTAAAGTATCTGTTTTTCTAGCTCAAAAACATTATTTTAGCTTGATTAAACAAAATTAATAGTTGCTGCTGTCATTTCTGTGATTAGAGCCGATGATTTATAGATTTCAATCGATTTTCCCACAGGAAACATTTGAAATTTTTGAGTTTGATCGAAGTCTAATCTACAAGCATTGTGGAAAAAATTTTCCAGCAAACTATCCAAGAACATAATGACTTTGAATTACATGAGAAGTCGACAGTTAAGTCTTCTATGATGACAAGTGAGAGCCCAGAAAAAATTATTGATCTTTCCTGCCTGAAACGCCGGGAAAATTTTTTGGGCATCGACATTCTGCGATGCTGGAAAATCAATTTTCTAAACACTTATTTGAAGAATTAGATTCGAATTTTCTGTTCAAAAGTCGTAATTTCTAGAATTTTATGTTTGGAAAATTTTAAAACCATTATTTTATTCACACACTCTCATGAACTTGGCCGAAAAGATATGAGTAAGAAGAGTAGAAATTTCCGAAAACTACTTCCATGAAGCTTTTGGATTGATTTTATGTTAAGAAAGGAATAATCGCTTCAAAAAGTTTAGAGACTTGACGTATTGATCTTTCTCAAAAAATGTGTCAAGGGAAAAATGTGAATCTTCATTAAATATCAAGATGAAGTATTGAAGATTACCAATTAAAACATGAGATAATACGTTCAAGATGATTAAAACTATTAAAGATTAAATGATAAATGAAGGTAGACATGTTAGAAGCAGTGCCTGAGCTAGGAAATGAATAATAATGCATATTGAAGTTATAACCGGCGCGAAGCGCCGGAAAATTTTGAGATTATGACCTTCTAAAATGCACCAAAATGCATCTTTTCTGTATCCGATATGATCAAACACATGACTCAAAAAATTCTGACAAGCCATTTTGGCTTGTTGAACTAAAATTCTACAAGCCATTTTCTCAGTCCAACAAGCCATGGCTTGTAAAAGGCTAAAAAACTATGCATACCTCTACTCTCAAGTCTACACATTATACGGGATACAAAACGGGTACCCGAATTACTCGGGTACCCGGGTGTCAAGCTCTAATGAAGATCAATATTAAATCTCAATTTTCAACAAAATCCGAACCTAATACTGAAGATAACTAATTGATGAATGGGATGAGGAACTTCAAATCATGAAAACCATGCACACTTAACTTCCGATGCGTCACACCAGAGAATTTTTGAACAAAGGAGCTACTGAAATGTTGGAAAATGTATTCTAGAGATAATTTGTAATACTTTCGGTTTAGATTTTTCCTAGAAAAATGATGATTAAATAAATGTGTGGAGAAATGTGGGAAAAATCAGCAAATTCGTATGAAAATTCCAATTCACACTACAAAGTAACGAGTCTTACTCACTCTAGCAGAGACATATAAGATTGATGGAAACAATCAGGGACAACCGAGAAATCAAAGTAAACTTCTTTTTGGCTGCGCTTTAGCTAAATTGTAGTTAATAAAAATTATTTTCTTTGCCGGCGCGGAGCGCCGGAAAAATTTGAGATTTTGACCATCTAAATTGCAGCAAAATGCACCTTTTCATCAATGCCAGCAGTAGAAGCACCCAAAAAAATTTCCGTTCTGTGCGGAAAATGCCCGAAAATTTTTCCGCACAGCCCAAAAAAAGTCCGCACTGTGCGGAAAAAAACCCTGCAAAGAGGCGACATTTTTCGAAAAAGCTGAAAACCCCGCTAAATGACGCTAAAATTCCTAAACTTTTACAAGCCAATTCGGCTTGTGCCGCTAAATTTTTAGAAACCAATCAGGATCTTTAGGAGCCATGGCTCCCAATTGGCTTAAAAAACCTACTTCCGGATGATTATGCTTATGGAGCCAGCTGTCTTTTTGTTTTTTGCTCACTGACCCCACTGCCCGTGAAAAGTCAAAGAAACCTCCTCCTGGAAATTTTTTGCCGTGCACTAGTTTCCGACGGAAGTGAGCAGAAGTGTCGGTCACAAGCGAGAAAAACGACAACGACGGTCAAGGATGAGTCGAAAAAAATTTTGACTCTCAAACAGGTGCGATAGCAAAAATTTAAAATCTCGTATTTCACAGTGCATTGTCGCCACCAATTTAATTCGATCATTTCAGAAAACGAGTTAGGTAAACCAGAAATATATTTTTAAATGTTGATTTCGCATTTTGAGCTTAACAATAGTATTGTCAAGAATTTTATTGATTCTAGTGATGCAATTCGAAAAAATGCATAACAAACAACTGAACTAAAGGTATGGGACGAAACAACGAAACAAGCTTTTCACGTTTTATAACACGTGAAATCCCTAGAACTTCCAATAATTTTAGACAGGATATTAAAAAACTTGAGCCGAACTTGAAAAAGTCGTATTAGGCTAGCAAAGTCATTTTATTTATTGAAGTGAAACAGTTGGGATGGATATCCGCGAATTCCTCAGAAATCTAAAACGAAATCAAAAAACGCACATCAAAAAATTTTCTTACAGTTCGTTGCGATCCATTCACGTTGATTTATGCAATCGGGCAAAAGGATCAACCGATCGAGATCCGTATCGGTCAAGGCGGCGCAAAGAGAAGATTCGCAATTCCAGCAACAACTCCTAACGCTGCTGTCGTCCGATTTATGATCGCCGCTGACGTTACTCGTCGAACTGGTAGCGCTGCCGCCGCAGCCACTGGCTGAAGGTTTCTCGCGAGTCGAATGGGTTGGCCTGGCCGATCGCCTGTTGAAAAAAGTTAGTGCAATTCAAAGAAAATAAATTATAGAGAAAACATGTGATGTATAAAAATCTACGGCCAGTATAGCCAAATTTGGAGGTTTAAGCTTTCTCAGTTTGGGTTTTCTTAGACAAAATCAGTTAATATATAAATGCTACCCAGACAAAATCTCTGTTCACCCCTCAGGTTGACTTATCATGTACAGGTATGCCACCTTGTATTTTAAACTCGCGTTTCTTTTTCATCTAATATTGTTTCTCTAGCTCCTGAACAACCGTAATCGTTCACCATATTTATAAGAGGTTCGACCACAGACATGCACGGCAAGAATTTCCCAGGGAGGAGGGTCCATGGACTTTTTGCCAGGGGGGTAGGGGGGATGGGTGAGCAAAAAAACAAAAAAAAGTTCTGCGAGCCTGTTTTTCATACAAAATATGCACAAAAATCATGAAAAAAGTTGTCTTGGAAAGAGTTCAGTTTGGGGTATTTGACGATTTTTTTGGCCAGGGAGGGGGTGGCCAGGGTTTCAGGTATGGGGGTTTACCCCCCCCCCCTATTCCCTCTATGTGCATGTATGTTCGACCATCTGCAGGGCTCAACTCGAAATTTTGGGAAAAAGGTTCAAAAAAGTTTGAAAAAGGATTTTTTGACAAATTTTCTCGAGCAGGGGGGTTGGGTTTGGGGGATAAAAGGATTTGAAAGGGGTTCCAAAAGTTGGAGGACCCTCAGCCACAATCCTCCATCAAAAGGTATCTTACGTAAAATACCTGGACCAGGTGGCAACATAGGGGGTTATACATTTTTTGAACATGTATATAACAGACGGCCCCCATAGGGAGGGGTATGAGGGGGGTATTACCCCTATCTGAAATTCTGATAATTCATCACTGGGTGCCTAATTTTGGGGGAAAGGGCGTGTTTAGTGGACATTTAGCTGCACTACCTCCAGGCCCGTATTTAGAGGGGGGAGGGGGGAATTACACCCTAAATTTTTTTAGATTAAAATTTTCAGCAATATCATTGTACTTATACATCACAATTCCCAAATTAAATTATTATATTTACATACTTTTCGTCAAACATAGAATTTAGCCACTAATCCAAGCACACATAAACTAACTGAAAATGAGTCGTCTTTACTGCAAAAATGATTTCTTTTTTATTCAGTAAATTCTAAAAAAATTTGAAAAATTCCCCCCTTTTTTCAAAATCCTGAATACGGGTATGCACCTCTGCAAATTTGTATACTTACCCGTACCTGAAAATCTGACTTTGAGATCCTCTGATATATAACCTTAGGAATTTTTCAACACGAACCATTTGAGTGGAGCGAAGGGGTATGGGGAAAATTTGTATGTGTATGGGGAAAATTTGGTTGGGAGTTCCTTATCCCCCTATTAAATGTATGTGTAAAGGTAGGCTAAACTTTCTTCTAGAGATTTTACCCCTCACTTAACCCCGTTAACGTACAAATTTTCTCAAAATAGCATAGATGAATGATTTAACAATGAATTCTTCATTAGCAACCATCGATACATAATTTTTCTTCTTACTTATACTTAGCAGGACCAATGCCGAAATTTTCCTTGTCTGCCGCCGGGTCACGCGTCGTCGTTGACGTATCTGGAGCATTCGCGGCCAGAGCACACGGTATTGGCCTGCCAGTTGGCGCCCCTTTTCTCCTCGAACGTCTAGAAAGTGAGCAAATGTACAATATAGTTCACAACTGGAAATCTTGCGAATTTTTCACTTGATTACAACAGAACAAGCTGCGTATGTACAATAATTAATTAAACATTTTTTGAACAAAAACAAAAAATTGGCTAAAGAAATAAATGCAATAAGATAACTATAATGAAAATGGAAGCAAAAACTAATGGAGGAGTAGAATATAAGTGAACAGAAGAAATAAATCATCATAAAAAGCCACTGAACCAAAGAGCGGAGAAAAACGATGACATGAAAAATAAAAATTTAGATAAACCTAACCTCCGTTCATGAATTTTAGACATCCTAGTCTATTATTGCGCGTTTTATTATGATTAGACTTTACACGGGTGGCTGACTGCAGTCGATTGCGAGAACACGCCCTCACAAAGTCATCAAGCGAAACATGGAAAACCGAGGCTTTGTGTGCACTCCCTTTTCAAAAAAACCTCAAAACGGAGAACCAGGACCGTTGTAAGGGTTGGCGAACTGGGCGGCTGCCCGCTGCCGCTAAAAATCTAGGGCCGCTAAAAGTTTTTTAGTGTATGCTTGAAGAATGCCTTTTTTAGGTTGGGGTTCATAAGCGCGAACGGCCCATAACAGCGAATGAGCCTAATAGCGCGAACGGCTCCTAAGCGCGAAAACAGTATACACTTCAGTGTGTTCTATCTTTTCTACTGCGAAAGGCTCATAAGCGTGAAAGACTCCTAATTGTAAGAGCTAATTATCTTCATGTTAGCTTGTCCTATGTAATTTGGAGACACTTGATGTACAAAGTTTTTTAGCACGAGTCCCATTAGCATTCGTGCTAAGAAAAATATTTCATTAGCACAGTTAGCACGGTTGAAAAATGTTACTTTGTTGGTGTCAAACTAATTCGTGAATTTGCCAATTCTGATAGCTTGATTTTATTGTATAATCAGTTAATCATGCTTGATGTTGGTACCATCAAAACGAAGACGGCTCTCATCTGATTCTAATTGAATTCGCTTATTCTTACATTATGCACTTGGTTGGTTAACCGACAAGTTCAATGGTTAGTTCGACAGTAAAACCATAGGAATCGCTAGTCATGTTCTGTTTGGATGAAAGTTCACATGTTTTCATTGTATCTGGAACCGCGCTTTAACTTCAATATAGATTCTCGATTGATTTTTTCAGAAAACGTACAATTATGTTTGCTACTCACTATTAATGATTTGCATAAACTTAGCATATGTCAAAACAACTGTTTTCAAATAACTCAAGTTGTGTCCAAGAGGTTAGAGCCAAAGCTGATTCAGATTCGAGCCAAAGTTATTCACTAAGCAAAATTGACGAGGAGGATGAGGATATTGAGTAAGTTGTCATTTGCGAAAACAGAATTTCTTAATTGTATTTTTTCTTCCATTTTTACTCAAAAAGTCGAGGCTTCATGTCCTTTCTCACAGGCAGTTAATGTGATAGCGTAGAAATAACGTTTTTGCGCTTGTGAGTCTTTCGCACTTATGAACCCTACTGGGTTTTCGCGATTCTGGGCCTTACGCGCTTATGAACCACTCTGGTTTTTCGCGCTTCTGGGCCCGTTGGCGCAAATGGGCCCGTTGGCGCTAATGGGCCATTTGCGCTTATGAACTATACCCCTTTTTTAGCGTCCCTTGATAAAATTGTCTATTGTTGTATGCTAACAGTACAAAACTCCCGCAAACATAATTTTAACTCCAGTTTGTTAGATCCTATTACTCTTGGCATTTTATTGAGGTATTATGTGCAGACGTTGCATTACATACAAGTTTTATGCTGTTTTTATTTTTAGGGAATAAAATCTTGTAATAATGGAATTATGCATTGCTTTTATATATTCTAAGGGCCGTATTCCAGAAGGTGGAGTAGCCTACTCCATAGAGTAAATGGTGGATTATTTCCTGGATTATCTCCAGTTGGCATTCCACAAAGGGGAGTAACGAGAAGAGCAGAGTACATACATGCACATAGGGAGGTAAACCCCCATACCTGAGACCCTGGCCAACCCCCCTGGCCGAACGAAAAGTCGTCAAACACCCCCCTCCCTGAACTTTTTTCAAGACAGCCTTTTTGATGATTTTTGTGCATATTTTGTATGAAAAACAGGCCTGCAGAACATTTTTTTTTTGTTTTTTTGCTCACCGACCCCCCTACCCCCTGAAAAAAGTCCATGGACCCTTCCCCCTGGAAAATTCTTGCCGTGCATGTCTGGTAGAGTAGAATAAATCGGTATGCGAGAAAGCAGAGTAGGCTAATTCATGGATTAAACGGCGGAGTAATCAGTGGATTATCTTTTTTTCGGTAGGTACGCCAGAAAGAAGAGTAGAGCAAACAGTGGACTAAAAAAGCGTTTTTTATTGTCTTTTTCTAAATCTACACCGGGCAGGTGTATTCAGTGGAGTCAGTGTTTTTTGTGCCGGAGGGATATGAAAATTTTTTTTGGCAAACGAAATTGAGGTAGTCATCTGTACATGTATACACGGCTCTTTCCCTGTTTAGGGAAGAAAATTTTGGGGATAAGGTACAGAAAATATGCATTTTGGTGCATTTTAGAAGTTCATAATCTCAAAATTTTACTGATTAGTCTTTAGCCATGACATAGAGGAACACAGGTTACTTATTTAAACCTATTTTTGCTACGTACAAATTGTACAAATGAAATATTGGCTGTCGTTTGTACACGTGCAAATGGGTCATGTACAAAAAAAACCCTGAGTGGAGTAAGACTGATTTACAACGCTACAACAATGGGAGTTGTTGATTTCATCGATTTTTTGAGAAATTTGGACGAGGAAAACGAGCATGCAAACAATATTCCACGAGTTCTTTTTCGAAGATCAGATCCATTCGAAATGAATAGTAATTTCGACTTCCAACTACAATATCGATTTAATAAACCGACCATCTGAATTTTGATAGGAAAATTATTACTTCGTTTTTTGTTGCTCACCTCATAAGTTTCATGTGTGCAGATTAGCAATAAGCAACGCAACTTAGTGGTCTTGCAGACCAGGGTTTTTTTCCGCACAGTGCGGACTTTTTTTGAGCTGTGCGGAAAAATTTTTGGGCATTTTCCGCACAGAACGGAAATTTTTTTGGGCATTTCTAGGTGCAGGCATTGATGAAAAGGTGCATTTTGGTGCAATTTAGATGGTCAAAATATCAAATTTTTCCGGCGCTCCGCGCCGGCAAAGCAAATAATTTATAATATTAACTACAATTTAGCTAAAGCGCAGCCAAAAAGAAGTTTACTTTGATTTCTCGGTTGTCCCTGATTGTTTCCATCAATCTTATATGTCTCTGCTAGAGTGAGTAAGACTCGTTACTTTGTAGTGTGAATTGGAATTTTCATACGAATTTGCTGATTTTTCCCACATTTCTCCACACATTTATTTAATCATCATTTTTCTAGGAAAAATCTAAACCGAAAGTATTACAAATTATCTCTAGAATACATTTTCCAACATTTCAGTAGCTCCTTTGTTCAAAAATTCTCTGGTTTGACGCATCAGAAGTTAAGTGTGCATGGTTTTCATGATTTGAAGTTTCTCATCCCATTCATCAATTAGTAATCTTCAGTATTAGGTTCGGATTTTGTTGAAAATTGAGATTTAATATTGATCTTCATGAATTCTTTCTCTCACTTGAAGTTTTCTGAACTTTGTGAACACACATTTTGCGATTGGGAAACTACACGATTTTCGACTGAAAGTGATAAACCTTTTATTTTAGAGATAAAGGTTGAAAATGCTAATTTTCCAGCATTCTAGAATATCAAAATGTAGGAATTGAATCAATTGGAAAATCGATTGAAATCTATAAATCATCGGCTCTAATCACAGAAATGACAGCAGCAACTATTAATTTTGTTTGATCAAGCTAAAATAATGTTTTTGAGGTAGGAAAACAGATACTTTACATTCTTTTCTTAGCAATCTATAATTTTCGCTCATTTCACACATTTTTCAAATGATCTAAACTTCGAACGGAAAAAATTTTCGGGTGCGGAAAAAAATTTTGGGTCATTTCTGCACGGTGCGGATGAAGGCGTGCGGAAAAAAAACCCTGCTTGCAGAAAAACCGATAAAGTCGACTAAGTGGTCCTGCAGGGAAAAGTAATGAAATCAATGAACCCACGACGAATAGCAGAAATCCATTGTAAAAAATGTGACGACTTCTTTCTTGTCTTTTTGCCTCCACCCCACTGTTTAATCACGGATTACGAACTCCGTCACGAATCCACTTTTTGGAATGCCGAAAAAGAAAATCCCTGGAGTAGTCTAATTCTGGGAGTGCTAGTCGGTGGATTAGCTTACTCCGAGGAATGGCTGCTCCTCAGATTAGACTACTCCGTGGAGTATTCTACACCACCTTCTGGCATACGGGCCTAAAGTATCATCTATTACTTGAAATGGCGTGGTGTATAATAATTATCGAAAAAATTGCGGGCCGCTAAAACGTTAAGAACAGTCCTACGAAGAACAATAGTAACCAAAGATGGGATCAGCATATGACTTCATTGCCTATGTAATGTTAAACTTGTTGATCAGGTGTGGAGAAATTCATAAATGTAACGGAGCACCAAGGTCTGGAGGAGGGGTCCGACGACTTTTTTTGGGCCGGGCTCACCGACTTCCCAAAATTTTAGGGGAGGGATCACTGAGGGATAAAAAATTGATTTTTTCGCCAAAAAGGTCCAAAAGCAGTATAAAAAAAAATTTTCGTTCGAAAAAAACCATGTACTCAGGGCGCGAAGCTCCAAGATAATTGACATTTTTGACCTGACCATACATGCACATAGGCGGTAGGGGGGGTAAACCCCCATACCTGAGACCCTGGCCACCTCCCCTGAACGTTTTTCAAGACAGCTTTTTTGATGATTTTTGTGCATATCTTGTGCGAAAAGCAAGCTTTCAGAATTCTTTTTTGTTTTTTTTGCTCACCCACCCCCTACCACCCCCCTGGATAAAAAGTTCAAGGACTCTCCCCCCTGGAAAATTCTTGCCGTGCATGTCTGAACCTGACCATGTTTGTTCTGAAAATTGGCAATTTTGTTTTTTAGTATTTTTCTGATCAAATGTATGGAGTTCCCTTATGGCTACCATATGGCTAGCCATAGTATTGACAAATCCTGCCGGAGGGGACCGCCCACGGCAAACCATATGACCAACAATTTCTGAGAAAGTTCCTATGGCACTACCTTTCTAAATTACATTACATGTACACAGGCTTTTTTTAGTTTGAAAACCAGGAGCGAAATGGCTCCTGGGCCTAAATTTTTAGGGGCCAATTTGAAATTTTGAGAGCCAAAAATTAATTGAAGAACATCGAAAGATAGGCTTGCTTTGCTATACACTGTGGAACGTATATAATTGCATTATATGGATATCCAATCAGTTGATTATTCAAAAAAAATATTGTCCAAAATTTTATTTCTAACTAGCGTTTTTCGGCTACGGGCTCCTTTCTACATGTACAAAGATCGGCCATGAAAATTTTCAGCAGAGAAAATTTTTTAATGCAAAAAACACGATATTTCGTTTATTTTTGCACAAACCTTCTTCCAAGATAGCACTTGTTCATTTCCTTCTGGCACAAAAGTATAGGTTTTGGCAATACAGCTTTCGTTCTCAATCTTCTTTCCTTTTCTATATCCTTCCGCGCCACACAGTGAAAATTTTTTAGATTCTGATACTCTAAAATACTACGTGAGGCTCGAAAACATGTACCTATTTATCATTTTATAAATTGAAAAATCCGTTCATACTTTTATGAGTTTAAAAAAATTCAAATCAAACCTGAAATTTATGAAAATCACATATATTACGGTTATGAATTAAAACTCGGCTCCATATCCAAAATTATAATTACAAAAAAGTTGGAAAAATTGAGATTTTGACCTCTTAAATCCATCAAAATTCATCTTTTCCTTGTCGAACTCCCATATTTTTCCCCCAAAAAGTTTGATTTGTAAGAAACAGTGAATAGACCAATGAAAAAAATTATAGACGGAAATCCAGCGCGAAGCACCGGAAAATTTCCGGTGTTTTATGATTTTATAGCCTCGAAAACACTTCCTTTGAATCTCAAATTCAATGAAAAATGTAAATAAATAAGTCAAAATTTTAGAAGCCAAAATGGCTCCTAGACCTAAAATTTTAGCAGATTTTTCCAAATTTAGTGGAATTGCAAAAGCATTAAGGTTGTATCGTGTTCGGCGGTAAAACAACCGAGCCAAAATGTCCTAGTCCAAGAACGCAGTCTAGCTCCAAAACGGCCCTCAGCAATCGCCGCGCACGTCCTAAACGGGGTATCAGTTTGAAGAAAACATTTCTTCAATTTTTCTAAAATTTTTCGACCAATCAATAACGCAGCAAGCAAAGCAAAACAATCATTTCCAAGATTCTTTCCAACACAAAAATCTCGACATGCGAGACCACGTGAAAATGCACATACAGAATCGGGCCTAGAAAATGAAGTCAAGGCGGAAAAAGCTGCAAGAATTTTGAAAAAATGACATCTAAATACCCGTTCACATAGTAGGAAGACTGATTGGAAGCAGTATTTTTTTTGTACGGGCCTCTTTGTACTTGTACAAAGATCGGCCAAAAACCCTTTGTACGAAGAAATTTTTTTGTACACTGAAAACACCACCGTTCGTGTATTTCCGCACACGCCTTCTTCCTGATTGCACTCGAGTTCATGTCCTTCATAATCATTTTACAAATTATGAAATTATACTCATACTTTCATAAATCTAAAAAACTTCAGGTTAAACCTGAAATTTCTGAAAATTACTTTCATGATGCTCTGAATACAAACTCGGCTTCATGTTTAAAATTACAGTTACAAAAAAAGTTGGAAAAATAACTTTTCACCTTCTGGAACGCACCAAAATTCGTCTGTTCCTAACCGAGCCGCCAACATTTTTTTCCTTTTCCGGAAATTTTTTCTACAGGAAGCACGATGACCGGATAATGTCGATAAAATCTCTTTGTACTTTGCACAAAGATTGCCAAAAAAGTCTTTGTACGGAGCCAAAAATGTTTATCTCGTACAAAAAAAGGAAACAGTGATTGGAAGAAGCGAAAAGTCAAACTGCACTGGTAGCTAACAAGTAAGCTACAGGAAATGAGCTTAAAATTGGTAGGCGCAAGAACTACCATTTGTAATTTGCGAAATTAATCCCACTATACGTCGGAGTGGGTATTCTCACGTAAGCGATTCCTGAATGAGCGAAGTCCCAGGTGAACGAACTCCCTAATGAGAGATTCTCACGTAAGCGAATTCCCTATTGAGCGATTGCCATGTCAGCGATTCCCAATTGGACCATGAGCAATCGATAATTTAATAACACTTTCTTCATACTTTCCATCTTTACCTTATATTTTTCTTTGTAGGTACGTATTTCCTTTTTCTTTCGTTTTCTCTGGGTGTTGCTTATGTTTTTGTCTATGTATACTTTTACATTTTCATCATTTGTCTTTGCTTTCTTTCATTTTCTTTTCCTTGTCATCTACTTTTTCTGTTTTTTGCGCATGAAAAAATACATTACAAGGTGTCATTTTTAATAAGCATTGTCATCCGTATAATTCTTATAGAGTTCGGCACAGTTTTTTAGCACGAGGTCTTTAGCCAAATGGCCAAAGTCGGCAAAAAAATTTTAGCCAATGACTAAAATTCGTACTCGAAGCACGGCAAAGTACTCAAATTTTTTTAGCTAATTTCCTAAAACGTCTAGAAATTTGTTTGCCAATCCAAAAAATTTTTCAGCCAAAATAAGTCATTAGGCTAAAAAACACTGGTTCGGCATGCTCTATTTCCTATTTAATTTTCTTCTTTGTGATTTTTCCATCATCCTTACTTACTTTTCATCTTAGTGTTTTCCTTTTACTTATTTATCTGTTTTTCTATTTCCTGCGCCTTGCTGTTTTTCGTTCTTTTTCGCATCATTTTTTCATTCTTTCTTTCTGCCTTCTCTACGTTGCTTTTTCTTTCTTGTCACTTTTCTTCATGTGTTCTTTGTTTTGTCTAATGCTTTCCTACCTATTTTCACTTTAATGCCGTAATTTTTGTTGGCGTTTTCTTTCTCTTGATCTTTTGTTTCTTCCAGCATTCTTTTGTTTATGTGTTTTACAAATATTTTCACACCGACGACAATGAACCGAACTGTATAAAAATTATATGGGAGAACATGGTTATTTAAAATGACAGATTGTAATGTAGAGTAGGTATCACGAGCAAAAAAGGAAAAAAGTAGATGACAAGAAAAAAGAAAATGAAAGGAAGCAGAGACAGAAGATGAAAACGTAAAAATATACATGGTAAACGAAAAAATAAACAACATTCAGAAAACGAAAGAAAAAAGAAATACATACAAAGAAAAATATAAGATAAAGAAGGAAAATATGGCGAAAGTTTCACTACATTCTCGATCGCTCGTTTGGGAATCGCCCACATCGGAATTGCTCACTTGAGAATTTGCTCACTTGGGAATCGCTCACTTGAGAATCGCTCATTTGGAAACTGCTGTCTTGGGAATAGACCATGGTGGAGAAGGAAGCTTAATCATCATCTTCAGAATGCTAGGACATGAAAGCAGGAGTGCGATATTTGGATATTAAATTCACAGATTTCAGCAGCATAGACCGTAAATCAATAAGGTCGACCGCAGACATGCACGGCAAGAATTTTCCAGGGGGGGGAGGGTCCATGAACTTTTTCCCGGGGGTAGGGGAGTGGGTGAGCAAAAAAACGTAAACAAGTTCTGCAAGCTGTTTTTCATACAAAATATACACAAAAATCATCAAAAAACCTGTCCTGGAAAAAGTTCAAGGGGGACGTTTGACGATTTTCTTGGCGAGGGGGGGGGGGGTGGCCAGAGTCTCAGGTATGGGGTTTACCCCACCCCCTACGTCCATGTATGGTCGACCGATAGGCAAGATATAAAATTATGCAAAGAAGCTTCAAAAGAACGAAATTCGTTTGCGTCTCAGGAGACGTATGCAGTGTCTAACTTTCGTCGCACATGAATAAGATATGAGAAGCCAACTATGAAGCCTTAGTAGGCCCTTGGCTAAGACAGTTATCATTCCAGGGTGGCCAGCAGTTTCCCAAAATAAAATTCCCCTTTTTTCCGGTTGCATTATGTTTTTCCCGACTTTTAAGTACATATAGTATAATTTACAGACCAAAGTTGCACGTCAAGAGATCGAGAGCTTCAAAAAATATTTTTTATTTACCTGGAAAATGTGCGAATCCCGGAAAAGTCAGACAATTTCGATTACGATTGTTATGCTGTAGTTGTTTTTATTGAAAACTTGGCAAATTGTTGGCTGATAAGCCAAATTTGCATGTTAGAAGTTGAGAACAGCAGAATTTTTTGACGCTTTGCGCCGACTTGAAATCTGAATTTGGTTGAAGTGCGGTTCCTAGGATATCCAGTACCATTACTCAATTAACATTCAATTGTTTTACTGCATCTGCAGTTATTTTTCACCTCTCTCTAACTATTAATATTTAATAGTTTTTGATGGAGTAATTAGGATTTCATGGTCAACTCGATGATAGTTTACGTTTAATTACGAGTTTAATTACGATTTCTAGCAGATAAACCATAATACTCTAACGAGAGACGCTTTGCGTCACATTAATTTCTTCGCACATGTGAGTAACAATGCACTGAAAAAATGTGTTTACGAATAAGAATAATATTAATTGCAGCAGCATTACGAAAGAAAAAACAAAAAACATGTTTTGTGGCTCGAATCTGAATCAGCTTCGGCTCTAACCTCTTGGACACTTCTGAAGTCATTTGGCAGCAACTGTTCTAACATGTGCTGAAGTTTACGCAAATCAATATTAGTGAATAGTAAATATGGCCTTACGTTTTCTAAAAAAATTAATTGAGAACCTATGTTGAAGTTGAAGCGCGGTTTCAGATACGATGAAAACATGTAAGCTTTTACTCAAACAGAAAATGACTTTAGCGAATCCCAAAAGCTTTGATGTCAAACCAACTACCGAATTTTTACTTGAGTCGGTTAACTAAGCAAGTGCATAATGTAAGAATAAGCTAATTTAACTTGAATCGTGAAGTTCCTTTTGAGAGTATCAACATCAAGCATGATTTCATGAGTCGAAAACAGAATGAAAGCAGGTTATTAGAATTGAAAAACTCAGTTTCAGATCAACAGCGTATGATTTGCCAGCCGTGCGAACTGTGCCAATGAAATGTTTTTTTCATTAGTACGACTCGTGCTAAAAAACCCAGTCTATAAGGTATGCTGACATATGTAGGTATTTGTTTTTCGCCTATTCAATAAAAATTATGAAAACATTATCGCACTGAAAATTTTCGGTTATTTCCCAGTTTTCATGGTTTTCCCGGTCCGGAAACAAAAATTCGTTATTTTCCGGTTTATTTTTGGCCGCCCTGTCATCCAGTTGCTCGATTTTTATGAAATTCAAAAAGGGAACAATTTGACCTTATCTGTGAGATCTCGAGTCAGTTGGGAGGAGGATAAAATCCAAATTAGTAGAGTGGGGTACCCGTTTCCCCCGAAATCCTATGGGTAGTCGGAAAAAGGCCAAAAAAGATCAAAAAATGTCATTTTTTGCCCAATTTTTCCAAGTTGAGGGGGAGGGTCCCAACATTAGGTAATAAGTCCAACCAAGTTGCTAAGTGGGTCCCCAAATCTTCCCCCAATTACAGGTATGAATTTGACTTAAAATCAGACTTTCTCAGGACAACTTAATGTAGCCTATACTACTTTTTGGTAGGAAACTAACAGTTGACGCTTGAAAATTAACTTTTGTCGTCCTAATTATGCGTGGTTCCTAATTCAGCTCAGAGATAAATCTTAGATTTGTAAGATATCTACTCTAGTCATAAATTTTTCATTTCACCAATTAGTAAAAAGATGACGGGGTCCAAAAATCACTTAACGACTAAACCACAATCGTCGTTTCATGTTGGCAGTAATGAGCGGAACCATCAACTTGGTAACTCAGTCATACATGTAATGGAGCTACGTTGGGGTCAGCCGGGCACACATAATCTTGAAAGGGTTTTGTGGGGGTCCTGATCTCGGAAAAAACTTTGGCTGACTCCTAGAAGAGCATAAATGCACATAGGGCGGGGTAGGGGGGTAAACCATACATGTAATTGGGGGGAAGTGCTATGGGAACCCCACCAGAAATCGTCGACCATATGGCTAGCCATTGGGCGACCGCCCCCCCAGAATTTTCCAATCGTATGGCTAGTCATATGGTAGCCGTAGAAACCGCCATACTTTTGGTCGGAAAAATACTGAGAAATGTTAATTTTTGGATGAAAAATGTCAATTTTTGAACAAAAAAGGTCAAAAATTTTCACTTTCAGGGCGCTTCGCACCATGAATACATTTTTCCGATCTTTTTAGAAAAAAATACAATTTTTTAAACTATTTTTCGGACTTTTTTCGTGAAAAAATCGATTTTTTTTCCTTTAGGGACCCCTCCCCAAAATTTTGGGAATTACTGACCCCCGGCCTGAAAAAAGTCTTCCGGCCCCCCAGACCTCGGGGCTCCGTTGCATGTACGGGGTAAACCGCCATATCTGAGACTATGGCCACCTCCCTGGTCGAAAAAAAATCGTCAAACACCGCCTTGGAATTTTTCCAAGACAACTTTTTTGATGATTTTTGTGCATATTTTGTATGAAAAACAGGCTTGCATAACTTGTATTAGTTTTTTTGCTCACCCACCGCCCCCTATCCCCTGGAAAAAGTCCTCGGACCGTCCCCCCTTGAAATTCTTGCCGTGCATGTCTGTAGTAGAGTCCCGGTTGACACCCCAACAGAATGTGCATTTTTTTGAAGATGAAATATATTTTTAAGGTGACCTCAAAATTTTAATTCCTCTAATTCGTGACGTTCGTCGGATATTTTTTGACAACCAGATATCCGGATTTTCGGGGAGATCGAATATTCGGATAACCGGATATCTGGTGATATATATATGGCAAAACCGACTTGCTTTCACTATTTTTAAATTTTATGAAGGCCAACATTTTAAAATGTTTTTTGATATCATCACCGATGGTGATAGATATTATCAAACTTTTATTATTTCAAACTGCCTTACTTTAACAATCATCAAATGAGAAAAAATAAGAATAAAATCACCAGAAAAGTCAGAATCAAAAACTGAATGTTGGGTATCAATGGCTATTGAAAATTATTGATTGTGATTGCGTTGGTGATTGAGAAACGATATTGAACTTTTTGAGAGCAGCGCTCGAGCCAAATTCAAATTAATAATGATAACAATGTCTAAAATTTAAAAAAATCAAATTGCTGCGCGCTGAAAAATATAGATTTTTACTTTTCAAAACGCACCAGAAAACACCTTTTTGCTCTTGACGGCCGACTTCCTCTACCAGATTTGTGAAAAAAGCTTAGAGCTAAAAAAACTCAAAAAGCTACGAGTGTGAATAAGAAAAAATTGTGCCTCTGTTTAGTACGTTCAGTCGATTGCATTACAACTTGAACTTTAACTCCTAACTTAGCGCCTTGTATTTTACTTTGGCGCCCGTGTGATGGTAGAAAAATTAATTTATAAATTTCATAGTACGTTCCATAGTTAGATTGATTAAAAAACTTGACTAAAAAAAGGAAAAGGATATAGTTAAGTTTACAAAACTCTGTTAAAGTAAACAGAGTAGACTATCGATGAAATTTGTATAAGGTAATTAGAAAACTTGAAATCACAATCCAAGAATTATACGAGACAACATAATAGGAAATTATTTACGTTTTGAACTAAAAGTGCTAAAAGTTTTGTTTTTCCACAGCAGACTGTCCTTCCCAGTGGGTTTGGATAAATTCATGAGTCCGCAAAGACAGACATCCAAAAAAATTTACTTCTGATGAATTCAATTTACCTAAGAAATGGTACTGTTGATGCAGTCACATGAATGAAATTACTAATCAGAATAAAAACCCTGAAAACAAGCAGAAAATGTCAATCACAGGAGAAAATAAACCGAAAATAAAGACATAAAAACTGCAAGTCTGTCAATAAAAGCATAGCATTTTTATCATTAGATCTCAACTTTTTTGGTTAATTACTTCAGGTTCATATCGTCTAAAAATTTGTTTGATTTGATTTCACTATTAACTGTTCAACGAATCTATTTAATGCTCTGACTTTCCTATTTTTATTCATCGTTTATGTTAAAAGTTTTCCATAAAAAGTTCGGATAACCCAAAATCCTGATATCTTGATGAAAATCTTGATGATATCTTGATGAAATGAAATTCTTGACGAAAAATGTAAATTTTTGAATAAAAAATGGTCAAAAACATCAATTTTCTCGGCACTTTGCGCCATGGATACATTTTTATGGTTTTTTAGACACAAATTACTATTTTTTGAAAAGTTCAAAGGACCTTTTCTGATGGAAAAATCGAAATTTTTTCCCTTAACAGACCCCCCCCCCCATAAAATTTTGAGGAATCAGTGACCCCTGGCCACAAAAAAAGTCGTCCGACCCCCCCCCCAGACCTCGGGCCTCCGTTACATGTATGGTTCTAAGAAAACTTACAAAGAGAACCTGTAGTCTTGGATTCATCCTTTCATATGAAAAGCGTGTGGCTAAACTGTGCTTAGAAAGCTTTGAACTACATCGACTACGGAACGCATTGTGCGTGGTGTTTCAAATTATCAAAGGCCAATTATACCTCCAAAAATCGGACTTTTTCATCAGTTCAGTAGTAATATTGAATCTACCCGTCGCAAAATTAACTTTAAACTAAAAAATGGTAACGTAAAAACAAATATAGGTTATATGATTTGTCCAATAGATATATTAATATCTTGAATGAACTTCCGAACGAAGTTCTCAGTTCTTCCTATTTACAAACATTCAAGACGAAAATTCTTAAAATTGATTTTTCGGATTGCGTTAGCCTGTTACATAAATGTAACCTGCACTTCGTTTTACTTGTCGCAAAGTGTTTCTTAAAATTCATTCATTCATTCGTTTATTCAAGTAATTTTTTTCCAAATGAATATTGTAAACAATTACATCAAGCAGAAAATTAATACGATTTTACAATTGTCCAATGCTGTTTGAAGACAAATGTTGAAAATTATCAAAAAAAGTGAGTTTTTGATCGAGCTGAAAGAGCATAAAACATCTAAAAACGAAGTTTTAATGCGTTCTGATAATTTTGACTGAGTTCTGAGAATTTTTGAAAACAATATAAATTTATGGTGCGAAGAGCCGAAAAAATTGACCATTTTGACAATTTTTTGCAAAAATAACCATTTAAAAAAATCAAAAACAAACATTTTCAGATTTTTTGTCGAGGCATACATATAACGGGGCCCTGAGGTCTGGAGGGGGTCAGACGACTTTTTTGGGGTCGGGGCTCACTGAATCCCCAAAATTTTAGGGGAGGGCTTTGAGAGGGAAAAAATTCGATTTTTTCACCAAAAAAGTCCGAAATACGGTTCAAAAAGTATCAATTTTTGTCTTAAAAACCGTAAAAAATGTATCCATAGTGCGAAGCGCCTAGAAAATTAACGATTTTGACCATTTTTGTTCAAATATTGACATATTTCAGTATTTTCTCGACCAAAAGTATGGAGCTCCCCTATGACTACAATAGCGCTAGCCATAGGACTGGAAAATCTTGGGGGTCGCCCAATGGTTAGCCATATGGTCAACGAGTTCTGGGGAGGGGGTTCCTATAACACTTGCCCCCCCCCAAATTACATGTATGTTCCTAGGGCTAGCCTTAAGTAAGCCATCAAAAATTTTGGAAGGTCATGAAAAGGCAGACGATTTTCGGCGGCTCGACATGTTACTTCCACGCAAAAATGCATAAACTCTGTGAAAATAATGTCGAAAAATTGTGGATTGTGTGTGTTGTATGACTGCATACCCATGTAGACTTTGAACTGGCACAAAAATCTTCTATAAGTTATGTTAAAATAACTGGCGAATATAACAAAATTAACTGATACCCGACAACACGTTCGCAGTCGAGTATCCAATTACAAAACTTTTTCAGACTTATTTTTATTTATTTGGACAAACTTACTTTTTTAAATAAACGTGCAAGATACAAGTCAACAACTTACTTTCTTCAAGATTATATAATTCCTATCTTGGTTTCAGACAAGGGATAATCTCCCAAATATCCTCAAACTATAGGTACGCAGGTTTGTTAACAATGGACAAACCGCACAATAGCATTTAAAAATTGCATCCAAATTTTTTTAATCAAAAAGGGAATTGATCGATTCTATTCTCATCATCCACTGGCATATACTTACTATTAGAAGAGCGCACCTTTGGGTCACTGATGTCAAGCTGGTGGAACGATCGCACTAAGCTCGCTTTTTTCACACAGCTAGAAATGAGATGTGATTATGCTGAATGAAAATTATTAAAATAAATGTTTACGGATCAAATGATTGTGTCTCACTTTGGCGCCCGTCTCACTTTGGCGTCCAATATTGTAGGCGCCAAAGTAGTAGTGACTTTTCTTGGATGATTTACCTTCGCCCATCTCACATTGGCGCCCGTTTCACTTTGGCGCCCATCTCACATTGGCGCCCTATCATTCTATTCCCCGAGAACATTGTAAATTGTAGGATTTCACACAAAATTCACACGGTAATAAAAATTACTGTAAATGTCGTTGAATTTTTAATTATTGTCAAAAAATTAATTACAAAGATCTTGTTGTTAACTTTGCTGAATTACTGAAATGTGAGATTTTATTTTTATTTTTTTTTATTTATATGTTATATTTTTATTTATTTACCAGTTATTCAAGTAAGAAGTGAGTACCAAATTATTTTATTGCCATACTAAATATTTTGCGCGGTTTTGAGCATTTCACCTTTGATACACTTAGCTCCAACTTTGGATCGGGTTAAGAGGCACACAAAGTGGATTGTGACCGTGATCCGGATTTGATTGCACCCTGCCTTCACGAACTGTAGCACGACCCATGTGATTCCATGACTGTTGCAAGAAACGCATTCGAAGTACATGACTTCACCAACGATGGCTAATCGTTTCACTTTTTTCTTTTCGAACAAATGAAAATGATCCGGATTAACTCTACTTTCACAAACCAAAATTGACACTTGACCATGCTAAGACAGGATAAGGCGGGCTTTCCCGATATCAGCCATTTTAGTTTTATGAGAAGTGTTTTTATTGAGTGAAGTTTAGCAGGATAACTGATTATTTTATTTTCCACTATTTAGAGAGAGAAAATTTCAGGGTGGCCTGAGCCATTTATAGCCATTATTATGGTAATGTAGAACTGCGCGTAAAATTAGCATAGATGAAGATACATGGCTTGTTTAGTAGGACATACAATGCGCCAAAATAGGACGGGCGCCAAAGTGAGATGGACGCCAAAGTGGGACACAGCTTGGGCGCCAAAGTGAGATGAGGCGCCAAAGTAAGACGGGCGCCAAAGTGAGACGGGCGCCAAAGTTAGACGGGCGCCAAAGGGAGACAGTACCGATCAAATAATGACAAAAAGCTATTTAACAAAAAACGCTTATCAAGTTCAAAATACGTGCGTCATGCAAAAATAGCTCACATATTTCAGAGTTTCGCAGGGTAAGTATTTTTCACTATTGATTATTTATAATAATTAATGTTTTCAAATTCCAGCTAACATAAGAAAATATTTAGGAACAAACTGACAAAACAAAACAACAATGCGCCGTAAAAATCGATATTTCATAATGCTCCTTGAGCAGCACTTAATCAAGCTGTCTGAAGCTTTGGTCTCAGATCTCTGTCATAAGCAGAAAAATAAGATTTGATGCGACAAAAGTTTAACTCATCAATAAAATGCGGCAGATTTTATCAGTGTACGAAAACGAAAAATGTTATTTATTTGCCCGCCACTCCTTGCGTGCACAGCACCAAATAGCGACTTAATAGGCTAACAGCCAGAAGAAAAAAGTCGTGACGACAATCGCTCAAGCATATATACGGTATACACATGGATACACAAATAGTTCTGTCATAACTTTCATATTCCAACTCCATTCTTTCAATTAACGAGGATCAGCGTTAGTGTTTCGATCAGTCAGGTAAAAAGCTGTCAACTCATTAGTCTAGAAAATAGATTTTCCTTGCAAAAAATTTAAAGGACATTCAGTATCATACGCGTGTTGAGTAGTGTAGAGATAGTGTGCAGTCACGATCATTCATGTACGCTGTGCAGCAACTAGAATCTGCTGGGGATCAGCCTGTGGGGGGTTTTCCGAACTGTGTTCAATTTTCAGCATTGAAAAATCGTTTGGCGCAAGGAACTTCATCAGAATTTCCAAGAAAAGACGTTGGGCATATAAATGTGTCAGTCAAATTTTCTACCATGTGGTTGACTTTATTAACAGACACATCAGCCAATAAAGTTTTTGTTGTGCTATTAACTTATTTTAGTCATATAAATGCGAATCTCGAGGGAGAGAGGCACCACAGGACTTGCTTGCTACGACGATTTTTGGGCTTGTTCCTGCTGCACTTCCTCCAATTACATGTATGGCAAGGCAACAACACACTTCACAGTTTCGCATAGGACTGAATATTATACAAAATCTGATCTACCAAAATGACAGAGAAATTCGTCTTTTCCTCACAAGTGAGAAGGTCTACTAGACAGATTTATACATTTCTCTCTTCCAAAAAGCTCACCTAAATGTGTATCATTCTAGTCTCTCAGATCGCTATTGCTGTCCTTGTTCATCGAAACAGTATGATTCTTTCTATCATTCGAGATAGTTACCCTGCCAAATTGCATGTAACGTAGCTCCGAGATCATACGTGTAACGTAGCTCCGAGATCCCAATCTCAAGAATTATAACATAGACTCTTGCGGAAGGCGCTATAAAACTGTAATTTCGAACAAATGTATTTCTAATTTTTACAATTATACCACAAAAATCTTCGTACGGAGATAAAAATGTTAGTGTCCTACAAAAGCCAGTGGTTCTGTACAGCTGTCAACTTTCCAACTTTCATACATAAAATAGGACGACAGGACAGGCGCTGCGGAACTCTTCGAAATTAAGCTGTTGGTTGAGATACCAGCAAGGGACTGGACGTGTGAAACCGCTTCATCATTACCGAACATCGATATTTAAAAAAATATGCATAATTTTTATGTAAATTTTTTCCGTCCAGAGATGTTTCCCAGGCATAATTTCACTTTTACATGATGCGCAACATTGTAAACCCCCGGAAATTCGCATTTTAACAATTTTTAGTTGGTCACAAAACGACCCAAAATTTCCATGCAATAATTATATTGACGCTAACATCTAAAACTCAAAATCTGACAAGCAAGCAATCAGAAATTTAGATTTTTCAACCAGAAAAAAATAATGTATTTTTCCCCTAAGATGATGCTTTAGTTGTTTATTAAATGCAAAAAATGTTCGAAAAATTCAAGAATTGTTGAAGATCGCGAAAAGATTTTGTGAAAAGCACCGAAAAAAATTATGATTTTCATGAAATACATATCGAATGTCACCGATCAAACGACAATGTGAGTCACTCTAGGGCCCAAATTAAAGAACGCGGGTAAAATAAAAGTGAGGTAAAAGTAAAATCTCGGGTAATGTAACCCATGTTTAACCCGCCTTTTAACTGCTATATTACCGGTGATTCTACCCATCTCTAACCCGAAGTTTTACTAGCGATTTTACCCATGATTTTGCCCGTCTTTTGCCAACGATTTTACTCATGTTTAACTTGGAAATTTACCCGACTTTTTTACTTTTCGTATTACAGAACGTAGGTAAGTGGCGGGTTACCCAACCCATCACTTTTATATATGTTTTTCATGGTAAGCTTGTTTTTAGTCATATGAACAGGGTATCCCAAAACTAAAATGCCGATATCTCACAACGAAACATCTCTTTCGGTTCAAAGCAGTAGCTCTCATGACTACGCGCTACTTCCCTGATTATGTGAGCCATCCGCTCATGCACCTGTAACTGCAGCTATCCTGAAATAATTATTATGCTTTACTGTATTGTGTGCAGGAATAAAATCCACACAAGGGAATTTTCTGACGGAATTACTGTGAGTGTAGAGGGCAGAGCACCCCACGGGGAGGGTATAGGGGGGTATTACCCCGGTCTTAGATTTGGAAATTCATTCACTACCCCCATAAAAACAGCTCACTATAGCAAAAAAATTTGGTAGACCTAATCCTCTCCTCAGTGGGGTATAGTAATTCGAGAAAAATTGCACAATGTGTGCTTGAGAGGAATTACTCACTGGTCTTTTTGACACATTTACTGAGCAAATGATAATGGGAAAGTATGCAACGTCTGTGCCATATAGCGATTTTCAGGAAAGGATATCAGCACATTAATATATACTACATGTAGGAAATCATTATATATATATATACAGGGCCGTGCACAAGGGGGGGGCGGGGGCGGCCCCCCCCCCCCCCCCGTTGAGGCAACATGCACACAGTATATCCGCATAAAATCAACATTTTCTGGGGCTATTCAGTAAAAAAATCTGCTCTTTTGATAAGGTTATTGGGTTTTCTGTCCGGAAATGCATTTTTATGCGTTCTGAAATGGAAAAAAGTGGAAATTTTCCGGCGCATCGCGCCGGTTTTCAATTCATTTTAAATTTCTATATTATTCTAGTGCGCGGTCAGAAAAGGTCATTCTAGTTAGTGCTTAAAGGTTCTAATTATCATCATATTATAGTTAAATGTTTGATCGTGTATTGTTTTTTGACGAAGTTGATGAAAACCAACATTTTTCTCGATAATTTTCCCAAAATTTTTTGCCATCTTCACAAAAAAATTTGAATTTTGACTTTAATGTGATTAAAACATTTTGAGTGTAAGACAATGCTAGAAATTTTTGGCGGTTGAAAGCCGCTTGCCTAGTTTTTGGATTTCAGTTTGTCCCACTGAAAATTCATTAAATTCACCGAGAAATCAAACCTTCTGTCTGAGAAATAAAAGGTGAAAAGATTCATTTTCCAGCGTTTCAGAATATTGAAATCCCGAAAAAATTTTCGGCGCTACGCGCCGAACTAATTACTCTAGTCTAGTCATATTAACTTTTTCATTTGGTCTCCAAAACTCAAAAAATTGGGTTTTAAATGCCTAAAACCAACGCGGATCGAATGAAATGTCAAGAAAACAGTTTGCGATGGGTTTTCCGATAAATTTGAGCAAATTTATTGATTTTAGAGTGAGCAACTAAAAATTTATCTGTGCAACCAAAATTTTTCCCCAAGTTGCACATTGCAACCTGGCCTGTGCAAAAAAAACCTGGTTCGCCCCCCCCCCCCATGGAAAAATCCTGCGCACGGCCCTGTATATATATAATTGGGAGATCAAACAATGACTTATGTATATGTGATTCATAAAAAAATCGCCCCTTGGGAAGAAAAACATTATGTTCTTAAAATTCTTCCTCTTCATGCTATCCTTTCCTTTTACCCGCTTCTGCACTTTAAAATGGAAGCACTGTTTCAACCCTTATCAGTGATGGAATAAGCTCATACTCCTGAAGATGCTGGTTCAAATAACGTTTCCAAAAGTATGTTGTGCACGATTCTTGAAATGTGCAGGAATCAGTTGACACAACAATCTTCAAAGTGTGACCATTGTCTGCGTATAATTAGTATATACAAGTTGCATGATTGGAAGCTGAACAAAGGGGGTTGAAATAGTAAATGGTGTTTGACGATATAAAGCGCAAAGTAGGGGCATTATTCATTCTTGTAAGTTGAGAATTGTTTTGCTGTTAGAGTACTACAACACCTCCTCTGCAGAGAAACTGGGAGCAAAAAAAAGGTCACGGCATATTTCAAGTACTACCCTTGAAATTTACGATTTTACCCCTACCTAAATTTTCGACCTTGGGGATCTCTGGTAGAGGGTATTGGTTTGCTTAATAATGACTATTTAGAATTCGACATGCGCCAGAGTGATGAAATCACTGTGTTTTTTGATTGCAACTTCTAATACCATAAAACAAGCCATATTTTATGTTTTTAAGATTTTCTGCTAAGAAATATGTCATTTAAGACTGAAAATTTGTTAAACTTGACAAGAATTTTTGAGTAAATTCTTCAGCAAAGACCTAGTGCAAACGATTTTAAAGACAGTGTTAATTTTTCGATTTACAAGCATTCTAAAAAACAGACTATAGTGCATTTCAGTTGTTATAGCATAGATGGTATTTGTTTATTAACTCAAAGACCGTAGGAGTCATTGTTTTTTGGGGCTAAGGAGAATTTTCTGGAAGATTATTCAAGCTTTAAACGTTTTCATCAAAAGCCACAATTTTCATCAGATTCACATATCAAAATATTGATGTAAAAAACTTGTTGATTCATCTCAACGGAGTTTGAAAAGCAAAAAATGTGTTTAAAAATTGTTGCACTATCGAGTGATAGTGTAGCTCGAAAAAGTGCTCTTCGACAATAACCCACTGGTATCACAAATTTATGCTGATGCTGTTGTACTGAAATATGTACAATGATGATCAATGCATTTCCTGAAAATCTGAATTTTCGGGCTTCTGGTCATTGCCATCACTAACATCAGAACACCAAATTCAGTTTAACCTGCAACACATCGACGGCATGCAAAGAACCAATCAAATACGAGCCTTAAGTGAAAAATATAAACTTCCTGTCAATATAACCCTGCTAATAGCAGGGTAAAATCACAGGTTATTTTCATGTTTTTTTTTCACCAACTTTTTACCCAACTTTTACCTTACCTACCTTCTGTAATCTCGATATGGGTAAAATCATAGGCTATTTTTTTCTACCGACGATTTTACCCGTCTTTAACCCACGATCTTACCCACGATTCTACCCGAGATTTAGCTCGACTTTTATTTACCCAAGATTTTACCCGCCATTTTACTCTTACTCATTTTACTCTTAGTTTGTTGGCGGATTAAAGGCCGATTATAGTAATCGGCGATTAAACGTCACTTATAATCCAGGATTAAATTTTTTTCGTAAGTTTGTCGGCTGATTAAACGTCGATTAATTTAATCCAAGATTAAAGCAATCGGTAAGTTCGTCAGCCGATTAAAGCTCGATTATCATAATCGGTGATTATAATAATCTGAGTTTTCAATCTTGCCCCACCCCAGGTTTAAAAGGCCGATTATATCTGTTATTGCGATTGCACAGTCGGTTTAATAGGTAAGAAATAACTGTTGTTGATTTTTTGGACGATCTAAATGAGGATGAAGCAGAAAATCAAGTGACAGATCGAATCCGATGGAAGCATATTCAAATCAGAAGTTCTGGTCGCAATTCGAATTATGTAAAGACAGTGCAAGAGAACTAATTGGATAAAAAAAATAATAAAAATAAAAAATAAACAAGAAAATTTATTTAAAAACGAAATTTTTTAAATAAAAATTCTATTAAATCTTTTATAAAAAATTTAAGCCCTACAGTAAATGATTTTATTTAATTTTCTGCAAAATAATTCAGTTTCTTCAGAATCAAAATTAGTGGTTTTCTAGTGACACGTTGACTCTGAAGTGGATATCACGAGAAAAATTGATAACGATAAATTCATGACGAAAGGCGGCGTACTGAAGGAAAAGCTGTACACCTACACTATAGACAATATACTTTGTGCAGTTTTCAATCAGCAATTATACTTTTAATCCTGAATTATATGATTTTAATCGGCGATTACGTAATCGTCCTTTAATCGGCTGACGAACTTACCGATCATTTTAATCGCCGATCGAATTTTAATCGACGATTACATAATTGGGGACCAAACGTAATCTTGGATTATTTTAATCTACCAACAAACTTACCGCCCTTACTCTTACCCACGTTTAACCCACTTTCTGCAATTTGGGCCTAGGTGGTGGAAACCATCAAGTGTTAACTAGTAAGGGAAGTATGCTGACATACAAACGGTGGCGCCTGAGCTGGGTTATAGCAACAAATTATTTTTCGTCATTTGACGAAAAAGCCTAAAAATTTTTCGCCTTTCCAGATTTTTCGCCAAAAACAATGAATTGGCGAAAAACAGTGATGCGTTCAACACCATACATGTAATTGGGGGGGGGGGAGTGTTACGGGAAATCCCGGGTGAGCGGTCGCCCAATGGCTAGCCATATGGTCGACAATTTCTGGGGGGTTCCCATAGCACTACCCCCAATTACATGTATGATTTTATCGGAAGTGTCATCAATTTACGCTATAGGAAATCCCTATTATAACAATAGAAATACAGAATAGAATGAAGGAACGATGAGTGAAGGAACCAAGAGAAGTAAAAAGAGAGCACGCGATATTCAAAGAGGAAATTCAAGAGAAAAGAAAAATGAGGAATAAAGGGAAATATACAATACGTCTCATAAGAAATCAACTACAAAATTGTATCAATGCATCTTATTATGTGCATGAAAAAGCTGAAATAACAGAACCCTTTCAAGCATGCTGTTTTTGACAAGAAGTTGAATTAATAGATTAACTACAGTTATAAATCACATATAGACATCTGCGTCCAAATTTTTGCTTTTCAAATCTGTCTGTGAGCTAACTACAACAAATTCGATTCATTTTCATAACTAGTCTAGCTTGCATTCGATATATATTAATATACATTTTGTGTATGATTTTTTTCCTACTTCGTAGCGAAGCCAATTCACATAAAAATGAGTCACTCAAACAAAAGCTCTTCTCTCTGTTAAACTACTGTATCGATTCAATGAACATATTGAACGCACGGGGTTTAATCAAGCTTAACTGATCTGTATATAACTTTTTTATCATTACTTTATTTATATTTCGAAATTTTGAGCCAAGAAAATTAAAAATTTTACTGTAACAATAATTTTAAAATTAAACTAAATCATATTTTATAAAATTTCGATGATGATTTGGATGTGATCCCATATGGTCTAGATATGCACTATAAAAAAGATGTACGTCTAATTAGTACCAAAATGTGTGCTTGCATGAAGGACAAAGAGACTATCGATTCATTTATATGCATCTTTTGTGTACGAAATGTGTAATAGAAATACGATTTTTTCTACTTTGAAGTGAAGTCAATTCAACTAAATAAATTGTTTCGGTGACCTACATAGACACAAACAAGAAGAACTAATGTGAAAAACAAGTTTTCGAGTGATTTTGGCAAAAATCAAAAGAACCAAAAAATTAAGGATTTTACGACTTTTTGTTATTTAAACCAAAAAAGTCAAAAACCAAAGCCTTGCTAACCCTGATCCTGAATAAACTAAATCGAAAGTTGCGTAAATTTTCGGTCGAAAGAGAGTGCCAAAAATTTCAATTCCCCTTTTTGAATCAGACACCAAAAATAGGAATTTCAGTTCCCTATCCCGCTGTATGAACAGAAGAAGTCCAGAATTTCTATTTACTGTAAGAGCTATATGGCTTTTTGACCATGGAGAGCATATTCGCCAATATAGTGCATGTTTATCCCGTGTTTATTAACTTATTCGTTCATTATTATTATATTCTCTTAACGTTGCTTGGTGCTGTTGCAAATAAAATCGTCATCATCATCATCATCCTCATCATCACTAACAACCTACAATATATGTTTGTCGCGATGATACAAATATACTATTCGAGGAGAATTCGCCCGGCCGTGCGCAGGATTTTTTCATGGGGGGGCGGACTAGATTTTTTCACTGAATAGCCCCAGAAAATGTTGATCTTACGCGGATATACTGTGTGCATCACCGTTTTTTTCCTCGAAGATTTTTTCCACATGAGAACCGGACCCAAAATTTTTTTCCTCATTTTCCAAAAATTTTCCACATTTTTAAAAACGCTTATAATGTGGCTACGGATGCTTTTTTATGCATTTTAAGAGCATACCCAAGCATTTTGTTGTATTTGTAGTCAGAAACCTGCAAAAATGAGGAAAAAAATTGAGAAAATTCTCGTTATATTAGTCAAAATGAGCTCATGAAGAATATATTGGGGTTCAATAGAATGGTCCGGCGCGGAGCGCCGGAAAAATTTTTTGATTTTCACTTTCTAAAACGCTGGAAAATGAACCTTCATAACGTTGGGAAATAAATTAAAATCAGACTGATGAAGCGTAATTTGCCTCCCATTCCGGCGCGAAGCGCTGGAAAAATTATCGGGTTTTTGTATTCTAAAACGCTGAAAAATAAATCTCTCCAACAGTTAATTCGTGAACAAATGTTTTGAAATTGCGTTCTAGAGTAATGTCTTCAATTTCCACCTTCAATAAACGCAAAAGTTCAGATTGCAAACGTTTAAAAAATTCCAATCATCGAGAGAAAAAATTGAGAGACTTGATGAAAAATCTCTATTTTCGGCGACATAATTGACTGTAAACGATTAGAAAATGAAACGAACTAACTTGATTGATAGAAACTGTTAAGTCGAAGTAGATATGCTAACGGCCGCGCCTGATAGAATATATTCATAATAATACCCATGACCGGCGCAAAGCGCCGGAAAATTTTGAGATTTTGACCTTTTAAAGTCCACCAAAACGCATCTTTTCGGTTTAGAGTTACTGCCTCAATGGGGGGGGGGCGGCCGCCCCCTCGCCCCCCTCGTGCACGGCCCTGTATATATCGTTGTTATATATATATATATATATATATATATATATATACATCGTTGTTATATATATATATATAACAACGATGTAAAGACTGAAGAAAATTGAGTGGAAAATTGAGTAAATTTTTGGTCGAAACATTGTACCAAAGATACCGATTTTTCTATTTGAATCAATCAACATACAAAAAGGTAAGAATTCCAGTTTCTAATTTGACTGAATGAACAGAGAATATTCAAACTTTCTATTCATTCATCAGTCATTGACAGCCTATAAATTTTGCTGCGACGATACAAATACACCATACAAAGAGAACTGGTTCACGTTCGGGCCAAACACGAATAGCAGGTAATATTATATCCATTGAATCCATACATGTAAGAGGTCCGACCAGTTGGGGGAAGGGTAAACCCAAAATGGTGGGGTGGGAGTCCCATCATTTCCGAAATTTTGGAGAGGGGAGTCGAAAAAAAATTTCGAAAATTTTTCCTAAAAAGGTCAAAAAAGCCATGTTTTCCTATTTTTCCGAGTTTGTGGGGGTTGGGTATAGGGTTGACCAAGTTGGGGGTGGGGGTCCCGGCATTTGGGTATAGGGTTCGAGCAAGTTGGAGGTGGGGGTCCCCCCAATTACAAGTATGATTGACTCGGCGCGAAGCGCCAAAAAGTTCATGTATTTTCAGCCCCTAAAACGTCTAAAAAATCAGGGAAACAGTGTTTGACCAGCCAAAAAATTTTGTTCCCACTGGCACAAAATTTTTTTTAGTGTTATTCCAATTTTTTTTTGTGCCAAAAACCATGTTTTGGTCAGTGTTTTTTTTTTGCTGAAAACTTTTTGCCTCATTTGAGGAAAACTCCAAAAAAAATTTTCGTCGTGGGGAAAAATCAATTTTTTAGTTTCCTTGCTTAAAAATCGCTGAAATTCATTTCTGTGTTTTTTTGAACGTTTCTAATCATACATGTAACGGGGCCCCGAGGTTTGGGGGGGGGGGGTTGGGCGACTTTTTTGGGCCGGGGGTCAGTAATTCCCAAAATTTTGGGGGGAGGGGTCTCTCAGGAAAAAAAATTCGATTTTTTCACGAAAAAAGTCCGAAAAATAGTTCAAAAAATTGGATTTTTTTCTGTAAAGACAGGAAAAATGTATTTATGGCGCGAAGCGCCAAGAAAATTCACATTTTTAACCATTTTTTGTTCGAAAATTGACATTTTTCATCAAAAAATTGACACTTTTCAGTATTTTTCCGACCAAAAGTATGGGGTGCCAACAGCTACCATATGGCAAGTCATTGGATTGGAAAATCCTGGGGGGCGGTCGCCCAATGGCTAGCCATATGGTCGACGATTTCTGAGGGGGGTTCCCATAGCACTTCCCCCCAATTACATGTATGTTTCTAATTATCTTGCATGTTATTCCGCCAAAAAACCGACATTTTTCTGCACAAAGTTTCGAGCTATGACCTGCTTGGAAATATTCAAGTGAGTTTACATGAAAAAAAGCAAGAGAATAATTCAACGGCGTAACTTTGATTTCTTACATTTCTTCGACGACATAAAACAACTTAATTTTGACATAAGAGGTGAATCAAACAGTAAACCTTGATAAAAATATAACAATGAAAAACAAAATTTTAAAACTGATTCTGAACAGCCGACAATCTAACATAAAGGTCTGAACTTGACCAGGGCCGTGCGCAGGATTTTTTCATGAGGGGGCTGACTAGATTTTTTTACTGAATAGCCCCAGAAAATGTTTATTTTATGCGGATATACTGTGAGCACGCTGCCTCAATGGTGCACGGCCCTGAACTTGACCATAGGGCCTTTTTCTGCAAAGGCTAGGTTCCAACGTGCAACTTGGGGAAAATTTTTGGTTGTTCTTTCTAAAACCAATAAATTAGCTTAATTTTATCGGAAAAACCACAAAAAGCCAGTTTTGTTCTATTTCATTTGCGTCGGTTTAAGACTTTTAGAAACAAATTTTCTTTCCTAGACAGACGGTTTAATTTTTCAGTTAATTCAACGAATTTTCAGTCGGGCAGACTACAATTCAAGAACTAGGAAACAACCAAGAATTTCGATTCTTCAACCAGCAAGAATTCCCACTTGAACTCCAAATGTTTCAATCACACAAATGTCAAAATCTTTTTAAAGACCGCAAAAAGACTTCGGGAAAATAACCGAGAAAAATCTTGCTTTTTGTCAAATTCTGAAAAAACGACACAGGATCAGACATTTATCCATAATATCTTTGAAATGAAATGAAAAATATTTATTGCTGTTACACAAAACAAAACGAAAGAGAAATGCAAAGTGAAATACATAATATAATGTCGTATGAATAATAAGATTAGTGAATCGACTCGCAAGAAATCTAAATATTTTAAGAAATGGATAAATCATGCAGCAATAGGGTGCAAAGGTTACTTGAAAAGTAACAACTTACATGCACCCGCCCCCTAATTCGATTATCAAAGTTTAGAAGTTTAATTTTTTCCTTGAAAGTGTGCAAACTGGGAGGATTAATGATATCGAAAGATAAAGAATTCCAGACATTAATATAACGGTTAAAAAAATCAAACTGGCAAGCAGTGGTATGAACTGACTTTATCGTCAATCTTAGATCATAATTACGACGCGTACATATTGTTGTTGTTTATACAGGAAAAGTCATCAGGATTTAGAATTGTTTTTTGTGGATTATGTTGTACATGGTACAGAGGGCAAATTCTAATCTACGAATATCAAGCATATGTATACCTAGCTTTTGAAGTCTATCTCCATAGGACAAACCAGATTTATAACCAAAAATCTTTCTGGTAAATCTAGATTGAACATTTTCGATGTAACGTGCGTCCGCCAAAAAATGCGGACCCAATACTGAACTACAGTATTCTAATATTGGACATACATAACATACCTGTAAGACCTCCGACCAGTTAGGGGGGGGGTAAATCCGAAATTTTGGGGGGGGGAGTAGGAAAAAGTCGAAATTTTTCCCAAAAAAGGCCAAAAAACATACACTTTTTTGAAAATTTTTTAATTTTTCCCAAACTGGGGGGGTTGGGGGGGGGGAAATGATTTTGGGTACAGGGTTGGCCAAGTTGGGGGGGGGTCCCCCCCCCCATCCCCCCCCCCCCAAGTACAGGTATGATACATAAGTAACGAAAGCCTTTGCTAGAGTATTTTTCTCACGGCAGACGAAAGACTTGAAAATTAAAGTAGACCTATTGTGGGCATTTTTTACGATGTATCTAAAGTGTTCTTTAAATTCATATTAGGAGATATAAAAATTCCCAAATCTTTAACATAACTTGTGTTTGATGGGAGATGTTGATAACAAAGTGTATATTGACACGATGGGTTTTTTGCACCCAAATACAAAACATAACTTTTCGTAGTAGATATATAGGTAATTGCCAAGCAGTAGACCAATTTGAAAGCGTATCAAGGTCTCGTTGAAGAATCATAAAAGTTGTAGATACATTGAAAATTTTTAGATCATCTGCACAAAGAAAAATTTCACTTTTGATATTTTCAAAAATGTCATTTATGTACAAAAGAAACAAAGTTGGACCTAATACACTACCTTGGGGCACACCACCAGACACTTTGAGCTGAGATGATAGGGAGTTTCCAATTTTGACCCTTTGAAATCTATTCTTAAGAAAATTTGATATCCAGCTTAAAAGGGGACCAGAGACCATATTTAGAAATCTTGATAATTAAAAGCTATAAGCATTAGCTAGAATGACATTTTCTAACCGCGCATTGAAATAATATAAAAAAGTTATAAAATAACTATAATCCGGCGCGAAGCGCCGGAAAATTTCAACAATTTTCAATTTTATAACGCGTAAAACGCACCTCCCGAACAGGAAACCATCGAACAATTTTCCTCCAATTGGTGCCTAAGTACAAAAAAATTTACCTCAATTTCAAAAAAAATTCCTCAAAAATGGTCGATTGAGGAAAAAAATAACTATGGTTTTTTTGGCACAAAAAAACACTGATCGGTAGCCTTACTTAGCAAGCCAATCCATCATAATGACTGAAAGAATGAACTCGACCCAATAGAATTATATGCGTGAAAAAATGAACAGGTAGTTAGAATAGGACCGATCGGGCTGTTTGAACGTTATCGTTATCACCACGTGTAACTATGGGGGGTGACTGGTGAGCGAAAGAGATTTTTCACCCTTCCTTCTTTGCTCAATCCCCAGTCACCAGGACCTACAGTAACTCAATTGACTTTATATTTATTGCGCAAGAAATACAAACATGCTGAAAAAGTCAGATTTTGAACATAACTCGAGACGTCATTGTGAAACTAGGGATCCGTAAATTGAGCACCAAATCCTACAGTCAACTGGGAGCGAACTTGCTGTTATAGAGACCAACAGTTTTCCATTATATTTTCTGTCCGAGAAAACTTCAGCCCATTAATGACAGATGCAAAGCAAACCAAGAAAGCAAGCCAATTTGATCACATTATTTCCACTTGGTAAATTTTACACGATTAAAAAAAACTAATATTCTTTATAAGGATGGTAAAGGTCAAAATCATCGAAAACACATCAATGGGTATCATACATGCACACTATGAAAATTTTGCCGAGGGTCAGCCAGTACAGGGGTTGGAATACAAAGTCTTTTCTCATTCTTGATAACGAAGAAAAGGTCTTCTAGCATCCAATCAGCATATTTTTTAACCTATATAAGTCAGATATGTGAAATTATTCGCTTAGACAACACTTTTAAGAACGATTTCTGAGAGATTCTACGTTCTGCTCCTGACAGCATTCGACCCGCATAAAAATCAAAAGTCGCATAGCTACAGTACTCTAAAATTTGGAATTTTTACATTTTGTTGCGTTTTTCGGTTTGTACATGTGTATCGAAATACCAAAGCTCAGAAAAGACGTGACTCTGAAGCCGAATGTCCACTGTATGCAAAAGACCATGCCCTATATGCAGGCATGAAAAAAATTTTCTAAAACTTTACTGCAGACTTTTTATTCAATTTTAAGGTGTCAAAATGGAACTTGAAATGAACTGAAAAAGTTCAATGGGGCCTTCCTTTGGCACCTATCCATTGGATGCCGCAAATTTTTTTCTTGATTTCTATACCCACTATGATGTCTGACATATTGTTTTGAAATTTCAATCAAAATAACGTACCGTTTTGGGAGCAGAAGTAGGTCACATTCCGAAGGTTGATACAAACATGCAGATTAATTCCACTAAATATGCCATCACCGAGATGCAGCAAACATTCAAAACGTTCACATTAGACGAATGAAAAGAAAAGATGTGAGTCGAATCATTCGTTAAATGTCATCCATCAATTTACAATGGTTGCCCAACAGGATGCCTCAGAGGAGATGCAACAAAAATTTCTCTTTTCAGTAATTGGTCCGGAAAAAAATTGAAGTTGGGAGGAAGAGACAGAGTTTCGAATCAGTCAGGAGCTAGAATGCTATTGGTTTACCATTTCTATACATTTGAATAAAGTCAGCCACCAGCATGATTGCATATAATTTTCATTCAGAAAAATTTTACTATAGTTGACATAATGCTGGGGGAAGTGTGACGATGCGCGACCTTCGCGCATTTTCCTCTGAACCCGTAGACTTGATGTTTCTCAGCCAAGTCACAAGCCCAGACCTGAATTTTTGAGAGGGGCATTGCTGCAGCCGCAACATGCGATTCAGGGCTGTGCGGTCGGTGGTAGAGAAGCTACCACCCAGTGTGCGAGAACCGTTACAGAAGGAAAAAATGCATGAAGCTGCATAATATACTTTTTCACAGACATGGATAATTTTTTAATGATAAAGAATGAAAATCACATAATACAAAACTGGATTTTTCAAATGCCCACAAATTTACTAAATTAAAACTTGAATTAAATTCAAAACTAAGTCTAATCAAGTTTCAAATTTTGTGATAAGATTAAAATCAAATTATTTTAGACAAATTCCGAATTAAAATTTAAACTGAATTTTGAAAAATTAAATTTTAAATTGAACTGTTAAGATATTAAAGTAAACAAAATGAAACTAAAAAATTGAATTCGACTTCAAAGAATTGGATTGAATAAAATTAAAAATTGAAGATTTAATTTAAATTGAATTCTGTTTGAAATAAAATTTTTAATTGTAGTTTAATTTAATTGATTTCTTCAATTCAATTTTTTAATTCATTTTTTAGGTTCAATTTGATTTTTTTAGTTTATTTTATTTATTTTGATTTTTCCAGTTCAATTTAAAATTTGATTCGAAATTTTTCAAAATTCAATTTTAAATTCAATTCAAAATTTTTATTCAAGATTTAATTTAATTTTGATCTCACCACAAATGTAATGCCTAATTCAGGGATTTGTCTGCTGAGGATCTTTATACTTTTACTTAGCAAATACAATCCAGATCTTCGATGAATTCCACTAATGGAATGCAACACGATATAAAAACAATAAATAAAACGCGATGAAGATTTCCGAATGTGAAGATGATTTCTGAACTGTAAACAACATGAAGGTGATTTCCGAATGGTAATAAAAACTAACTAACGTTTTTTCATCATGCTCTGCTTTTTATACTGCTACCACGCCTTTAGACCAATTGGAGAGGCCTACTTTCATTGTGTCTTTCTGACCAGTCGCTGCTTTTATCTTTACATGCTGCCATTTACTGTTTGCTTCATTATTTCCATGCCTACATGCTTTTAGTTTACCATATGCTTTATTTCCACGCCTCCGTGCTTCCTTACTTTTCCCACTAATTATTATGTACACTGTTGCTATGTGATGACAGCTAATGTTCTACTTGAGACTTGCGTTTGGGTCGAGGATTTCGCATTCTATTACACGTGCAGGTGTTTTTAAGACTTCGGGTGTACTGTACTTCTTGGGAATGTTTATCTGAGTGGGTTACCGTATTCCTTACAAAACCAGGTGCCAATGTGTAATATTTTTATGTGACAATTCCTAATTGGGTCAATAACGGATTTTGGTGCAGGAACATTCAAAACAAAATACTTATCCAACACTTGGGAAAAATGTACAGGAGGGTAAACGAGACAGAACACCAGACACATTCGAAAGTACTTCACGAAAAAATGAAAATATGTACATTAATAAGATCCACATATTATACATTACTAATTTACATCAATTCTAATCACTTATCTTACATTTCCTTCCTTCCAAAATTGACGTCTTTGTTCAAGAGTGAAATTGATGAACTGAGGTTTGTTGTATGATCAAGGATTTTTAAATGGCCAATAGGAACAGTCTTACATGATCTTGTAGTCACAATAAGTTGATCAGATTGTTCAAAAATGATGAAAATCATGCAAACGAACTGAGTATGGTGGCAATTGATAACTGGTATGAATAGATGAGATTTCATTTGCTTTGGTAGGAATAAACCATAGGTGAAAATCGGTGATTTCATTGATGTGAACAGTGTATTTAATATTTCTCCGTGGATGCTCAATGGTGACATTAGGATACAAGAATTGAATCAGTTTGTAGGGGCCATTTTAGCGAGGCAAAAATGTGAGTGTTGAGCCTTGCTTGTAGCAATGTTTTTTGTACAAAACTAAATCACCTGGCTTGCAGTAGATTTCATTGGTGTTTTTGTTGTAGTGAGATGTGTATTGGTTCTGTGCTTTCTGCAAATTTTTCTGGACTGTGGACAGAGCCTCTGCAAAATGAGATTTAACACAAAGTGTATAATCTTTAAAATCTATCATGTAGGATGTTCGAATGAAATCGAGCACTGTATCAGATGGCAAGTTAGGTTGTCGTACATGGTAAAGTTCAAATGGGGAGTAACAAGGGCCTTCATTTTTGTGAATCTTTATAGCAAAAACTGCAAATGAGAGATAATTGTCCCAATGGGTATGGTTTTCATTGATGTATATGTGGATGCACACAGCCAGAGTTTGCTTGCAGTGTTCCTCTTTCCCATTGGGAATGGGATGCTATGGTGTTGTGTGAACTTTCTGCATATTACATAATTCAGTTATTTGTTTGAATAAATCAGACACAAAATCTGATCACAATGTATGGTTTTCAGTGAACCATGATGGCACACAATTTTGGGACAAATAGCTGGGCAATAGTAACAGCAGCAATGTCAACAGACGAAAAGGCTTCCACATATTTTGTAAAATAGTTAATGAAAACAATGATAAATCAGTTCCCATTCATAGTTTGAGGCAATAGGCCCATGCAATCAATACCTACTCTTTCAAATGGTCTGGTGACTTGAATAGGGACAAGACTGGCAGGCACTTTGTGGCACAAAGCTTTGTGAGTTTGGCATTTGTGACAGGTTTTACAGTATTTATATACGCCTATGCTCATTTTGTGCCAAAAATATTTTTGCCGAAGGAGGTGCAATGTTTTATGTGAAGCAAAATGACCCCCAAACATGCTGTCATGATGGGATCTAATTATTTCGTTAACTTTTGAATTTGGAATATACAATTTTGGCTTTCTATCGATAATGCAATATAGAATGTCGTTTCGTAATGCAAACTTTGTCAGGGTCAATGGGTGCTTTTGAATAATTTTGATAATGATTGCTTTAATATTTGTGTCATTGCACTGTAACTCTGCAAAGTTTTTCTGCTCCTCTTTCTGCTCAGAAGCTTCCGCTTCCAGAACTGTGCTCACAGTGGATATCTCTCCCCTGATTTCAAGTTGTTCAATACCAAAAAAGGTTTTGCTGTATCTGCGGGAAAACAGGAAATGGCATCAGCATTTCTGTTGGCAGGACCTTTTTTGGGATGAATATCAAGTTTGAAACTAGAGAGAGCAAACCCCAAACATGCAATCCTGAGGGAGGAATTTTCTTTTTGCAAGACAGCCTGGACAGCAGTGTGGTCTGTGTGAATAATTACATGTTGTTGGAAAAGATATGACCAAAAATGTTTTATGAATTCTACAACAGCAAGAGTTTCTAATTCTGTTATGGGATAGTTGCATTCTGCAGGCTTTAATGCACGACTCCAATAAGGGATTTGGGAGTCAAGACCTTTGTCATCAAGTTGGCTTACGACTGCACCAATTCCGAGCTTTGATGCATCTGTTTGTAAGATGAAGGGTTTGTTAAAATCAGGGTGCTGCAAGACTGGGGCATGTACCAGCAAAGCTTTCAGTTCATCAAATGCATTTTGTTGTTCAGAGCCCCATGAAAAATTAAAATTCTTTTTCAGCAGTGCCCCTTGTGGGCTGAAGATTTGGGAATAGTTTCAAATAAATCGGTGATAATAAGAGGGCAAGCCTAAAAATGATTTCACTTCTTTGGAGTTTTTTGGTGTAGGTATGTGAATAATGGATTTCACTTTGCTTGGATCTAGAGAAATACCTTATCTTTGTGGACTTGAACCTGGAAAAATTTAGATTTCTGTAAGTTGCGTTTCAATTTTGCTATGGCAAAATGACTGAGGATATTGTCCAGAATTGCTATCATTTGAGCATGCTACTCCGCAAAAACTAATACCTCTTCAAGATACATGAGACATGTATTCCATTTTAGTCCAGAAATGATAGTGTCTATTAAGCATGGATATGTTGCGGGGGCATTTCTGAGGCTAAATGGGAAGAATAATTTATACTGACCTGCAGAGCAGTTAAAGGCAGTTTTTTCTCTGTCATGTTCAGCAATAGGGATTGAATAATATGTATTGGATTGATCAAGAGATGTGAAATATTTCATGCCATGTCTAGGATTTCGTCTATTCTGGGTAGCAGGTATGTGTCTTTTTTTGTTACCTTATTCAGGCCTCTAAAATCAATACATAAGCAATGTCCACCATCTTTTCTTGGAATCAAAACTGTATTTGAACACCACGGGGAATCACTTTGACTGATAACACCAGCTTTCTCAAGTTGTTCAACTTCTTTTTTGATGATTTGTTTTTCTTTTGGTGATGTTTGAAAAAGGGGTCTGCGGATGGGTTTGCAATTATTTCCATGAATGATGTGGGAGACAAGTGTCGTGTGATCCACATCCATTTTTGATTCAGTGTAAAAAGTGGGGTAATTGGATAAGAAATGTATCAGTTCATTTTTTTCATTTAATTCAACGTCACTCTTGGTCAAATTGACATTGTCTTTTAACAATGCCGATGTATTGAGGCAGTTGTGTTCATTTTGAGGAGGAAAGTGAGATTGGGTGGATGAATTTTTTTTGGAAGGAAAACAGAAATGAAGCCAGTGCAAGTGCCAGGATAGAGAATTTGGGGTGTGTCGAGGATGTTTAAGACAGAAACATGGATATGACTATTTTCATTTTGGGAAATGCTAGCTGCAAAATGAATTTTAGAATTTTTTTTCTTTGGGGGTAAATTCAACATGGTCAATATGCATGTACTTTTTGGGGAGGGGTACAGTGAATTTGGTAGTAGTACAGGGTGGTAGTTCCAATTTTTTGTCCAGGTATGTTCCACCACCACTCCACAGAGGGCTGTATTGTAAGCCTATGCAATTGAGTATTACATCACCAAACTTGACATATGATTTTGGATTATTTATGGTATATTTGGAAAATCTGCTGAGAAAATTTTTTCTGAGTAGTATATCTGCTGTGCAGTCATTCTGAACATGTACCATTATTGTTTCTTGGATGGATTGTGCAGTTATCATTACAAAAGTTGTGCATATGAAATGGATGGTAGGTTGTTGGCTGCTTTTGCCTGAACAAGTGGAGGTTTCATGCCTAGTTGTGACATTTCAGCAATGTGGAAGTCTATCAAAGAATACACTGCACCAGTATCAATCATACCTTTAGGGCCGGATGACAGAAGGCAGAATAAACTATTCGGCAAATAACACTATTCAGTGAATAAAATTGCTTATTCTGTGAATAGCTATTCAGCCAATAAATGAGCAAATAGGCTATTCATTGAATAAATTTATCCATATGACAAAATGGTGAATAAGCATTGCATAGCTATACCATGAATAAAAAAATATGCACAGCATAAATGAGTGTTTCTGTTCAGCTAACTTTGTGCAAATGTGTTTCTTTTCTTTCCAGTTGTACTCTGAACATTAATATTTATTACTGGAAAGAGTCTGGATCAGTCCACTTCAATTTTTCACTCATTTGACCAATTGACTTCACGAAAAGGTCATCATGAGTGATCAAAATTCAAATTTCTCTTCAAAGGAAATCAATTTTCTGCTTGATTGAATGTATCCTTCAAGGTACTCCTTGTTTGATTAATACAATTGAGAAAAAAGACTGGCGACCAAACCACAAGCCAGAAACTAGCACCATGGAAGAAGATTGTGGTTCTATTTGGGTCTAATCCAGATTGCCAAAAATGGACACCTACTGAATTGGAAGTCAAATTGAGAGGACTAGAGCAACTATGATTTTTGTATCTTTAACATGCTTGAAGACTCAAATAATCAAAGGTAAATGGTATGTCAAAACTTAGTTTCATTTCCAATAAAAATTGATCTTCTTTTCCCTAATCCTTCAGGATTATCATCTTCCTTATTTTCCCTCCTTCCTCATCATCATCTTAATTTTTACCTTACATTTGTTCGTTTTTAGAAACATGAAAGTTATGCAGAACTGCCAGACATGCACGGTCAAGAATTTTCCAGGAGGGAGGGTCCATGGACCTTTTTCCCTGGGGGTAAGAGGGTGGGTGAGCAAAAAAACAAAAAAAAGTTCTGCAAGCCTTTTTTTATACAAAATATGCACAAAAATCATCAAAAAAGCTGTCTCAGAAAAAGTTCAGGTGGGTGTTTGATGATTTTTTTGGTCAGGGGGGGTGGCCAGGGTTTCAGGTACAGGGGTTTACCCCCCTACCCCCTATGTGCATGTATGAGAACTGCATGAGCTGCAATTAGGGGGCCACATTTTTTGGCTGAATATCCCAATGTTCTGCCAAGCAAGGCAATCAACATTTTAAAACTCTATTCATGCCTTTAACTGCGGCATGTGTGCTCCCATGCTTCAGATTGAGGATTAATGGAAATTAGATGGAAGTCCCTAAAGCACATTTTTTAATAGTGATCCAATGATAATGTGGACACCATGTATATTGCCATTCCAGCTTTCGACTACATTTCTGATCAGTAATTCAGCATGACACATCGACTTCATATAGATCAAAAACCGACCCTTTCAATTTTGGAAAAGTTCGGATTTATTCCCACTAGGATTCATTATTGGGATATGAGTAAAATTAATGGAACCATGAAAGCCTTGTTTTTCCTAAAAAGCCATATGTATGGATTGATTATCTGTTGGTCTTGAGAAGGCCATGAATTTTGGTCATGGTGCAGCAGCAGATCGGATAACTGTATAACACTTGTAGCCAGGAATTTTTTTGGGGGAGCACATATTTTTTGCAATCCAATATCTCAGCCAAAAATTAAGATACAAGGGCATTTCTGACTTGACTTTTTCTTCAAGAAAAAGCCAATGAGTATTGAGTTTTTTTTTACTTTTGCTTTGCTTTTTAATGCTTGAAACATTTTGGTAGACTTCCCAACCCCCTCTTCTGCCTTCAGGCTTGACTGTACATATGCATCTACTACTTTGTACCATCCATGTAAATCGGCAATTCCTTGTTAAAAATTGCCTTCAGCTAATAATTTACACCAATAAATACCCATCCACCTCTCATATGCCATCTATGCCCTCCTGTGCATGTACACCAACACACTCCAAGTTCCAACATGTGTGCACTCAATTTCTATAACTCAGCCTTCATTTTAGAACATCAACAATCCCAGCTTTTGGAGTTGAAATTCAAAAATGGACAGCATTGACAATGAATCTATTCCTGTAAATGGGCCTAAACTGAAAAAATGTGAACTGAATAAAGTGAATCTTCATTAAGTGTTATTGGTCAGAAATAGCTTATGAACTTAAGGAAGTTTCAGACAAAAGCAGAACATAAATTAACAATTAAATTAATTCAGGAAGAACGTGATCTGAAAATTGGGTCGCATGGAAGGCACTGATACAACAATAAAAACAAATGCCCTTAATGAAGAAATCTAGGCTTCTAGAGAAAAAGCTAGCTACTATAGAATGCTTCGAATTTGTCAAAGTTCATCGTAAGGCTCCACCTTCCACTGCTGAATGCATGATTTGCAATGCAATGCAGGATTTGTATGATTCTGCATCTTATGGAAACCCCTGAACTTTTTGTGCTGTTATGAGCTGACTTTGGGTTCGTTTCATTCAAATGTATTGATTGGAAAGTAAAATCTAGTTAACATACACTGACAAACTATCGTGACATTTGGTTTGACGCTGTAAGCTATCACTCTACAAATCAAGCAACTTTCATAAAATGTTTTTTTGAACTGGTACTGTAAAAAGAATTCCTGATTGTTATAAATTTCAAAAGGATGCGAATGTTCAAATAAAGGACGATTTATAATATCAAATTCTTTTTCTTCTCTCACATCATTAAAAAAATCAAGAAAGTCTACTTTGTCCATTTTTTGTGAAAGAAAACCTAGACAAGGAATTTTCTAGTGCTATTTTATTTTTTATTCGTCCTAAGATCAGATATAAAATCGATGAATAAAAAGATCGACTTTTATGCATAGAATAAGTTATGCAGCCATCTGTCATACGGCATAAGTTTATGCAACGATTTTATTCAGTGAATATCTCTATTTTCTGGTCACTATTCACTGAATAGCACTATTCAGCCTTCTGTCATCCAGGCCTTAGTGAATAATTTTCTGTTTAACATGACTGGGTTATGGGGGTATGCTTCTTCTGCATTAGGGATTGGGAATCCTTTGATGTATGTGGATCTACATTGTTTAATAGTTCAATTGTGGGGATTCTTGGTGTATTTACATCAAAAATGAGGTACTTTGGTTGAGTTTGAGCTCCACAATTTTTTGTTAATTCTAGGAGGGCATGACCAAATGAAGGGGGTGTTGGAGAATCGCCCATGGTGCAAAAGCAATTGGTACCCATTTTCATCAGTTTTGTGATGTTTAGAACATTTGAAATGTTTTTGGAAGAAAATTAGAAAATAAAACGCTCCTATTATACCAACAATGATAACAGCTAAATTGATGAGCATTTTTAAGGGACTTTCTAATAAATTATTTAGCCCATCGGTTCAACTTTGTGTTGTGCCCCTTATGACATGTTCTATGCCCAGACCTGATTGCTTGACCACTTCCTGATAGCATGCTGTAAACTGCATCCGAATTCACTGACATTTGGCAGTATAAGTGATGAGTTTCTTAAGGACCTCCTCAAGACTATGTGTTTTGTACATATATTGTTTCAGGAAAATAAAGTTTTTAGAAATTGTTGCGAGTTGATCATGAAAAATTGCTGGTGTACTAAACTGGAAAAAGGAAAAATTTTGATTCCAAATGATTTCCGAGGGAAAGTTTGTTACATGTGGAATCCTGTTTCACTGAACCAAGTTATATTCTGTCTGTAAAGCACAAGGTGCATGTGATTACAGTCTACTGTTTAGGTGAAAGGAGTCAAGTTATTCCTGCTAGGGTTTGAGAACATAATATTGTTTTCCACAATAACAAGTAAAAACTTGTAGCATGCTCCATTTACTTTGTGATTATAGAAAACTTGTGATGCATTGACTTTTTTACATGACCAAATGGTGAGGGCATCCCCTGTGAACTCAGCAATTATGTTAGTTCTTTGCAAAAATGCCCAGATCCCAAAAGTTGCATCAAGCCATACGATTTGCCAAACCAGGTAAAGGTACTTTTGTGCTTGCTGACATAATTCATTCCTCATGTTTCAAAAACTTTCAATTTTGAATTCTCAGATTTTATCTGTCAAAAAGTTGAGTTTTGCATTGATGGCTTCAAAATCGTCGAAGTCATACAGTGTTTGCTGTGTTTCATTTAAATTTGGTGTTAAAAACACATTTCGATGTGGTGTCATTGTGTCTAGCTGGACGTTCAGTCATAACACTGTCTTTGATTTCAGGACAATTGAATGCCGAGAAAAATGCATCTTTAATGGAAAATGTGCCTTGCAATTCTTCTATGACCATGAGTGTTTCTGTTAGTTTTATCGAGTAGGTGTTTTTGTATTCAACAGGGCATAGATTTTCTAGTGCTGTTTCATTCTAAATAATGACCCCAACAGATGAGATACAATGGCCCAATGTTGCTCTGCATGCACTCAAGTCGCTTAGGGTACCTGTCATTGTATTTTCATTCCATGATGCAATTTGACTAATTTCTACAATATCATTTGTTATGGATGTACAATGATCATTACATCACTATGCATACTCCACGCTTAATGAAGGACCAGAACCCAGGCTTTGTGTCATGCAATTTTTGACCATATGTTTTGTTGTTCATTGTTAATGCAAAAGTAGTGTTAGATTGTCCATTTCAATTTGGTTGAACAGGATTCCTTTAGATCCAAAAAATTCCCTGTTGGTGAAAATTTTCCTTTTCGGAATGCTACACTTGTCTGCATGTGTTATTGTTGAGCACCCTGTTGCTTGCAAAGTTGGGATTGGGAAGTCAATATACAAATCGAAAACTGGATGACCAGTGTCGCAGGCATTTGCATAGCAATGGAGCACCACAGAAAGACGAAAGTGATGATGATAAATCATTCTTGGTATTTTTAGTTATATTTTTGGTTGTTTATGCCGGCATCTACAAATAAAACCTTTCACCAACTTCATAGTTTTAATTTGCATAAATTACTTAGTGGTTCGTCCGCATTCTTTTTACTATTTGTTATATTATATTGGCATATCATTTTTAGCATCAAAGTTACAGTAGGAGCAAAGGGCCAAAGGCTCAGGCGCTGGTGCTTGCAGATGGCAAGTAGAAGGGAGACCATTCTAGGGATCCTTAAGGTAAGGTATTTCCTGAGGAGAAGTCTTTCTCTTCTCGGAGGCTATAAGGAGCCACTGTGAGGCCTCTTAGAAGAGGTAAGTATGTAATTGTTGTTGCACAGTCTAGGGGACCAAACTGTTGCACTATATCGAAGGCCTAGCCAAGGAATAGCTCTAATAAGTTCAGGCCAAACCAAACCTATCTTTCTCTAACCCTAAGGAAAGACCTGCACAACAAGTGGTGGCTTTTAACTCCTCATAATGGAACTTCGTAGTCAGACTAGCAGAAAAGAATATCCTCCAGGCATCTACAGAAAATTAGCAGGATTTAAAATGCCAAAGGAAGGATACTGAGAGGTAATACTTCAAATAGATCACTGCCCAGAGCGGCCAGTGCTGAGAACTTGGTGAACCTGGGAGATGGAGATCAGGAACACCATGCTGCTCCTGACCCAGTAATCCCAGATCAGACTCCTGTTAGGGTTCAATCATTGCAACAACAGGCAATGCATTTTACCCCCAGGATGCAGGTGTAGTATACCACACCTAGCTAAACAGATACTATCCATTTTCAACTAATTATTTACAGTAAACTATAAACTTATAAACATATTCACAATAAAAAATCATTCATGTATATATTTTCGTTCATTTTGTTTTTGGTTAATTTTGTGTAACCTTTTGTGTCGGCAAAAGCGAAAAAGCAAAAGCAAAAGCAAAGGCAAAAATTTTTTAGTGTTAGTTTGTTGTTAAATAAAAGAAAGTCATACCGATTCTCTCTGGAAAACATGCTCGCCACAGGTTTGTTAGTTTACTACTGATTGTTCATCTCCCCTCCTCACCTGGTACCTAAAGCCCCATTCCAACAAAGATCCAAACTGGTTTCCCCTCTGCCCTTCGCCAACTCCCCCTCCATCTCCACCACCTAGGCAACATCTTTCACAGGTGTGCCAATAGTCCACCAGCCAATGATTGCCATGGAACCACAACAAGCAGGCCCAGTGAATCCAAATCCAGATGCTGATGGCCTGCCACCCCTGAATGTAAAACATCACTGCCAAAGGTTGAATTGGCAGGACCAAAAGGGTATATCGTAACACCCAAAATTCGACCCAATTTGAACAATTTGAACCCACAAAGGGAATGGCAGCAGTTAGAGTGGATCTGACAAGATCAAGAGCGAGTCTGGCAGCTGGAAACAGCTCCAACAATGTCCAAACAAGAGATGGCCTCACAGATCTGTAAATGGAAAGGAGTGGTCAAAGCTTTGTTCCCCCTCATAGTGAATGACGCCACAGAGAACAACCAGAGGGAAGCCAAAAATTGCTGCCAGGAGCAGGAGAGACAGGTTAGACCAGAGGTCCCCAAGGTCGAAAATTTAGGTAGGGGTAAAATCGTAAATTTTAAGGATAGTACTTAAAATATGCTGGGACCTTTTTTTTGCTCCCAGCTTTTTTGCAGAAGAGGGCGGAGTTGCAGTACTCTAACCACATACAACTTACAAAAATGAATAAGGCCCCTACTTTATGTTTTTTACAGTCAAAAAACATTTACTATTTCAACTCCCTTTTCCAGCTCCCAATCATGCAACTTCAATGCACTAATTATATGTACAGAATAGTCACACTTTGAAGATTGTCAAGCCAACTGATTCCTGCACGTTTCAAGAATGGGACTCAACATACTTTTGGAAACATTATTTCAACCAGTATCTGCAGCAGTATGGGCTTATTCCATTCCTGCTAAGGCTTGGAACAGTGCTTATATTTGAAAGTCCTGATGCTGAATGCCGCTTTAGTATTATTAATCCCATTACATTAAGAAACCACTCCTGATCCACATCAACAGACCTCACATGTCTCAACTCATAGCATGAAAGTATGACACAGCTTGGGTAACCATATGCGCACAGAAGACCCAACGCAGAAGCTGGGAAAAGGAAAGGAGAGCATGAAGAGGAAGAATTTTAAGAACACAATGTTTTTCTTCCCAAGAGGCGATTTTTTGATAAATCACATATACATAAGTCATTATTTCATCTCCCAATTATATATATAATGATTTCCTACAAGTAGTATATATTAATGTGCTGATATCCTTTCCTAAAAATTGCTATATGGCACAGAAGTTGCATACTTTCCCTCTATGATTTGCTCAGTAAATTTGTCAAAAAGAGCAGTGAGTAATTCCTCACAATCACACATTGTGCAATTTTTCTCAAATTACTATAACCTACTGGGGAGAGGATGAGGTCTACCAAAATTTTTTGCTATAGTGAGCTGTTTTTATGGCCGTAGTAAATGAATTTCCAAATCTAAGACAGGGGTAATACCCCCATATACCCCCCATGGGGTGCCCTGGGTTAGACCATCTAATAGGGATGCAGATGCAGATCATGGGGAAACAACAAAAAATCACAGATTTGGGAACAGGTAATTTTCCAGTTTGTACATCTAATGTAGGGCCTTCTCCTCATCCTCTGGCCCTGTTGCCCACCAAGCAAGGGATGTTATGGGTCATTAAATTCACCCCATACCATGCTGGCCGAAAATTCTCATGATAATGATGTCAGCAACAATGCCTTCCAATTGAGCAGATGCAAATTTCGAACCAAATTCAACAAGGAGTAGCTAATTTCACCTTTCACTGTGGGTATCAAACCAAAGTTAGTGTTAGAATTTTTTAAAACTTTAGATCAACAGTTTAGAGACAATCCTCCCCTACCCGAAAGTGTCAAACTTGAAATCTTACGACCAACTACCGACCCGGATGTACATCATTTTATGGAAGACTGTGCTTCCTAAGATGACACAAAACAAATCATTTTGAGTTTTCTAGCCTCTCCTGGAACTTTAAGTGACCTTCACCATGAATGGTCTACCATTTCTCAGGGAGATTCTGAAAGTTGTGTACAATTTGTTAATTGACTGTATTCTTACTCACCAACTCTTTTCCAGTATAACACTGAGAAGGAGAGGGATCAAATGATAATACCCCAATTTTACAGCAAATCTTCCCCAGTTATACAGGCCACGATGGATAAACACAAAGGACAAATCGTTTCCCTCCATGATTTGGTTACATTCTGCGACAACTTGGAAAATGAATTAAAGATCCAAGACGAATTGTTTGAGCAGCATTTATAAAAACACCATCACCTTGCCATAAATGAAACAAAGCTTCCAGATCAAGTGAGCCATGTATCAAACCAGGGTCCCACACCACCACCTCAATCTTTTAACAAATTCAGATATAACAATTTTAGAAATTCAAATAGTAATGTATCTTACAGGGGACGAGGGAGCCAAAATATGGGTCCCAAGCCTAGTAGTTATAGTAATAATCATTCTTGGCATCGGCAACAACCACCCCCTGTGCCAGCTCTTGCACCTCCCACTCCTGCACTTTCGCCACAACCAGGTAATGATGCTATATTGACTAATAACATGCTTCTTGGCCAGCTTATAGACCTTTTGCAAAAGAATCAAATTGCACCGCAAACCCCTGCAGCACCCACTGCAGTGTCACAACCATCAGGTATTTCTAGAGCACGCCTTTATTGTCGATATCACTGTATGTTCGGCCATTCAGCTGAGCAATGCATAAAATTGCAAGAGTATGCAGCACAAAATCCTACAGTGGACATTTCAATTTATTATTGCAACACTCCCAAAAATTCATATCAACCATGCGCACCTGCACAACCCCCAACCCAATCCTGTTTTGTGACTCTTTCCACTACTCGTGGAAGTTATGGTAGCTATACCACACCTCCTGGGAGACCACCTACATGGAAACCTACTACCTATTACAGTAACCAGCCACATATGATGAATATCCAAAGTATAGGTGAGAATGCAACTGCACAAAACCAGTTCCCACCTCAATATTATAATCTCAATTATGTTGTATCTTTTCCACCCTCATCTTCCTCTCAGGATCAAACTACTACTGCCCCATTTGTACAATATAAGCCTATTCATACTTCTAGGAATAAGTTACAGGCAAAAATTAAGCAAGAGTCAAATGCTAACAATGGAAAAAAATGCAATGATGTCATTTCATAGCCACAATTTGACACCTTCGACAGAAAAACTAGAGGTAATAATATTGAAAATTCACAAAATGTAACTATTTTTCAGGATACCATGGATCAATCCGAAAACAACATTTCTACTCTTAGTGCCACTGAGAGAAACCCGGGATATTTCCATCGCTTAACGCCGAGTGAATGTATGTTTTTCCAAAAGTATTACAAAATGCACCCCTAGAAATTGAAGCTAAGATAGGTAATTGGAGGGGCTTGGCATTGCTGGATACTGGGGCCATGACCTTTGTTATGGGATGTGATGTGTATCAGCACATAATTCATACATACCCCAGTAGTCAATTTTTATATGAAACTAGAAGATTTGGGTACTCCTAGTATCCATCATACTGTATTGATATCTCCCAAACCCATGATCATTTTGGGTACAGACTTTTTAGTGCATGAGGATATTGGAGCAATTTTTGATTTCCAAAATAGAACCCTCACTATCTCCAACAAACAAGTAACTTTTAATATTCAACGTCCGGAGTCGCCATTAAAGGCATTGATGCTACCTCCGCCACCGACCCCACCAACAGTAACTCCTCCTAGGCCAGCAACATCACCCATAAATGAAATTACATTGGCACATCCTGTGATATCGATAAAAAACATTCTCATACAACCCTATACAGACCACATCATTTTGGGTACTATTTGGTCACACGATATATTAAAAACTCTGTCCCCATGCATTGTGTCCTTCAATGACACATCTTCATCAATATCAATGGAACATGCTATTATCAACCCACATGTTGAACGATTTCCAGTTGTGATTATAAAAAACTCAAGTGAAGCCATAAAGGTAACTGAAAACGAAGTTATAGGTAAAATCATTATACCCATGCACGAGGTCATGACCTCACCTAATGTCCCTACAAATTCTAATGATAAAACGAAACAAATTTTCTTACCATATGTGGACAAAATGGTGGCAAAATCAAACTTAAACATTGCCCAAAAAAGTAAGTTGCATGATTTCTTACTTGCAAACGGCACTGCTTTTAGTTTAGCAGGTGATCCACCAACAGTTACACATTTGGTACACGACAATATTGACACAGGAGACGCAAAGCCTGTAGCCAAGCATTACTATCTCGCCCCAATCTAGCAGCACCATATAGTCCATGAACACATTCAAGATATGCTTGACAAACAGGTAATAGAGCCTAGCCGGTCCCCATGGTCTACCCCTTTATTTTTGGTATCCAAAAAAGATGGTTTTTGACGCCCTGTCATAGACTTCAGGGGCATAAACCATGTTACCAAAGACAACAGATACCCTCTCCCAAGGATGGATGATTATTTAGACAGCTTGGGAGGGGCTAGATATTTCACAACACTCAACTTGGAGAGTGGGTACTGGCAAGTTCTGATGGTGCCAGATTCCAAGGAAAAAACTGCATTCATCTCTAAAGACGGCCTATATCAATTCACGGTAATGGGTTTCGGCTTAAAAAACGCCCGTACGGAATTTCAATGACTCACTAAAAGAGTATTACAACCGTATATTTGGAAAATTTGTCTCATGTACATTGATGATATTATTGTCTTTTCAGAAACCTTCCAACAACATTTGGAAAATTTACAAATTGTTTTTGATTGCTTACAGGCAGCCAATTTGACACTCAAACCTGAAAAGTGTGATTTTCTGCCACAGCAAGTAAGTTTTCTAGGGCATATACTCAGCACCAACAGAATTATGCATGATCCCAAGAAGGTTAAAGCCATGACTGAGTTCGACTTTCTGCGAGGTCAAAAAGCCCTAAAACAATTCCTGGGCATGGTCCAGTGGTGTAAATGGTTCATTAAAAGCCTTGCCCAAATGGCAGACCTGTTGTACAAACTTTTGAGAAAAGATGTTAAATGGGATATCACTGAAGATCATATTTCCTCTTTTAAGGCTATCAAATACGCACTCACATCAGCCCCATTTTTACCCTATCCTATATACAACGGCTCTGCAACATTTGTTATCCAAACTGATGCTGGCAGCACAGCAATAAGAGCTGTGCTGTACCACAAAACTGCCATGGATAAGAGGATGATTGCATATTCTAGTTGTTTTTGGATCAAAAGTCATAATATGAACTGATCATAAGCCACTTATGGGCATGTTTAAAAATACTTTAATGCAAAAAAAACCTATGCCTCCAAAAATGGTCAATTTTTGTAAATTCTTTTAATTTTTCTGTAGAATACGTCCCTGGAAAGGAAAATGTGTTTGCAGATTTTCTTAGCCAATAATATGACGTCGGTGAACCACACAACGATAGGCCATCATCTTCGAATCAAACTAAAACTACAGACATAGTCAATGTTGTAGAAACAAGGGCCAAATCCAGGCAAAAACTGGCTCCACCTCCACAAAATGACTTGGAGATCCCCAAAATGCCGGATGAGGAGAAAATTGTGGACCCTTCTGAACTACCAAACCAAGATCAACATTAAACGATCACTGTCAAGGGTCGAATTTGCAGGACCAAAATATGATATTGTAATGCTCAAAACTCAGCCCAATTTGAATGATTTGGAGCCCAAAACTGAATGGTAAAGGTTAGAGCAGATCTGACAGGAACAGCAGTGACTCAAGAAACCAAAAAGAGCTCGAAAGATGGCCAATCAGGAATTGGTGACACAGCTCCATGAATTGAAAACGAGGGTTGAAGCGCTGTTCGACATCATCACGAATGCTGCCACAGAGGACAAAAAAAGGGAAGCCCAAAGTCACTACCAGGAGCAGGAGAGACAGGTTATATAATCTAATAGGGGTGCAGAAAGAGACAACCATCTCTTAGCTGAAACAAATGCAGGCGCAGGGCTCAGTAATAGGCCAGAAGCTGATGAGGGACAGAGACCAAATTTTCAGCTCTGAAGTTGGAGAGGTCCAGCTAGAGAAGTTCAATTCGAGGGAATCAATCAATCGGTAGGCCAACAGAATCAGAACCAACTAGCTCAGCAGCATCCAACTTCAACCAGAGTAGTCTATGATGGTAGAAGAAATATAGTTGTTCCAAATACCCTTAGACCAGATCAACTGGCATATTTCCAATATAGAGAGTATAGATTTGACAGAGACAATTTACCATCAAATCAAGGAAGTGTACCTCCTCAACAAGATCCAAACCAAATTATGTTGCAGTCATTAAACTCTAATATGGATCCTATTCTTATGGCAGCATATGAAATGAGGGAAATGCGAACAACTAATTTGGCACAAGAAATAATTGTGAGACATATCATCAAAGGAGTGTTACCCAAACTTTTGGAAGAAGGGATGGTAAATCAGCAGGTGCTTAGCTTTCTAACAGCATTAGAAAGGGAATTTTGCGTAGATACACCTCAATCAGCCAAGTACAAAGCACTGCTGAGGCTTTTTAAGGGCAGGCTGAAGGCTGTTGCAAGTGACAACATAACCTATAGGGAGGCCAGAAAAGCCATAATTATTGCCTTTGCCCCAGAGTGGAATTTAGAAATGCTCAGCAGAGAATTATTTGAGATCCAGCAAGGACACAATGAACAGGCTGTTGACTTTTTAAAAAGAGTCAGTATATTAGTGGAACTAATAAAGGGAGAGATTATTAGTCAAAGCAAAGACTGATTATTGACACATTTGTGTATAAAAGTGATTCCATGTTTCAGTCTGTACTGAAAAATTCTGAGCATACTTTGAGGAGTTGGTATGACTCGGCAGTAGAAGTTCATGATATTGAACGTAGATATAAAAATGCCTTCCATGTTGGGCACCCTGTTGCTGGCAAAGTCCCGATTGGGAAGTCGACATGCAAATCAAAAAAGTGGACAACCAGTGGTGCAGACATTTGCACAGCAATGGAGAGCCACAGAAAGATGAAAATGATTATGATAAATCATTCTTAGTATTTTTTATTATATTTCTTGGTTTCGTTCTGGCATCCACAAATAAACTCTTTCGCCAGTGTCTATGTCTAACATACATATATTTCTTAGTGGTGCATCCACTTTCTTTTTAGTATTTCATATTATATTATTCTTATATATTTCCAACACCGACAACAGTAGGAGTGAAGGGCCCAAGGCCCAGGCACCAATGCTTACTGGCAAAAAGCAACAAGAAGACCTTTAGAGGGATCCTGCAAGTAAGATATCTCCTGAGGAGATTTTTTCCTTCTGGGAGACTGTGAGGAGCCGTTGTGAGGCCCCTTATTAAAGGTAATTTAATAAATGTTTTTGTACGGTCTGTGGGACCAAACTGTTGCACCATATCCGAGGCTTGGCCAAGGAAAATCTCTAACTAGTTCAGTCATACCAAGCCAATCTTTCTTTAAACCCTAAGGAAAGACCTGCACAGTATTTCAAAGATATTAGCCAAGAATTACTCAGCAGGACCCATTTGTAATCAATGAGGTAGCCATACAGAGTGAGCAAGATCCTGAAATTGGGATAGTCCCAAGAAATCAGTCATAAGGGTTTCAGCAAAGCCAGAGACAAAGATTCGGGCAGCTGTATCAATGTTCAAGTAATCAGGTACCAGCCCAAACCCAAAGATCTAGAAGTGATTCTCCTGAAATAGAGGAGATTCCAATTAGGGAAACCCCTAGGGCTCAGACCGAAAAAGGTAAGAAGGAGTCTCTTCTCTTGAAGATTTCTAAAGGAAGGGTACAACTGGTTGAAAAATTCGGTCAACTCCAGCAAAAGATTGATAGTAGACAAACAGAAAATTGTTCTGATGTGGCCATACCTGGCACAAGCCAAGGAGGTCAAGTCTCCCAAGATCCTACAAAGCCATGGTGGGAGTTCCACAAGAACATAACACATAAAACTGCAGACTGCAGGACATTGCGAGTTCTGTTGGAATCCAGGAGCAGAGGCAGAGCTAACTTCCCAACTTTCAATTGGGGAGCCTTCAACAATTCGGTTAGAGGTAATTACAGAGGTAAAGGAGGTTACCCAAATGCTAACTTTAATAGCAGATGCAGAAGTGCCTATCATGTTGGCTATTCCGGATAGCAGGATAGTCATGAAAATTTTGAACAGAATTCTGACTATAATGAATTTTCAGAATTCAAAGGGCAGAAAGAACTGCAAAAGCAGTATCAGCAGATGAATCCAACAGCAAGCTGCATTGCAACAACTTCAGCCGACTCAAGCTATTATGGGGCCAACTCAGACTCTGCATCAAGGTCAATCCACAAATCAGCAACCCCAAAAAGACTATTCAAGTATAATGGTTGCTAGCCAATCACAAATGAACCGTTTTGTGCAGGTAAATCAGAGAGTGAATCGCCCTAATGTGGTATTGGGCAGTATTGTCCAAATGAATGCTATTGCAGCTCAAACTGTAGTACCAGCAGTTCAGGTGATAAAAAGAGGCACACCAGCAAGTCCTCAGAAGCAACAATTGCTGGATATGTACCATAAGACTGCCCCATTCCATCTTGAGGTTATAATAGGAAGACGTAAGACATTGGCTCTCTTTGACACAGCAGCTCAGTGCACAGTTATGTCAGCTAAGTTTCTGAAAGAAACCTTGGGACCAGATTACACTGAATATCCTAGGATATTAAATGTTACCATAGCCAAGAGTAAAACAGTCCAAAGCTCATAGATATATTCAGTTTAAGATGGATACCCTCTGCGGATGGTTTCCTGTAAAAGCAATTGTTATCCCTGAAGCAGGTGAAAATGTAACTGTGGGGACAGATTTTTTGGCTCATCCTCAGGTAGGAGCCATAATAGATTTGAGAAACAGGACAATGACCCTCAACAACAGGCAACAAAGGATATACATGACGCTTGAGCAGCCTCAAACAAATTTTGGAGAGGTCATGACCATGAGTGTTGTGGAATTTGCAGCCTGTGCCTCTGATCAATGTCAGCCAAAGATTTGCCTTTTAAAGGTTTCTGTTCCTGAAGTTAGTTCTAATCAAGTTTACTTGCCTAGTGGTACGGATATACTTGTTGAAGCAAAATTTTGGGACAAACTAGGCGAAAATTACATAAATGGGATCATAGTGGAATCCTAAGAGGAAGAGAAAAGGTTCCACATAGATAGTACTATAGTAGTTGGTACTAAAAGTGATTTTTTAGTAATGGTATCTAATACCATGTGATCAGGATGCCATCTCAAGCAGAATCAAATAATTGGCTATACTTTTCTTGTCTATACAATTCCTTGTAATATGAATCGGACAATCAAGATGAATTGAAGGGGAAGATAGTTGAAGAAGTGGAGAAGCTGCAAACTTGTGCAGTTCAAGCTAAACCTGATTGGACTCAAAGCAATGAGAGAGAATTCAGGGAAGCTTTGTACAAGATGATAGCTAACTCCAACATACCTTCTGATCAATTGAAAGAAGCTCTAAAATGTCTCACCAAATATAGAGAAGTATTTAGCTTGCCTAATAATCTGCTAACTACTACACTCTACTTGACCTGTAAAGTAAATACAGGCAATGCAGCACCTATAGCTAAGCGCTATCATAGGACTGCCATCAATTTAAGGCCACATGTGCATGAGCATGTGCAAGATATGCTCAAACAGGGTGTTATAGAGCCATCAAAATCACCTTGGGCAGCTCCTTTATTTATCGTAAGTGAAAAAGATGGTACCAAGCGACCAGTAGTGGACTGCAGGTGTATAGATGAAGTCACAAAGGATGAAAAATATCCAATTCCTATAATGGATGATTACCTAGACTGTTTAGGAAGGGATATATTTTATACAAGCTTGGATCTCAAGTCAGGTTATTGGCAAGTGCCAATGGATGAAGAAAGCAAGAAAAAGACTGCTTTCATATGCCACAAAGGGCTATATCAGTTTAAAGTCATGCCCTTTGGTTTAGAAATGCACCAGCAAAGTTCCAGCATAAGATGGAAAGAGATTTGCACGCATATATATATAAAATCTGTCTAGTTTATATAGATGATATTTTTGTATTCTCAAACACATTTGAGGAACATTTATTTAATTTAGAGCTAGTTCTGCAAGCTCTAAGAAAAGCTCAGTTGACCTTGAAGCCCAAGAAGTATGAATTCCTCCCAGAGAGAGTCCATTTTTGAGGACATATCTTAAATTCGGATGGAGTTTCATCAGATCCCGAGAAGGTCAAAACCATAAAAGAGTTTCCATTTCCAGAGTCTAAGAAAAAACTCCAAAGGTTCCTAAGAATGCTGCAGTGGTGCAAGAAATTTATACCAGGTCTAGCTAGACTAGCAGAACTTTTGTACAAGTTAACTGGAAAAAACTGTGTTTGGGAAATAAAAAAGGTTCATCATCAGGCTTTTCAAAACCTACAGGATGCATTGTTGTCAGTGCCTTTTCTGAGGTACCTGGTTTTGGATGGGTCTGCAGACTTTGTCCTACAGACAGATGCCAGTGGAACAGTACTGGGAGCAGTTCTCTACCAGGAGACCAATTCCGACCCCTGGTTAAATGTTTACAATAGCAGAATTTTGAAGGCAGATGAAAAAAATGGTCAGTCATGGAGAGAGAATGTCTGGCCATAGTGTATGGTTTGAAGTTACACAAGGACTATTCAGTGAGTCCTAAGGTGATTATAAGAACAGTTCACAAATCTTTGCTCTCAATGAAAGTAAACATCATGACCAATGGTAAGCTTAAGAGATGATACTCATTCATCTTGCAGTTTAGTCATAAACTAGAGTATGTGCCTGGTAAGCAAAATGCTGTGGCAGATTCCTTTCAAGGAGGAATGAACAAGAGGATCAAACAGAGAAGATATGGCCAAAATGGGAAAACATGTTCTCAGAAGATAACAGAGAGTCGAATCTGAAAGATCAAGAAGCATAGAAAATTGAGGAAACACATCTCAATTTGCTCAAGAGATTCAGAATTCTGACAGATCGGAATCGTCAAGACAGTTCTCTATTATATCCAGAGCTGAAAAGCGAGGATCAAATCTGGGAAAGTCAAAGACAAATTCAAGATTTACCCAGATATATCCTGAAGATTATGTGGGTGATCAGGAATCTACTATGCCTGCAAACTTGATAAATGCCATCACTACAAGGAGCACGGCAAGAGAAGTGAAAAAGAAAGATCAGGCTCAAATCAGCCTCATGATAATCAGGGGCAGGTAAAAGAAAAGGAGAGTGACCAGGCAATAGGTAAGGAAAAAAAGTAACCTGGTTATACCCTGAAAAGGAAATGGAATTTAATTTGGTAGACTGAAAGGAAAATGAGTTGCCAAAAGGGTTAATTAGAGATGATCTCATGGTCCTCTTGCAGAGAAAGGATGAGGTTTTGAAACCTTATTTTGATAGATTGGGCCCAAATGGGACAATCAAGTATCACAGTGGATTTTATATTCCATAATGAACTTTTATACTGGGAAGCCGGACAGGGAGTTGACAATCAAGTGGTCCTTCCATCCTGTCTTAAAGACAATACTTTGCACCAGTAAAATGGTGCCATTATAATGACTCATCAAGGGTTCAAAACAACTCTTGCAATGACCAAAAAATGATTCTGGTGGCGTAGAATGGAAAATGATGTCAGGCACTGGATAAAGTTTGGTCCAATTTGCCAAATGGCTAATCAGAGAAAAGCTAAAGTTCCACCATTAATACCAATAATCCCAGGCCCCGGTTTCATAAAGCAATTTTCAAAGAAATAATTGTAAATTGTAAAAAAATTACAAATAAGGCGTTTCATAAACCTTTTTACAATTTTAAAAATTTACAATTGTAAAATGTTTCAAAATTGTAAATATCCGTTTCATAAATTACAATTTACAAACTTTGTTTTACAATTGTAAAACATTTGTAAATATTTTTTAACGTGCAAGTTTTTTTCGATTTACAAGTGTGTGTTTCATAAAAAGTTTTCCTTTTACAATTGTTGAAAAATAATTGTAAAATTTGTCATTTTTCCTACCAAGGTCAAGACGGGGGTAAAACCACTTATTTTGTACTTTTTTTACTTACATCTTTCTTTTATTTTTTGATTTTAGATAATGGATCTATTAGAAATTTTAAGCAGTGACAGCGAAAATGACGACAATAATATACATATGTGACGGTGAATGTTTAAGCCACAAATAAATTTCAGTATTGATGACTTTGTTGTTCAGTTTAGGTTGCCTCAGCTGACTATTCAGTGCATTGTAAACGTTGTTGGACCGATTATTGCTCATAATATGAACAGAAATATGACTCTTAGTCCAGAACAACAAATTCTTTTATCTGTACGTTATATAGCTACAAATGGATTTATGTCGTTAGTGGGAGATGCCCATGGCCCAACAAAAGCTACGGTTTCAAGAGCATTACCACATGTATTGAAGCAATCAATGATCAATTTTTTCAAACAATCGTTACTTTCCCTCAAAATATCACCGAATTGTCATCATTTTTATGATATTTCAAACATGCCATGTGTAATTGGTTGTATTGATGGCACCATAATTCCAATTACTGCCCGGTTTCAAAATGAGGAACAACATGTCGACTGATATGGGCAACATTCCATCAACACTATGGTAATAATTGGTCCTGATTTGTCAATCTTTTACTGTACCACTCTCTATGGCCTGGTAGCATGAACAATGCTAGAGTTTTACAAAATTCGAATATCTGCCATCGGTTTGAAGAAGGATACCAACGAATAGACAATGCCATTTTGTTAGGTAAGCAAATAGCACATATACTAGTTGGTGAACTTAAATTTTATAAAGTGACTATTGTAAATTGAAATAAGCCTAAAAATGTAATAACAATAAATAAATTAGAAGCACAATTTTATCCTCCTATGTATAGACTTATATAAAAGGTGACAATGGTTATCCGCTCAAATCGTGGCTCATAACACCTCTACTAAAAGATTGGGATCAAATGAGCAATGCCAAAAAGTCATTTAATCGATTGCACAAAAAGACGAGATGTGTAGTTGAAAGAGGAATCAGAGATTTAATAAGGCGCTTTCCATGCCTTAATATGATACACTTGAACCTGACTAATGTCTCCCAAGTGATTAAGACTTGTTGTATTTTGCACAATTTAGCTATTTCTGACAAACCAATGGACATTGAGTTGCCTTATGATGACGAGGAAATTGCACCGAGAATTGATAATGTTGATTTGAATAATGGCGGCCATGAACAACTTCAAGAATTAATCGACACATTTGCATAAAGTTTTATTTCTATAGTACCTACTATCGTATTTTAGTTATTTTTGTTCTCATTGTAGTTAATTTTTTAACACTTCTAATTAAAAATCAAAATCATAAATCAAATTTATATTGTTTAAAGTTTTAAAGCTGATTTTTTCTTATTGTAGTTAGATTTTTATAACATATTTAATTAAAAATCTCATTCTCCAATTTATCATTTGCAGTTTCAAAGCTGAGTGTATGACAAATCTTCCATGCCCATTTGAGTCATCGGATTTGTCACTTGATGGTCTAATCCAACCTCGTTTTCGAGACAATATATTTCTAGAGTCAACTTGTAGTTTTGAAGCTGTAGATTCATTTTTTGCAGACTCAAAGCATCCTTTGAAGTTCAGTTTTGGGATGTTTCTTTTTTCACTTTTGGGATGTCCTTTATTTTAAGTTCCATAGCACGTTTTCAATGATATGTCAAAAAACTTGCCTCTTGTTTATCTAATATTTATGAAATGATAATTTGTTTGTGCCTAGGTATTTTAAAGAATTAAAGATTATGAAAAGAAAGCAGGAGTTGGAAATGATTTCAAGGACTTAAGACTTGTTACATTACTTAACTATCCCATATAACTACATTAAATATACTTTTAAAGGTTTCATCGGTAGTCTCATTAATGTTAGTTTCACAATTATCGATTGATTTGATGGGATCCCACCATTCAGAACCCTCAATTCCTTTAATCAATGGCGAGTCGCAACCAATGATATCCAAAACTGCTTCATCAACATCTGTAAATGGAATCATTTCTGCCGCCCATTCCAGTTTTCAAATGATCATCGCTTTTCTTTTTTGTCGCTTTTTTTAGATTAGGCCAAATTGTATCTCGTAAATATTGCCACCTCTTTAGTTGAATAAAAATTGAAAGACAATCCTCGAAAATTTCCTTCCATTTGGCACATTTCTTTTCATTTGTTAAATTTGGTGAAAATCGACCTAACAAAACCACTTTATTATCATTAATCAACTGTAAAATATGCACTTTTTGATTCATCATTAACATTTTCATTTGGCACTCACACCACGAATCAAAATTAAACTTTACAAATGTTTGTAAATAAATTACCATTTTTACAATTCAGTGGTGAAACGCTACATTTGTAAATTGTAAAAACATTTTACAGCTGTTGAATACAATTGTAAAAATAATTATTTTTTATTGGTTTTATGAAACACATTCTACAAAGAATTGTAAATATCTTTTACAATTTACAATTTACAATTTTACAATTTTACAATTTTACAATTACAATTTTTTATGAAACCAGGCCCAGAGGGTCCATTCTACATAGTATCAGTGAGCATAGTGGGTATATCTCCACTAAGTGAGAAGAGACCCTATGTAATAGTCTTTCAGGACTATTTTACAAAATGGGTTGAAGCAGAACAGATCCCTGATCAGTCAGCTAGCACCGTTGTAGATACTTTTCTACAAGCTATTGTATTTAGACACGGGACTTCATGGAGGTTACTCAGTGATAGAGGAGGTTGTTTCACCTCAGATCTAATGAAAGACATTTACAAGTTACTGGAGTGTCAAAAAATTTATACAACAGCTTACCACCCCAGAGGAATGGCATAGTTGGAAGATTCAATCAGACACTCATAAAGCAGCTCAGAAAAGTGGCAATTGGGGAAAAAGACAACTGGCCACAATATTTAAGAGCAGTGGTCTTTGCCTATAATGCTACACTACATGCAGCAACGGGACAATCCCCTTTTTCATTGCTTTGAGATCCTGAAGCAACCTTCAGGTTAAACTTTTCCAAAGCTTATGATATTGTAATGCCAGCTTTCAATGCAGAGTCATACAAATTTGTGTTGACAAATCACCTGGTCAACCTGTAGGAAGATATTGCAAAAAATATCCAGAGTGCTGCGAAAAATTTGAAGATGTACTTCAATAAAAAGTCCAGGGAACAAAAGTTCCAAGAAAAGGACAGGGTTCTGCTGAAAGTAGACAAGCAGAAAAAATTATGACTTCCATGTTCCAGTCCATTCATAGTTCCAGACATTTCGCAAGTAGCAGAGAATGTGGTCACCATTATTCACTGGGACGACCCACTAAATCGCCAAAATATTTCAATCAGCAGGTTGAAACACCTTTGTTACAAGACCACTAGAATCTTGCTGCCAATAGTGCCAGCTGATCAGTACCTGCCATGTGAAGAAAAACAGCCAATTTCCAATATGGCCCACACATTTACAACTGGAGCACAAAATCAATCACTTTCATTGTGAAATTTGGCCCAAGGGGGAATGATGCACAATTTTGGGCAGATTTTTATGTGTATCTAGAGTGTGTAGGTACTCAATTTTTTAATTTTTTCTGTAAAATTTTGTGATATGTATCTCGTTTATGTATTATTTATATTGTTTTTGTAAAATTTTTCCATTTATTTCAGACTTCCCAAAAAATTCTTTGGAATTTTTGACCAAAGTGACAACCCAAAAAATTTTCCGACTTTTTCAAAAATTATAATTCTCAAATTTGTTCCTTTTTTCAAAGAAATTATTGCTGCCCCCACATATCTGAATTCTATATTTCCTATGGAAAGAAGAATTAAATTTCCCCAAACCATACGTAAAAAGGAAATTAGTGAAAAATTGCTAAATTATACTTTTTCAACATTCAGAATTTCTACAAATTTTCAAATTATTTTATTCAAAAGAAAGAAATCTTCCAAAAGAAAATGGGAAAAGGCGCGCGGAACCACCAACAAGCTCGTACCTGTGAATGGTCGCATACAGAGGGCCGCTTTGAGTTCAGCAAGCCACAGGAATGGCAAGATAACCATTTCTTCTTTATTGATGGTAACTTTCCAACTTATTTTAATAAACATTTTTGGAAATTGCAGGATATGCCCAGAAGTCGCTGGAAGACCAACTCGGCGCCCCAAAATAAGGGCAGACAAGGTTAGAACTTAGAGGGAACAAAAAATGGGAGTACTGAGAATAGGAAACTCATAGCCAATCAGGGATTTCCTAATGTGGAAATAGACCTGCTATGGGTGAGATTTAGGCCTTTCAAGGGAAACCTAGAACCTTGGGTTCAGCTCATTCAATTTTGAGTAATCAAAATTTCAACAAAAATTGATTATTTTCAAATCAAAATATATCAATTTTCGAAAGCAAAAATAATAAAAATTATAAATCTCAAGTGCTATAAAAACTGAGCACCATAAATGGAGCGTAGTTGGTTGCTCAAGCAGCTGGTCAGAGATTGGGATCCAATCAAATGGTGGAATATCCGATCAGGTCTACCCTCCCCAACATATAGAGGTAGCAAGGGTAAGATTTGGTAAGGTGTTAGTTGCCTACCCACTATGTGTGTGTTATATCAGTGACACACTTAACACAATGTCTGTACTAACTTTTCTATTTGTGAAATTTAACCCACTTGGTGGAGTGGTGTTGGTGAACTATGAGCCTAAAACTTCAACGCTGAACCAAGGGGAATAAGCATCAAAATTAGTAATATATTTAAATATTCAGACTACAACATCAAAGGAGTCCTCAGGATCGAGGAACTGGACCAGTGGTGCAAAGGAACTTTTGGGTACTGACCGGCCAATCCCAAGGAACCAGTTTCGGTAAACATTCGGAGGGCCAGTCAGGCACTCCGATTTATCCGAGAAGTGGGCTGTACAAATGCAGGGAAATGAAAGAGAATATTACACAGCAGCATCTGAGTGCAATACTGCCAGAGGATGAGATGTCCCCCTGCCAAGTGGATTTTACCCACTGATCCCAAGGGACAGTAAGCCACTCAAAAATGATGGCTATACAGAGGACAGTGATCCTGATGATATACAAGATGTCCGAATTTGGGACTGGGATAATATCAGTGAAGATATACTGGAAAGTCTCAAAAAGGGTAAGTGTTATTGGGATTTGGGTGGTAAAATATCATTGACTTTATACAACAATGCTAAGCTATACTGGCATCAAGTTGGGAAGCCGAAAGAAGTACCGCAGGGAGCCTTCTCTGGTAACACTCATTACCCAGTTGGTATTGAAGGCCATAAGCAAACATACAAAGGTAATTACTATACTCCAAACCTTGCAAAAATATCAAAGGCCTTGGATGAGCGAAACTTCATAGAATTAGAGCAAATTTGTAAGTTTATGCCTCTGGCCTATCATTTGGTATGGCCACATTCTAGAGCAGAGTGCAATTTTGAAACGTCACATTTATTAAGCTATAACTTCCTTAATAGTCATAGTAGGGATGGCCAGGAAGGGCTAAAATGCATGTCCTGGAAGTCAGCTGACCACCTGGCTTATTAATTAGAACTCATGGCAATGTTGCCACCATCGGAACCCCAAAACTCCTTGAAGATTGGGGTATACGCGTGGAAAAATTGATTTGGATTCATGCTGCTGGGATTCAGAGAAGTAGAGGCCAAATCCAGAATTGGTAGATATAAATCCATTTTGAAGGATGACGCCTACAAGGTAAATCCATATTATTATGTGATTTTTTACTATCTAGGCTTGGAGACTTTGACACCAGGATTGTGGTACCCAATAACAGCAGCTGTTAATCCAATGGATTACCCAACAGCATACACACCATGCAACCCATTCGTAATTAGACCCGAATTTGTAACCAAAAGTTTCCAGGAGAGAATTTTAGCCTCCAGTATGCCTGGGTATACTTTGAGGTATACACCAGCCAGTGAGTTAACCTCAAAAGTGCTGTTAAATCGTCCATCCACATCCCAGACAGCCCAAGCTGGAGAGTCAGGACAGGTAAAAACTTAGCAGCAGGCGTCGGCACGGGTAGTCAAAATGCAACAGCCAGCAGTTGCCGCCATAGCTATGCAAGCAGCTGCAGTCATAGTGGTTGCGGTGCCACAAACTCAACCAGCAGCAGCACAACAGGTTGCGGTAATTCAACCTGGAACATCTGCAGAGATAGAACTGGTGATAGTCACCATAATGTAATCCATGCCTCCAGCCCCAGCTGTTTTGCCAGCTAAAGTTATGCAGCTGTTGCCGAAGATACAGGCTTCAGACTCCCAGTCTAGCTCAGAGGAGGAGGAAGGTAAATTTTAGAATCAGTGAACCAGAGATTGAAGGATAAAGACTCCATGGAGGCTGAAACACAGCAACAAGAAATAGAGGAGGAAAAAGTTCAAACTCTAATGGATGAAACAACTGTTAAAATGTCGGGAATAGATGTTAGACTGCATAAAATCTCAGGAAATTGCTGTAAAGTCTAAGGACCTCAAAGCTCATGACCTGCAAGCAAAACGTGAGGCCCTTCAAGCCAAAATTCAGGAGCAGAAACGCCTGATGCAGCAGGAATTTCTGTGCCAGCAGGCTATACAGAAAAAGTTGAAGGAGCAGTCATATTCTGATGATGGCTCAGATTCAGCTGTTGCAGCCACGGAACTAATGAAAAGGGGTAAACTTCGTGAAGAATGACTCCAAGGAATTCATTCTCCTGAAAGAGTCCAGCAGATGATGGTCCAAGGCATGTCTGAAAGGTTTATTCGGCAATTAGCTAAAGAAAAGTGGAAACACTGTGTTTGACTCAACAAAGGGCTTCAGTGTAGACAAGCAGCCCAACAGCAGCCAACAGGAACCCCCACAACCAGTTCTGAAAATGATGCCTATGACACAGCTGAAGAGATGACGACCTCAGATGCCACGAGGACTCCAAAGTCGAAATCAGAGACCTCCAGAAGTCAAGTGATGTCAGATGCACCTACCACGTCTGCTGCAACTTATTCTCAGATGCAAATGGTATTGAAAACTGGTGGACAGGTGAGCGCCAAATCTGGCAAATCTACATCCATCCCAACAAGTTATACCAACACTTACAAGAAATTTTATAGTGAACAGGGGGGAAGCATGTTGGTTAAGTCTGATCTTGAATCAGAGGAAAAACTGATCAAAAATTTCAAACTGAATGTAGTTGCTAGACTAGCAAGGGAAGTAACTCAGTACGTCACTTTGGGTGCATTAGCAGAGACTCTGATTGATTATTGGGAATGGCAAAGGGAACAAAGGTGAATGATTGGCCCCATTTCTTTTGAAAATCCTAGGGTGGCCAATTATTTTGCCCTTCACTGCCAAGAATGGCTGATAATTTATAGAATGATTAATAATGCCATGGCCGAAATTTATGACAATTACTGCCAACAGTTCAAATGCAGGGTGGTTTCATGTTTCATGGAGAATGCCTGCCTGAAGAAATTTGGGAATGGACTATTTTAGCACTCATTCCCAGGTGGCTTCAAGAGTACAATGCTTCAGACATCTTTAGGGCCATCAGGTACGTGACCTTGATCGCCCACAGCCATTGGTAGATGGTATGGGCAGGCATGCTCATTTGCGAACAGACAGATGGTCATCGGAGCCCAAGGAAACTGAGTAGATTAGTACTACATTGTGGCCTTTAATCAATACATTTTTATGGGCTCGCAGAAGTTAAACCAAATGGGTGTGAAGTGCAAGGCACTGGGCGATGACTGAGCACAACCAGGTAAGTTTCAACACACAGAGCTCAAGAGCCCTGATAAGTTCAAAGTCCTCAAGCTCCCTCGGGCTAAAAAACAACAGCTGCCAATGCAAAAATCATTGAGGTCGACCAGCAAGAGTTCTTATGTGGAGCCTGCTATTTCTTCATACAAAAGCCCACTTTCAAAATCTAAATCATCATCATCCAAATCTCTAAATTCAACTTTTTGGCTACAAATTCAACACTATAGTGGCTCCACAAGCAGTGGATCGGTGCGGAGGCAGCAGGGGAGAGACAATGCATTCTCAAACCCTGCTCTGTACCGAGATAGATGGGGGTATGGCAGAGTCCAAGCCAGAGGAGGTTTTAGAGGGCACATACCCTGGCCCTATGTAGGTCGCGGAAACTGGCAATGCCAAAACCAGGACCCGGACGCACAATTTTATGATCCCAATTTCCAACCACTTGGTAGACATGATCGGAACCATGGGGGTCAAAATCAAGGCCAAGATGGAGGTCAGACCCAAGGCTGAGGCCAAATGGGAGGCAATCCCAACTATTGATGAAGGCCTTGAGGAGGCTATAGAGGCAGCCGGCAGCAGCAGTAATCAGCCGCATGGTTTTGGCCCAAAATTATGTTTTCGTACATTATTTTACTAATTTCATAAAACATAAAACCCAAAAACACTAATAAAATTACAAAAAATCCAAAAAATTACAGAATCATAAAACCTAAAAATATTATTTAAATTTTGGTGCTGCTGGCCTACAAAATTTTTTTTTTGACAAACTGGTACAAAAACCCACCATAAAAATATTTTCAAATTTTTGGCCACAATTTTAGCTCTGTTACCAGGGTGTTAGCATTTTTGTGGAATTTTATAGTCCAGTGGTAGGGAGTGTATTGATTTTGACATGTTGCTGCTTTTTAGTGATATGGTTGGTGAAGTGCTGCACCAGTCTGGAATGTCGAGAATGTACTCATTGTCAAAGTGCTTGTGATTTCTGGTCATCATTGTATCTAAAGTATGTTGGGACCCACTATGAACAGTGGGCAATGTGGGGTACAGAGCTGGGTCATCCATATTCATTTTTAGTGGGGGTAGTCTGTCTTCAATGCAATTTTGGACATTACGGGTCATCTGGTTCGGGCAATATCTAGTTGTGTGACCTTTCTGCTTACAAAGAAAACATTCTACATTAGAATAATTTTTGTATATGCAGCAGTCAGATCAGTGACCTGTTTGATAACAGTGAATACATCTGCTTTTACAATCACGAGTGATGTAATTATTCCAAAAACAAATTTCATGTGATTTTCGAGTACCCAGTAAGTTAGAATTTCTGGCCAAATGGTCGTCTTATCCACATTGAAAATATGTGATTTGTCTGAAATTACTATTATTATTCTGGGGTTGACTTCGAGGGTTGTGCTTTATTTTGCAATTGTAACTCCTTGACCTGTTGTTCTAACTTATGTAAGATTCCCCGCTGTTCAGTGTGGCTGCCTAATGAAAAAATATGTTTGGGTTTGGGGGACAAGATGGGTATGTTGTTGGATTTTAATTCATTTCTGAAAATTTGTTGTCCGACATAAGCTGCCTCATCACACATTTCGTTTACATAATTTATAGTTTGATTTGATATTTTTTCATGTAGAAAACTATAAAGGCATACAAAAATCATGAAAAGTTCCACATCCACCAAATTTCTTCATCGTTTAGACATAATGTAGATTGCAGATGTGGATCCACCAGTTTTTCCAAAATCTGCCTTTTAGATGTTCATATCCACCAAAAAAAATTTGGATTTGGACAAAACCACTGAAAATTTTTTAAATAAATATCCGCCATCCACCATGCATATCCGCCTTTTAGACTTGAAGAGGGCGGATTCCGTCATTTTCCACATCCAGCAGTTAGACCTCAATATCCGCCAAAGATGTGTGGATTCCACCATTTCAATCCACTGATTAAGCAGTGGCTATGGGGATTCCACATTCGCCATCCATATATGCATCCGTCTTTTAGACCATATCCACCATCCGCATCAGCATGTGGATTCTGCCGATTAGTCATACCAAGAGTCAATTGATTAAGCACACAAATTTTCAATTCTAGGCGGCTGGTCTAGCTAGAAATAGCAAAAATATGTGTTTTCCACTGAAAAATTTACAAGCATGTTTAAGAAAAACAGACCACGAAATCAGTGATCTCACACACACATCCATGACTGCCACCAGAAGGCCACTAGGATAAAATCCTACATCAAAGAAGAGCCAACACATTTTAAGGCATTGTCACATGCCGATCAAATCAGCCATGTCAAGTGATTTTTTTATGTTCATGCTTTATTATTTTGATCATTTTGTTATTTCTTTTTGTCATTTTTGTCTACCGTTTTGGTCATGCATTTGTGTTATCTACAGTATGTGTACACCCCATAAGCATGAGTTCCTCAAAGAGCACTCCTTGCTCACAGCTATTTTGGGTTGCATCAAATGCCTTTGTGTCAACAAATCAAGCGTTGCTCTTGCTGACACAAATGAATAGCTGTAGGAATTTCTGCTAAAAGACGTTCATATGCTTCACACAGGCACTAAGACGACCTCAGTGCTGGGCATATTCGAACTAGGCAAGTGCCTATGTGCACACAGGCCCTGCGCTGCAAAGACACCTTTGCAGGCATTGGCCTGGGCGTCTCAACTCCGCCCCAGTCTTCCTGTAGACACACAAGTGCTTATAATCACATATCGCTCTATGTTATCATCCATTTTGTGCCTTTGCGTTCTCGTCTTGTTTTAGCCTTTTGCGCTCGTCTTGTATTCCCATTTGGATTAGTTTGTTTCGTTATCAGCGTCTGTCTGCGTCTACTTTATTGCTCTTCACGTCGCACAACTTATTTGCATATTTGTATCCTCGTCTCTGCACCGGCCCGTATTATTGTCTATTAATCACCCGTCAATTATTTCATTCAATAAATTGCTTGTTGGACGTTGGTTTAGTAGCCCACCTAGCCGATTCCCCTAAGTGTTAGTGGATTCCCCATCCTAGCTCAGCCGTCCTTTGCCACCCCTTTGTCCACCCGATTTTGCCATAGCCATCTCCCCTGCCGGACTAGGTAAGTTCCAAGGTATATTAGTGCTTAGGGGCAGTTAAGGATATTTCCCTCTTGAGCGTGTTCTCCTCCCTAGCTCTCACTCATTTATCATCAATACCTCCTCCCTGAAGTCGGGTCATAAGGGACCTTTTGGTTAACAATCGGGGTCCCATCACTCAGGTCATCTCACACGTGGCCCTGTCCATCGTTCACACTGATTGGACTAATAATGTTCACCCCTAACCTGGTGGCATTGTCCTTACCCTACAGTAGTAACCCCCAGAGCAGCACCACAGTACCTATAGTCCCTTCTGTACTCAGTACTCACCAGGTTAGGTTAAATGTAGTCACAAGGGGGAACCAGCACCTCAGTATCAGGCCCGTGGCCCCATTTTACGGGAAAGGTCTCCCCCATGTACACTACGAATAATGTGACAGATTAAAGCAATTTTTTGAGTGAGAAAGTCAATAGTCTTTGTGCAAACTATTTTGAAGACATGACTAATTTTTTTCATTTCTCAGTAAGAGATAAACTAGTTTATTAGAAAATGCCCCGATGGGGCAGAAAACAGGAGAATATACTTGCTTCCATAGTTGCCATGCTAGAAAAAGAAGTGGACTAGAATTTTGAGAACTTGGGTCAAAGTTGGAAAAAATTCACTTTCTTTATATTGGATTTTCATTCTGTCTCAAAAAAATTTTCTATGTCTGTGAAAAAGTATATTCTGCAGCTGAGTGCATCAACACACTTTCCAACCGAACATGTGCATCTCCGAAATTTTTAGAAGGGCACAGCGGTGGAATTTTTGGCGTTTTTTTTTGACAAAATTAAAAAAAAGTTGAACAAAAAACTATTCTTCATAACAAATCTTCCAGTTTCCAAACCCTTGGCGAAGTTTGTACTCCCCATGTCCTCCCTCTCACACATGGGTGTTTCTAACTGCATGAGCTTTTTTTTCTAAATTTAGTGTCAATAAGACAGGAATCAACTCTGAGAAGGTGACGCATGAAATCCCACTCAGGTTTTTTGGAAAATGCTACAGCACAAAGTCTTCTTAGAACTAAATCGATTGTGTAAGATGTGTGTAATTCACTCATTTTATTTAACATATCCTATGAAATGCACTCCATAAGTAACCAAGGAACAGTTGCACTAAAAGGGTTTAAGCTCCAGTCAAGATAGTCTCGAACAAAAAGACGACTCGGTTTGATTTCGGGTTCAGTACAATTTGAATGTCATCAGGACTTGTCGGAATTATAACTATAATATGTCTCCCTCACCATTTTTCAGCTGGTGTGAGAGGCAGAAGTTTTGAATCGGTCGGGAGATAGAATGCCATTGGTTTACCATTTTTTTACATTTGAAGTCATGAGCCATATTATTTTCGTATAGAAAAATGTTACTGTGGTTGATGCCATGGGAAGGACAAAGTGCACGATGCTGCAGAATATACTTTTTCACAGACATGGAAAATTTTTTTGAGACAGAATGAAAATCCAATATAAAGAAAGTGAATTTTTTCCAACTTTGACCCAAGTTCTCAAAATTCTAGTCCACTTCTTTTTCTAGCATGGCAACTATGGAAGCAAGTATATTCTCCTGTTTTCTGCCCCATCGGGGCATTTTCTAATAAACTAGTTCACTTCTTTTTAGTGGGCCTCAACCATGCACGAAAACTTTCATAGAAGCACATTGAAGTTTTAAATTGTCATCTGCACTTCAAAAAAACAATAAAAAAACTTCAATCAACGAATTCTCACCTCCAGCAAAAGTGAAGCATGTGTAAACCACATAGTACTTAAAAAACGTTGTAAAGATACTGAAAGGTGGCCATATCTATTGAATTCCTCATGGTTCAGAATACTTCAACCCAAAAAATCGCAGAAATACCTTTGTTTACACAAATGACTTTTCTCATGTAAACTGACTCCGTCCATTGAATCCCCATGGTCAGAAACATCTTCCCTCAAAAATCGTAGAAATACATTTGTTTACACACTCAATATGAATTAGTGTGTAAAGTGATCACTTTCATTAAATTCCCAGTGGTCGAAAACCCCTCCCACAAAAAGCTCACGAAAACAGGCTTGGTTAAATCCGGAATAATTTTTTTGTGTAAAGTTACACATGCATTGAATTCCCAGCAGTCGAAAGCCCCTTCCATAAAAAATCACGAAAATACGCTTGTTTACACCCGCGATAGTTTTTTTTTGTAAGATGATCGCGTTTATCAAATTCTCCGTGATCGAAAACCCCGTTCACCGGAAAATCACGAAAATACGTTTGTTAACGACTGGGATAAGTTTTTGTGTAAAGTGATTGCATTCATCAAATTCCCCGTGGTCGAAAACCCCTTCCACCAATAAATCACGAAAATACGTTTGTTTACACACGGGATAACTTTTGGCGTAAAGTGATCACATTCATTGAATTCCTCGTGGTCGAAAATCCCCTCCACAAGAAAATTACGGCAGTACGCTTGTTTACACCGTGGATAATTTTTTTGTGTAAAGTGAGGACGTCTATTGAATTCCCCGCAGTCGAAAACTCCCTCCACTGAAAAATCACGGAAATACGCTTGTTTACACCAAGGATAATTTTTTGTGTAAAGTGACCGCGTCCATCAAATTCCCAATGGTCGAAAACCCTTGCAGTCCAAAAATCGCAATAAGGCTACAGGTTTATTTGAAACTGCAAAAAAATTAGTAGTACATTATGCTGCAAAAAATTATTTTTTTGAACCCATAAGTATTATATAACAAAATTGGGGAATTTGGCGTTTTCCGGGACTTTGGACAACCATATAATTGAATTGAGGCCATATTTCAAAAAAAGAAAAATTCGCATTTGAAATTAGACCCCCAAGATGCTTTGACCGAAGTATGGAGGTTGGATATGGCGCACCAATTGCTGGGCATGGTGGAACTGGGGGGCCTTAAAAAGTGCGTTTTTTGCGTGTTTTTGGGGCCCCACCGAGCACCACTTGCAGATAGAGGCGAAATGACAAAAGGCACCCCATAGTTTGCCCCTATGCCCGATATTATGCAAAAAACCCGAAGGTTCTAGCTCTTACCGTTTTGGCTCTAGGGGGGGGACATGAAATTTGGGGGCCAAGTATATTATAGGTTGACGCTGTCGCGCCACCTATGATTTTATATGGAAGACGTGCACGATCCATCTGAACGGATTTTACTTGGAAGACCTCTTTAGCACAATAGTAAAATACTGTAAGCTGTGAAGATGCAACAGTGAATCACTACTTTTGTCCAAAGCTTTTGATCGATTTACGGACGAATGATACTTTGGCACCAAAATCGGAGGACGGATTTTTTTTATAACGACTGAATCTTTCACCGTGTTGTCCAACAGACGAAATTTGTATAGACGTTTTCGGGTATAGGGTCTTTTTTTTGCCAGATAAGGTATCTGTAATTTACGAACGATCATGATTTGAAAAACTGAATTGTGGAAATCTGTCTGTCATCTCCTCAGTCAAAATTATAGTCCGTTTTTTATGAATGAGATTTGAAACGCAAAAATAATGCTTAAGGCCCTGTCATACTTCGCCGCGAGGTACTGCGCGGTGCCGTTTGTCCTATTCATACTAACAAGCGGCGCCGGGCGGTGCCACGCGGTGGCTTGTCATACTTTGCTCACTTTTGGATTTTGCTCTTCTCAAAAAATGTGTATTGCTCGTCTCGACAAATGCGAAATACGAAAAATGCGAAAAAGATAAAAAATACGAAAAAAATCGAAAAATAAAAAGCACAAAAGAAAAATAAAAATCGATCATTCCTGCACGGTGCAGATAGAAGCTTGAAGAAATGCCTAGTATAAAGATTTTGGGCTCTTGCTTCAATTTGCTTCTCATTCCAACGATTAATAGATCATTCCAACGATAACTGCTGAGAAATATCAATTTTATATAAATTGATTTGGAAAAATTGAATATACAGGGTGAGCCAAAAAAAGGCGACTGGTGCTGACTTCCATAACTTTTGAACGGATGAAGGTTTTGTAATGCGAACTGCTGGGTTAGAATGCTCTGTTTGTCTTTGTTACGAGGCCCAAATTTTATGCTCCCAGCATTCATGGTTACTGAACAAACAGAAAGTTAGTAAAAGTGATCATTTTTCGAGAAGTAAAAGTTGTGAAATGAAAGTAAAAGTTGTCCTCCGGTGAAAAATAGTTTTGTAAAGCTGTTTACACACAACAATATTTTGAATATCACCCAGATTTGTAAGTTACACGTAATTTAAAGTCAGCAACTTCTTATTTCAATATGATCGAAATTTCGCCAAAATCAAGAGGTTTTGTTATGAGATTGGAGAAAAGCAAAATTGAAGCAAAATCAACTCTGTCATTGATCAGATCGAAAAACGATTAAAATTATTGGTGAAACAGAAATTAGGATACATTAAAGCTGCTCTCTTGTACTGTTATATGGTCCTTATGGTTGGATCTATTGTGCTTTTCTGCCGTGAAACATGTTGATTCTGTAAATTTTTAAATATTCATTATCAAAAAAATCGACGTTTAGTATTTTTGATTTTAGTCAGTCAATATTCGAGAAATCTGACTGAAACTTTGCTGTCTTTATGCCAAATGCTTTATCTATCGATGACAGGAAACCGCACTAAGAAAGCTTCACCTGTTCGGAAGCTATAAAAGCCAGTATCGGTCGCCTTTTTTTGGCTCACCCTGTATATACACAATTATTCATTCAGATATGTGCTACATATATAGGATCCAGATATGATCTGTGTCCAGTCGGACCTGCTGTTTAGGACCCAGATTCAAAGTGGATCAATCCTTTCCCTAGTATTCGGGAAATCGGGATGTTCAGGGAATAGGGACTAATACATTTTTCGGGGAAATAGGAAATGTATTCATTATTCGGGGAATAGGGTACTACGGTGAATATGAACTTTCGGACAATCGGGATATTTGCAGAAAAGGGACGTTGAAGGACACAATCGAAATGTGTAAGTACACTTGCTGTAGGAACATGTTTACACCTACTTTGTATATTCATAATTTTTACACATTAATGTCTTCATTGCAAATTGAGTGATCAACTTCTTAGTAAATCTTCATTGAAAATTAAGTAATCAATTAGTTAAAATAATTTGACAAGTGTCAGAATTCACCATTCAAGTGAAAAATATGATTCAACTACATGTATAGATGTCACAGTATGCAACAATATGTTACAACAACAGTATGCTGCAACTTTAGAACACATAACTTATTCGAAAATTTCGGCTCAGTTGAAACTTGATGGCGGCGCCGCGCGCCGCCGCTTTTAGTATGGATAGAACAACCGGCGCCGCGCGGTGAGGTATGACAGGGCCTTTAGGCTGAGAAAAAACAACATACGTACGTTCGCAGATATCTTTTTTCACAAATTCATGGCTGTAGATAGGCCCACAACTTGAGAAAAAAGATGTCCACGTCACTGCAAAAGCCAGTGTTGCTAACCGAGGGGAAAAGCCCAAATTTGGGGTCTTTTTGACAGGTTTAGAGTTTTTGAGAGGTTTTTTCGATGGTTTTTTTGTGGGGTTTTCTTAGAAGTTTGGGGTGTTCGGCTCTTTTACCGGGCACACCCTGGACCGAAAAAAAATCGTCGAACGCCTACCTGAACTTTTTCGAAGACAGCTTTTGTGATGATTTTTATGCATATTTTGTTTGAAAAACAAGCTTGCGAAACTTATTTTGTTTTTTTTTTGCTCGCCCATCCCCCCACCCCCTGGATAAAAAGTCCAAGGATCCTCCCACTAGAAAACTCTTGCCGTTCACTGGTTGAAACGCAATTGCTATTCTTTGTTCTTTTTTCATTCATTCATTCATTCTAATTTTTTAGCATAGGAACGATTCTTACCCATATTATATTTTATTCAGAAAAATATTCTACATCAAATTTTGCGATTTATGTAGGCTCGGTGAATGGATGTCATTCTGATACTAGAATTAAATCAGTGTTTTTTGAGCCAAAACATGTTTTCGGCATTAAAAAACGTTGGAATGCCTCAAAAAATTTTGTGTTTGACAATTGGCGCAAATTTTTTTAGTTGTCAAAAGCCTCGACTTTTGATCTTATCGGCTGAAGACACAAAATTTTCTCGATGATGCTTTATGCCTTGCACCGAGTCAATGAAAAAAGTATTGACTACTGCTCCTATTGGCCCTGAACACAGGTAAATTTTTGTTGAATAGTGTATTTGTATTATCGCAGAAAACTTACATGTTGTCAACGGCAGATAAATGAAAAGAAATTCTGAACTTCCTCTATTTTGAGTAGAATTTAAAAGTTGGAACTGAAGGTATTATTATTGCGGTTTGATTCAAATAAAAAAATTGACATTGTCGGCACAATTGCTCGATTAAATATGTAGGCCTTTGCAATTATAGATCAGGTCAATCTTTTTATGTTGTTGATAAGAATTTTCGAGCAGCCGAAAATGAAACAAAAAATAAACTTTCTAAACTATTCAATGGAGATGTTTGAATTCTCATAACTTTCCATTTCTTTTTTAATCGTAAACCGTTTTCTCCGACAGTTCTCATTTTCTCTCTTGCGTAAATGGATGAAAAATAGTGGAGGAACGATTTTAACGAATATTGAATGCGTTAAATTAAGATCGAATTACATTTTTATCAAATTTTTAGCCAGACATGTTTTCCCAAGTTTCAGTGTAGTTTTCCGACTTTGAATGAATATTGAAATATCAGATAGTGTTTTGATGACACAGTTCTATAGCTTACAAAGGTGTCAAGAACAGTTTTTCTCGTGTTCAAAAATCTAACTTTAAAATGTACTATTCCAAAAATAATAGACAATACACTAGTGAAAATCAGGAACACATTATTCAAATTAAAATACCCAGTCAAGAATCTATAAATGATGGTTGATTTTGAAGTTTAGAATAGATCTTTTGTTGCTAATATTTTCCAGAGATGACGTATTTTCATCAGTTCAATCCAATTTTCTTATGTCTGAGACTATATAGTTCTATTACAAGAATTTATTTTTAAGCCGAAAAAACAAAATTTTGACCTTATTTGTTCGAAAAAAATTTGAAGTTTTTTAAAAAATTTTGAGTTCTTTGACCTGAAATTTGGTGTCTTTGAAATTTTGAGTTGGTAACACTGGCAAAAGCACTTCCCTACGTTTCGGGTCTCATTTTGCTTGGCGGTCAAAAAATGTACATCGAAACGCTGCTTCGTGGTAAGGAATGACGTGTTTACTTTTGGGTTTAAGTGGTGTAGCTAGCATGAATTTCTTTGGCCGCAAGAAAATCCGTACCTATAATCTTTTTTAGATTCAGTTGTTTTTGATCGACAAAATGATGAATTTTATAATACATACTTTTTTTGCTCATACTATCTTTGACGGTTCTTTTTGACTTTGTTGGTAAAGATGAGGTGGTCGAAAATAAGGTATCCGACATAGAATTCGTTTTATCGACCGTCGATTTTTGAGATTGGCTGGGTGATATTACTTTCACCATGACTTGTTTGCTTCCATTTTTCGATTTTACCGTCGTGAATGATGGGCTGGCGTCAGTAGAAATTATGCTCAACGACTGCATAGACGCTTTTGCCTTCGGCAGCGTTTTCGACGTAACTTCAGGTTTTCTAGTTTTCACGGTTTGAGCCAAATTCCGTCTGAAAAAGGAGAGACGCTCTTCAAAAGAAGACACCTTAGAACAAAAACTAAAAACAGTGCTTGTATTACTCAATTCACTAAACACACTATTAACTATAGTATGTTTTTGTTGAAATGCTCGTAAATATAACAGTGGAAAGCAAGTAATATTTTGTATTTTTACTATTTTTTGCTGGATCATATGTCACATAGGACTGAAAGTTTTTGGCATACTCGACTGACTTTTAATAATTCATTGAGAAAAAAGTGTATCGTAGAAGCCTTGTGTATAGATTTAATCGAAATTGCTCATTTTTGTGCATTTCCGATCACTAACATCTTATAAAAACAGATTATTACATCACATTTTCAAAGGTGTCGAAAGTTTTTCTCTCAGATTACAATTATCTAGAGGACATAAGCACAGATCAATTCGTATTTATGGTTCATGCTTTTCATCAAGAACGCATTATTTAAGATTTTTAATCAACACGAAACACGATTTAGCTTTTTTCAAATTTTTCTAGAGATCAATCGCTTTTCAAAGAAGTAATTTTCATTTCTTTAGGGTAGCTTTTCAATTTTTTTGAATATTCATTTTAAAAAAAATTCAAAATTTTCAAAAATTGTGGCGTAGTCAAGAAGAATTAGTAGGTAATAGACGTAAAATTCTATTACTGGGCCGTTAACCCTTCTATGTGAAATACAGAATAGACGGAGCGCTGAATACTTTCCTTCAGTTCACAAATTTCAAACTCCTCAACTAACTTGTGCATCAAATGCCATAGAAATCCAACTGATGCGATAACCAAAAATGCCAGAATTAAAGCCACGATGAGAAACGTTCTTGGCGAATCCGACTCCGCTTCTTTTCCGTCCTCGTCCCCAGCTTCCATCGAAGAATCAAGAAAAGGTTCATTTTTCGAGAGACCGCTCGATAGCGAGGAACAATTACATGCCTGAGTGCTGTTTTTGAGGGATGAAGGACACGGTCGACCGTCGGTGGAGGGATGTTGCAAAATGATGGCCGAGGAAAAGCAAACACATTTTCCATTTTGAGTGGTAAACTTGGAGGTTTCATAACCTAAAGCATTTGATGTTACAATGTATATTTAGTGAAAAAGCGTGTAAAATACAATGGAAGGAAGATAATCAGATTTATTTTTAAATCCGCAAGTTTTCAGCGCCTTCAATTGCGAACAAATTTTCGCACACTAATATTTTTTCTCAAATAATTTACATTGGCACTCTTAATTTTTGACATAGTTCGAACAATTTCCACTACTTCCGTAACCTGTACGTCATATTACTAAAGCGTTCGTCCTCCCGTATTTCTATTTTGCACTATTCTGATGTTTGTCTATTTTTTCTTCACTCGTCCGTGTTGCTTAAATATTTTCCTTTTAATACTGGATCACTTTTTTACTTCTGGTAATAAATCTAATATAATCTAAAAATAGAAATCTCGCTCAAAGGGTTGATTAAGAAAGAGAAGGTTGGAAATCAATGCTCACTACGGTGAATCATGCTGATTTAAAGACATATCTGAAGAAGAGGTATTTTGAGTAGTTTCACACGTTGAGTATCGTGACGCATTTATTCCGCATAAAAATCAAAATTCGCATAGCTACAGTACTCCAATGTTCGGAATTTTTACATTTTTTGGCGTTTTTCTGTCTGTACATGAGTATCGAAATATCACAGCTCAGAAAAGACGTGACTCTGAAGCCGAATGTTCATTGCATGCAGAAGACCATGCTCTATATGCAGGCATGAAAAACATTTTCCAAAACTTTACTGCAGACTTTTTATTCAATTTTAAAGTGTCAAAATGAAAATTGAAATTAACCGAAAAAGTTCAACGGGGCCTTCTTTGGGCACCTTCCCATAGGATGCCGCAACATTTTTTTCTTGATTTCTTTAGCCACTAATGTCTGACATATTATGTTAAATGTTCAATCAGATTGATGTGCCGTTTTGCGAGCTTTGGGTGTATGCACATTGTGAAAGTTGATACAAAAATGCGACTAATTCCATCAAATATGCCATAAAAAAGGTGCAGGAAAAATTCAAAACGTTCAGATTAGACGAATAAAAAGAAAAGATGCGAGTCGAATCACTCCAAAAATTTCACCGATCAATTTACAATGTTCATAAGGGATGCAATAAAAATTTCTCTTTTCAGTAATTTGAGCAGAAAACAATCGAAGCTGCGAGTCTAATATTACAAAATAAATGTCGGCTGTCTGATTCCGCCTATGTTAAAAGCTGTGCGAAAGCGCTCTACAGTTGAAGGCACCCTGTTCCACGCCAGGTGATGTTAGAGTGACGAAAATAAAGCAAATGATAGTAGATTGCGGTGCCTTTCTAACAAAGCAAAGAGTATCCGAATAACTCCTGCCGTTTTTCTCTAAATGAATTTCAAACAATCACTCAATTTCTGAAATTTGATAAAAATTTTCGACGTTTTCGATTTTTCATTTGAAGCACTTCGTTTAGAAACCATCAAGCCTAGATCAATGAAAATTTACCAGGGGACTTCAAGCCACATTTTTTCATATAGTTAGTTGGGTTGGAGTTTGGTTAGAGTTGGGTCCTGTGTTCCCAGAACTTTATCGAAGGGAATTTATTCAGATTCAAAAACATATTTGAATGACAGTGCAGTGTACGCAAATGTCGACAGCTGCCAAAACGGTACACGATGATGAGATGTTACTTTCGCAGCTACTGTAGAAATTTACGAACTTAAGAATAAAAAGATAAAATTCCTCGGCATCAGTGTTGAAGGTGCACCGGAGTGCCCATCAACAAAATTTTTCTTTTTTTGCTTCTCATTTTCGACATTTTAAACTTTTTTGCAGAGTGTAAACTGTTCGTTTGTGAAACAATTAGTACATCAAACTTGCTGTTCTTACTTATTTGATAATTCTATAGTACAGATAATAAACATACAAGGGCCACCTAGAAAATGCAGTGACTTCTGATTGATTTCCTTGAGTATGCCTTCTTCAGAGCTGTGCATCTCCCCAAACGGTACAAAAATTTTGATAAAAATTTTACCAATACAGTAAAAATGCACTAGCTATATAATAAGAAAATAAAATTTTGCGGCTTCCCATGGGAAGGTGCTCGGGAGTCTCCACAACCAAAATGTTTCTAATTTTGACGGCTCCAGTTTGACACATTAACTCTCTTGAAAGGTGAAATGTGCAAAAATTTAGAGTAAATATTACATCAAAAGATAACTTATTCTCTCTTGTGTAAAACGAATATTCATTTATCGAATGAGATCAATCCTATCCTGAAATATCGCTTGGGTAGCAAGACCACTGAAAAAATGCGAAAAATACAAAATTTTCAAAATTTGGCATACTGTAGCGGTGTGAATTTTCGTTTTCAAGCAAAACGAATGATACCATGAAACTCAACGCACGAAACTACCTAAATTTTCTCATTTTGAGATATGATTAATTTTTAACTTATTATAGCGAAAGTAGACTTCTCAGAAATTGTCTTAATTACAATGCTGAGGTATCGTAAGCCCCAAAAGGGTACAATTTTGAAAATCAAAATTCGCTAAATTTTTTGTCCAAGGTTTGGCTCAGACCACATATTATGATTGTGTCTCATTACCTCGACTGTCTTGTTACCTCGCCCATCCCTGCGCTCTGACGTCACAAAAAATTACACAAAATATACATTTTTCCACGGACTTCCTTCAAATAATTACACCATCAATGTTTGGTGAGAAATTATATCTGATTGTTCGTACTTCTTGTGAACTGGCCAGGGGCCGGTTGCATCAAAGAAGTTAACCTCGAGCTCGAGCTAAACCGGACTATTTTAAGGCTGAGCTCAGGTTTAGCCGTTGCATGAAGGCGGAGTTAAAGTCGAGCTCGAGATAAACCCGAGCTCGAGTTAAACCCGAGCTCGGGTTTAACTGGAGCTCAGTCTGTCGGGTTGCATGAAAATTTTTGCCAATTTTTAAATCCGAGCTCGGGTTTAGCGCAATAGAAAAGTTAAACTTGGTCGTTAGCAGGTTTAAGTCTGAGAGAGTTACTTCAATTTGCGTGTTGTTGTTTTTTCAGATTTGTTATGCAAGAGTTATACAATAGTTAGTTTCTTTTTCGTTGTTTATCCCTCATGAGTAATAAGAATGGACTTTCTGCGGCTGTGATTACTTAATCGAAATGTGAAATGAGATAGGGTTTTTCGAGACAGAAATAATCCCTTCGTCCGCTATACTTTTCCATTGTGATCCTTCTTCTTTGCGGTTTCTGAATTGCGGAGCACAGAATCAAGAATGTTGCGATGCTCCAAACAGAGTTCACGCAACCACAAATCTTCTTTTGCAGTCCAATTTGGCTGAGAAGATTTTTTTTCACTCATATTTTAAAAGTGGAATAAAAAAACGTAGGGTTTCTTTCTTCGGCCAAAAAATGGACACAACAAACTGACTTTATGGCTGCTATATGACACATACAATGCAGAAAGTATGCACAGTGGCACATTTTTATTTCTAAAGAAAAGTGTTGTTTACTTAGTTGTGACCGAGCTCGAGTTGAACCTCAGGTTTAGCTAAACTCGAGCTCCAGATGTTTGATGCAACCGCTAAAAGTTAAACCTGACGTCGAGTTTAGCTAAACCTCAGGTTTAACAGTTAAAACCGAGCTCGAGTTTAGCCTAAGGTTTAGTTGATGCAACCGGCCCCAGAAGGTTGTGCTTGAGCTTTTGCCCAAATGAAAGATTATGGTCACGCAACCTCCATACAAAACCCTAATAAACGCGGTGACTATTGAAAGATTAACTTGCTAATTGATTTGGGATACAAGTTTTTGAAGATCCTAGTTTTGATGTGATAAGATTAGAGCCTTAAAGCCCTATTCAGAAGTGAAATCGCCGACCGACGCCGATTGTCGCCGATCCCCAGGATTTGTTCGGCGACAGTTGGTGATTTTAACGAATGAATCGGCTATCGGCAGAATCGCCGACTGTAGCCGATTCAGCATTTGGTCGGCGACAGTCGTCGCTTTGTAACATTTTTTAATCATTTGGGGAACCGAGAATGTTATTTTATTCAGTATTCGGGGAATCGTGACGTTTAGGTAATAGAGACTAGGGGAAATGGGAATGTATAGTTGAGTATAACCTCACGAATTCCTAGTCCTATATGACATAATGATCGTCAACATAAAACCTTTGAATATATAAGATAGTGCTTGCATTCCAATTTATAAGAATTTAAAGAAACAGATTATATGCAATTGAATAGCTAATATAACCAAGTACATGACTTCATGATATCGGGTTTTCGTTGCTCAAAAGTGAAGTACATAATGAGCAATCAGATATTGTTATATAAGCTTGCTGTAAAAATTTTTCCCACTGTTGAGAACTGAACGGAATAACGGTGAACGTCAGGTTTCTGAGCTACAATCGCCAATTTTTATAATCATGGGTAAAATCATGAGTAAAAAAAATTTACAGTTTTCTAATTTCAAGTTCTTGCTTTATTGCAAGCTCCAAAAGAGTTCAACATTTTTTTAAATCAATTAAAAAAGAATTTTCATAGAAAATAATTTTATTGAATATTTTCATTCGGAATTAGATTTTTCAGCAGTATTTTTGTGATATCTGTCATTAAATAATTCAGGAAAACCCCGTCTGAATATTAGTATCATCAGATCTTAAAGCCATTTTGTCATCAAATACAAAAGAATGGAACCTCCGGCGCTGATTTCACTAAACTAAAGTTTTTCGCATTGAAAAAATGGAAATTTATGGTTTATCTGGAGTTCGCGAGTGCAACCGGACCGAAGATTCGCTCAGGTTATTGTAAGATACAATAAGGTGAATTTTTTTTGACCAACAACCCTGTATGAACTACATAGATGGGCTACACCAGGATGGTTTTAACCACATCAGAACTTCATTAAAAATTAATTTCTTAATTATATTTAACGTAGAAAAAAACTTCGAGTACAGCTCAATTGGACAAAGCGAAAATTTTTGCTCCTGTGATATTATTCTGAAGATGCAAACGCAGCTCACCGACAATACAATCAATGGCTTTTCGTGAAACTTGTTCAACAGGTGGATTTTTTAGGGCCAACCAAAACTGTCTAATGAAGTTTATTGCCGAGTCTTCTCGGCCGTCAAAAAGGATCACTTGATCGATTTTCAAATATTCGGCCATTTTATTCGTGAAAGTTTCGATAGTTAAATTGTCCCGTTGATAATCGTTCACGGCCAAAATTGTTCGTAGGTTGAATTTTAATTTCAAAGATTGCATTTTGTCGTAAAATGTGGCATTCAGCACGATCGGCATGGGTCGATGAATAACTGAGCGACAAAAACATGTTCAACAAATACTCCTGTTCTAGATGACAAAGGAAATATAGAGATCAAAATTTTTAGGATCAAAAGTAAAAAATGTATAGTGTAGAGGCTCATTTATACTTCCCTTTTCCGACGGAACGGATAGTCAACAGCTTGTTCAGCCTGAAAATCAACTTTCGGTCGAAAATTATAACTGCAATTGAGCGTAAAACGACCGACGGTAACCACCGACCGATCTGAACGGAACGAAAATTTCCCCTTCGCTCGATTACGTTCCATCGATTGCATTCCGTTCCATCGGAACGTAGCGAACAAACTCAAATTTCTGAATGTACCTTGCGCAATGTCGTACAGATTTTTATCAGTTCAACCGATTGTTCATCAATGAGATGAAACGCTTACATATCTTTTATTCAATTGAATTTACCATTTTGAAATATTCCAGGGTCATCAGTCACTTTAAAAAAAGGGTATTATTGCCTTGAATCTTCAAAATAGTCCCTGATTTGATTATAGTCACCAATTTTGTAGCTATTCTAAAAAATTCAGGCATCAACCATGGATAATTTGACTGTCTTTAAAATCACTCATTGAGAGCCACTTGAAATATTTTATGCTAAATTCGATTCTCGATCGATTTATGAGCATCAAAATTTTTCTTTGGATTGTAATTTTTTATGGAGAAATGCCTGGAACAGGTTAATTTTTGATTATGAAAATCATAAAAGAGTCTGATTCCTAGTTTGAAACGCAGATTACGCGTTCTGGACTGATTTCCATATTCCAAATTTTTGAAAAATCGATTTTCTGTGCTGTGCAGTGATAAGGGCAACATAATCTTGACAAGAGATCATATGATACAAAAAAGCTCACTAAGGAGCACCCGTTCGGCTACAGAGCTTGCTCCGCCGTGAATTTCATCAAAAATATAATTGGAGGCATCATGCAAACATTCCAACAACGCTTCGGGCGATGTCTTCGCCGCCAATGAATCGATCATATGTTCCATCATGCTGCTCGAAACTCGATTGTCCACAAAATACATATGTTCTTTCGCCCTGTCTTCTGCATCCTTGTCCGGGTTATCTTTTGAACAAAAGAAGGTTGGGAATAAGACCATACTGAAGACCTTATCACGGCCATCTTTCTGGCCTTATCACGGCCATCTTTCTGGCCTGCAATTTACAACAAAAGTTTATAAAACTTGTAGTCAAATTAAACTTTTATCAATATGATTTTTATCATCGCCCGAAGTTTTGATCTCCGAACGAACTAAACGAAATATTTTTACACTTGTCTTCAAAATGTTCCGTTGTCACTTTTTTAGGTTTTCCTGTTTCCGTTTTACCATTTCCGAGTTCGCACTTTCGGTTTTCAGAATTACAAAACCGCGGTTCGGTTACGATTTCGGTTCTCGTGATTTATTCTATTGTCAAGTAGTAGAAAAGTCCTCACACAAATTTTTTGAGTGCTTGTCAAAGCATAAATAATTGGGGTAGTGTCATTCGAACCCCCCACAAAAATCGTCGGCCATATGACTAGTCATTGGATGACCCCTCACAAGGTTCGCCAGTCCTATGGCAAGCCATATTGTAGTCATAGGGACTTCCATACCTTAGGTCGAAAAGATACTGAAAAACGTCAAATTTTTGATCAAAAATGATCATTTTTTAACAACAAATGTTTAAAAATGTCAATTTTATCGGGATGCCTCGCCTCATGAATACATTTTTTACTTTTTTTAGACAGAATTACTTTTTTTACCATTTGTCGCAATTTTTGGTGAAAATTTTTTTTTCGCTAGTGAGGCCTCTAAAATTTTGGACAATCGATGAGTATCCACCACAAAAAGGTTGCTTGGCCACCACGACTGAGGCTCCGTTGCATATATATTTGGAAGTTAATTTTTTCTTCATACTTGTTTCACTAAAAATATGAGTTTTTAATGGTTCAGCGAGTTTTTTTTGTACATGTATATGTCATTCAACTGATACATAATACGCCATTCAACTGATATATAACCAAAATTTGACGAAACTTGCTATGCGCTACCTCAGCACACCTGCCAAATGGGCGCCTTCAGGACAACTATTCAATATGGTGCAGGAATCATTTTTCAGCCATTACGAAATCGTATTTCGGAAGAATCGGCGACAAAGCTTTTATTTTTGAAGTATTAGTTCATAGAAATTTTCAAATGAGGAAAATTGAATTTGTGCACATATTTGGATGAATGTGAGGATTAATTCTGTTATTGAATGAAATTTTAATTGCAGCAGCAATTTTTTGATTTTCTCTAGTAAACTGTAAACTGCAACTGTGAAAAACCGTAAAATTCACCTACAATTTTCGTTTCACGGTTCCATCCAGTTTCAGAGTTTTGACGGTTTCGGTTTCCATTAACCGGTACATCTCTATCTACATCCAAGATTTTGTTAGGATAGTGGACTCCCTAGACAACATTTGTCTGATGATAATTTATCCAACTTGTAAAATGAACATTTTCATTCAGAGTTTTCAAGAGACGTGAAATAATATTCACTATGTGGACGATCCTACTTTTAGCCTAAAAAATACTGGAGTTAGTACCTAGAACAGCGAAACTGACTTACAACCGTCGCATTTACTCATGGCTAAATTGACACCAAGTACATCTTTGACATTCTGCAAGAAATTCTTCAATATTATCTGACGATGAAAATAAAAATCGCTCGCCGTTTCCACATGTGCTTCGGGCCAAGTGACGAAATCGTACAATATCACGTATAAGTCTAGTAAAATCAATGTTTATTAAATAACGAAACTGCGAATCAACTATTTGATGTTTCTACGACTTTCTACTAAACCATACCACACAGGGGACTGACAATTTGTTAGCATTCTCAAACAATTTTTTCTTAATGTAAGTTCTATGGTAAGGCTTTGCTAGACTCAATTTTCAATTTAAAAGGATAGACTGTAACTACCAGGCGAAACTAACCCTCAAAAATTCGCGTCCGAAATGGGTCCGGAACGCGTCTTTTCGGCAGCTCAAAGAAAACTTTCATCATTCTTAATAATTGACATTCATGCAATAACTGTCAATCATGTTTTTTTTCAGAATGTGTAGTGGATATGCACTTTGTTTTGATCTATAGTATGAGAACAGTCGGCCTTTCGTTTTCTGGAAAATAATGTGGGTCGGTGCCAGATCCGCTACCTAGTGCACATCCGCTACCTAGTGCACATCCGCTACCATAGTCAGATCCGCTACCTAGTGCACATCTGCTACTTTCTGCTGAGGTATATAAGTAACACATTACATTTACTTTTTGCGTTGAATACCCTAGGCAGGATTTCGTTATGGAAGAATATACAGTATGCATTTACAAATTATTAGGCTCATTTAATTTTGTTTACTAATTAGATGGCGCATGTATCGTGAAAATTAAAAATTTCATCCGTTAAAAATTGGGAAATATGCAGTTGCAACCGATGCGCATCAAAATTTTTAATTTGCCCCGTATTTTCAGAAGTAAATGCAAGAAATTGTGTTCTGCCCAATGCATGTCACGAACCCCGGTGAGATGTAGTGGTTTGTTGTTCTAGGCCCCGGGTTATCCCAATAATTTTCGATAGAAATGGGACAATTGCATTGGATCCCCGTTTGCTGAAAATAATCAGTCCTTGGTCTACTCGGGAGGTATATTCAACAATAGTTTTTTTTAATTTTGAACTCAAAATGACAAAATATTTGAAAATAATTAAAAAAAGTCTTTGAAAAAAATTAGAAAACAAAATGAAAACGATGTTTTCATCACCCGGATTGGTACAGGTAAATAATGAAAAACGTTCGTCTAGGCTGATTGTTCTGTCACTCGAGGTGCTTGTGTGGTCACTTTGTTATGTAAATAATAATTCTTCACGCATTAGAATGTGGTTGCGTGGTCATTTTTATGATTTTATACTCATTAGTGACTTATCTTCAGGTGCACTCTCTGTAGTATTACGTTTTTTAACCATTCTTGCGGTTCCATAAAAGTGGCAAACAAAATATTTTTTTACCACGCAGAATGCCTACAGTATTCCATTTTCTTTTGTTCTCTTGTCTTCGGAAAACCCTTATGAAAACAATAGCAAAACCTTTTTCACAGTTTTTGCTGCCTGACTATGGTAGGGGATGTGCACTAGGTAGCCGATGTGCAGTAGGTATCGGATCTGCTACCCAATCAATAATGTTTGCTTTCTATAAGAAGGTAAGAAGGAAGCATCGGCAAAATTCTTTGACTTTGTGAGACACAAGCACATGGCCTGTCAATTTTATTGTCGGTAATAATGTGCTGATCGCGTCCTGGACGCGTTCCGGACGCGTCCGGCATAGACGGTTAATTTCGCCTGGTGGTATAGTTCAAAATTGATGATTTTTTATTTTGGACAGAAAACCATGATTTTCACAGAATCTTAGGCACTTAAGCACTCGAAAAGGGACTTTTCGGCTCCAGCTAATTCGGCGCTAGACCGTTGCGGTGCCGGCCGTTTCAGCTCCGGCCATTTCTGTGTCGGCCGTTCCGGCGTCAGCCATTTCAGAGTCAATCTTTTTTCTTTTGTTCAATTTTTTCTTCCGTTTTCTTTCTTTCTATTTTCATCTCATTCATTCTCTATCTTATATTTTTCTTTGTATTTTTTGCTGTCTGAAAACCATAGCAAAAAATTTGAAATGAATCTATGATTATAGTTTTTGCCCGATATTTTTTCTGTATGGAAATAAATTTGTCTTATATACAGGGTGAGCCAAAAGGGATACGGACAATTCGCCCCCAGTAATTCGCCCACAGCAATTCGCCCCTGGTAATTCGCCCTGACTGCAGTTCGCCCCCGGACATTTGGCCCCCAACACAATTCGCCACTGAGCAATTCGCCCCCCCCCCCACAATGTGCCCCCAGTAACTGGCCCCCAATCCACTGTTTTTTTTAATTTAAAAAATTCAGATTTAAAAATAACTCCACTAGGTTGTTAGCAGTTAAGTAATAGCATTTCTACACATCCATGCACAAAACCTAGAGATTTTTTCCAGCCGTTTAAACTTTGAGTGGATGATGGGGAGCTGGAGATCGGAAAACGCACACACGTTCCTTTGGAGGTTGGAAAAACCGTGGAGATTGGGAAAATCAAGAAGATTGGAGAGATCGGAAAGATGGGTTGCCTATATCTACACGCTGTGCATACCTAACACGTTAAAGAACTTGGAAAACATTCTTAAGGGCATAGCACGTTTTCTCATTGTCTAATTCCTCAGAACCAAACTTCTGATCATCCTGCATTGGGTTAATTCGACGAATCCAGGAGGAATCAATTCTACGACTATGTCAATCAACCAAAGTTCTGATTCCACAACCTTCCTGAAACTAACACAAGCAACATACCTAGGTTAGTAGGAATTCCACCGATGGGAAACGGGAGAAAACAGTGGGCTAAAACATAAGCAAAAACTGAGAGGCGATGAGCGATCAGCATAGTTTTCTCGCCAGCGAATGCCAAAATCGAAATCCAGACGTGAATGTAAACTATGAAATTTAAGCACAATCAAAAAACGTTGCAGGTTTGTCGTTCCTGCTGAAAGAATGGTATGAGCCCTGAGCGATTTTTTTCGAAAATAGAAGTCCTACACAACTACAGAGTCCTAACTACTATTTATGTTCAATTACGCTATTATACTTACATTTATTTTGAAATTATTTTTGTATGGATCCCACGAAGGTGAGTTCAATACGGAAAAACTATCAAGCTTATTACTGTAATCAATGAAAGAATTTCTTACTCAGTGAGCGGCGAACAGAACAGCTGAAAATTTGCTTCGACCTGGTTAAGTGGTTTAAATTGCTCGGTTAGAATACAGATATCGACGCAGTGCTGTCCAAATCGACAATGAATTTTTCAATAGTTTTGGCCATTCCCATTCTGATAAAGAAATTTAGTTTCCCCTTTCCTCGAAAGTTCCGATTTCTCGAAAGTCCCGATTCATCGAAAAGTGGATATAATTCCCGATTCCTCGAAACATTCCTTAGTGCATCATGACTTTGCTTTCCCGATTCCTCGAAAGTCCCAATTCCTCGGAAATAAGGTAAAATTTATGATCCATCGAACATTGGTGCATCAAAAATCCCAGTTCATCCAAATTGCAAATAGAAACAAATCGATTTTCTTGAAACGTCTGTAAATTTGATCGTAAATAATACTATAATTTCAAAATACGATATCTGATGATGCTTGGGGCTTAGGCTTACGCTTAGGCTTAGGGTTACGTTGACCACAATTTTTTACTTTTCAAGGTTGAAAAGACCGGCGTGGGAACTTTATGTCGTGGGAACCTTCACGTTACAAAATGATAAATTTAAACCTGCATATTCATTATTTTCGAGGTAACGGGACTTTCGCTAAAACGAAATTTTGTAGATAAAATCTTAAGCACTGTTCGAAGGATCGTGACTTTCGAGGAATCGGGACTTTCGGTGAATCGGAACGTTCGAGAAATAGGGACATCGGATGAATCGACACATAATCGACAATAGTGAATCTCTTAATTCTTAAGGATTCAGTATACGGATATGACATGAAGGGACACTTGAAAAAATTGTTTAAAGCTTGGAAAAATCGTTATAATTTGAAGATGCAAGTGGCTTTTCTCGTACCCGTATAGAACAATACTCAATTTTCCACAATTGAACAGTTCAAAGAAGGAAAATGGAGTAAACAGACTACAGATTTTGCAACAGTTACGTAGAATGCATAAATACATAAATAGGAAAAAAACATTCCGAAGGCTGGTTATTGAATGGAATTATTCGTAACTCAAGTTTTTGAAAGCTTTTTCAACACTTGTCAATCACATGATTTTTACAACTTGTTACTGTTATTTAATCCTTAAGTCCAGTTTACAAACAAGCTTAACGGTGCTCGCTATTTCTCTCGATCATGTAAATTGTAAATGATGATATTGTCTGTACTATTGGCAATCCAATTCGCCTTAGTTGTCGCTTATCACGAAGCAACAAATTCGATTGCGGCAGGCGAACGAATATTGCACGGGAATTCAAAGTACAAAGAGAAACCGGCAAAAATAAGTCAATTGGTGCTCAACAGTGGATTAGTTGTAAGTAGTACCGATTCTATTGCCAATGGAACGGACGAAAACAACGACAAACTACAAAATCAGTTCGTTCTCGATCTTCCCAATTTCGATTGGTTGAATCTTTGGTTAAACGGTAGTTGGCTGACCGATACCGGTCATTTTCTTCAAGTAATTATCTTCGGTGGATACTTTTCGGAACTTATAAAGTATGGAAAAATGAGTTTACACCATGAAGCCTTAACCTGTGTATTTCAAACCTGAAAAAATTTACACTCCAAACTATGTACGTTCGCGTTTTTTAGTATTTACGACTTGAAAGTTGGTGTCACAAGCCTCAATTCAGATGACTCTTCCTAATTGAATTATTGGCCACCATTTCATCCACGTAAAGTCTCCTTTTACAGAAATGACTGCTTTGTTACTAATGAGCTCCTCGATTGGGTGCACCGCAGTTCATTGTGTTCTGCAATTACTTTTCCTAATATTTAGAATTTCGGTAGAAATGTATCCAATGAATGCATGCGCGATCTGCAACGGATGGCCGACGCTCATGCGGCTATTGCTGCTCATCTCACGATCAGTTCGATACGATTTTTCACCGACAGAGAGAATTCTGTGTCTGAAGCTGCAAGTGTGAGTAATTTGGCTTGGAAAGAGTACAGTCAAAACCGATTTCAAAGACGTGAGAAACGTCATAAAGAGAAGCATAGCATTTAAATGTAGAATATGAAAATTGAAATGATTTCACCAAATGCAAGAATTCTTGAAGGTTCAAATCAAAAACTGAAAATTATTCCGAAGAACTGAATAAGACTTTAAAAACGCGGGGAAATGAAAAAACGTGTAATATCAGCATACTCAATCCTGCTAAATTTCAGTCGCATAATTTTATTTTGAAGTCAATTTATGTTATGTTGGACACTTTATGATCACGTCGAAATCCTCAGAATGTAAACCTATTCATTCGGCTGTAACATAATCTATGTTTTCCAACTGAGCATCGGCGTGCGGTATAATATTCATGCAAATAATAAACGGCATGTGTATATGCTGAAGGCTTATCTTCTGCTCACCGCTTTCCGAGAGACTTATTTGAAAATGAATAGACTATTCAGTTTATATTATTTCCTAGTCTGATCAACATCTCTGGGCGTTGAAAATGATCAATTCCTTCGGAGTACATACGCCCGGAATCTTCCATCAAGGTCAGTTTTTGTTGTATGGTAGCTATGCCCAATGCATCGAAACGATAATTCCGCATGAAATGGCAAAAACGAAATCAAGAAAGAAAAGATCGCCACAATTCGCACAATATTGCATGCTCACAATCCAAAATCCACTGAAAGAAACGAAGGAAAATAGGCATCTGGCTGAAGCTAGTCATCATTCCTATCCGAGTTTGAAATATGGTTCCTGTTGGCCACCTTCCTGTGTCCGTGAAGGGAACAATGTGATAGCCGGTAAGATTGGTTTCGCGATCAACTTCGCCATTAACGAAGACGATTTAGTTGTAATTCCGCCCACCTAGTTGGTATTATCGTAGTAGATTACAACAAAAGCTCCGTGAAGGGCTCCATCACTCGTTCGAGGATTGTGGTTATAGTGGTGTGAGCAGCTCGACGCACGACTAGGACATTCGTGAATAAACTTCAGAAGGGAACATTAATATGCTTCGGCAAACTCTATAAATGCGGACATAAAAAACTTGGAGTCTGTAATTTTAAAACGTACGGTTTTAATCGAAAAAAATCTTTAAAAAGTATGAACGCACTATTTCTGTTTCATGCTCACAGTGAATTGAAAGCGCGATCAGAAATGTGTGATCACAGATTTCCGACTTTTTCTCAGACGTTTTTTTAGCGTTCTTGCCTGAAAATTGAAAATTACTGGGGAAGATTAGCTGATAATCATTCATTACATTGCTCATACAACTCAGCTTTGACGGGTAACCTTTATACTGTTACAGCGACAATGTAAGATCAAGCAATCATATGTTGCGGGATGAACTCACCATATGTTGTTGTGGTGCGTCCGGTTGTCCATCATGCGGCCTGCCCCGTACACACTACGATCGCTACAACCGCAATCTTCGGACTATTCACGTGACTCGGTTAGCGCAGTATGTTGCGCGTCTGCCTTGCATGTAGAAGGTCGAGGCGTCCAGTCACCCACTGAGCGTTATTTTTCTGACACAGCGCCCACGTGGGTGAGCATACGACACATACATGCACGTGGGGGGTTTGGAATTGAATTGGTCCCCTGCAGATCTTGACTGACCTTTAGCAGATTCTGGCTGACACTCAGCAGATTCAAGCGCCCAACAATGATGGAGAAGATGATGAAAAAAATGATCAGGAGAGAAGAGGGAGTCATCATAGAATGATAATGATGATGTAGTCTAACGATTTTTCTATACAAAGCATACTTGATTCCAATGAAGTAATATATCAAGCAAATACTTCACATATTTGACTGATATAGGTTGAAGAATATGCCGTTTGAATATTAGACGAGCTTTACTTTTCGTTATGGGGAAAGAAAAGAAATTTCTATCCCACCCCTGTGTCTTGGTTGACTTTAACAGAATTTCTATGCTGTGCATGTATGGACAGCCCCTATAAGTTACTTTCAATACTTCTTAAGATTAGGTTACAAATTAACCAAAAATTGGCATCGTTCATGAATTTCTATTCTGATGCAAAAGTTACATTGTAGAGTATGTTAAATCCACATTTTTTATTGCAGAACATTTGTCCAGCGGTCTGGTGAAAGCTTTTTCGGCCATTAGCAATCTTTCTTTTATTCATCGGGTTCATTGTCAACCATCGATAGAGGACAAAGATCGTCGTATTGCTCAGATGAGCAATGGTCAATTATGCTTCTTGATTTCATCGTTCTTTTTACTGGCCATTATAGTTATGGGTACGGGAATGGACCTTTGGCCAAAGAGCTGTTCGATGAGTAATCGTAAAAATATCGTTGATTTTGAAATGAAACGATCTAAAATCCGTCGCCGGCGACATCATAATTCGTTGCGTTGCGAAGTGGAATCGACGTCATCCATTTCTTCGTTCGGGTCGTCCAAGAGTATGAATCGAGTCATTTTAGTCGACTTGGAGAGTATCATTTCTTATAAGTGAGCTCCTATAAATCGAAAACATTCATTGACTCCACAGAACGGATATTTTTGAAGACTGGTTTGATTGCTCGAAGTTAAAAACTCAAAAACTTGAGAGTGTTGAATTATTATGCGAGAAATATAGGATCTTCCATCGGCTTTATGTGCTAAATTACAACCACATTTTCTGCCACATTAGGTTCAAGATTAAAATTGCCCCAAGATTGAAAAACACCTTTATGTGCAATTTGACTTTAACAGTTACTTTAACACGAAACCGATTGTAATTCTTGTGTTTTTCGATGGATTACTTCAATTTATTCATAAATTTTCACCAAATTCTTTGGATATTTTTGTATTTTTATTAGTAGTACTTCAGGAGTATGTTGAAGTTTTCATTAACTGTTCTTTAACGGGTGAGAAGAATCTCATGAATATTCATGAATCAGATTCCATACGCTTCGTAAATCTTTAGTCATTGTGAAGTTAGAGTTTGAGCTTCTGAATGATCACTTTTGGTCATAATCGAAGTTACGAAAATGTCATTGGATAAAACTTAGGCCCGAATGACGAATGGAAGAGCACGCTAAAGACAGGCTAGGGATAAATGTTGGGCTAACTATCTCGCTATTTAGCCCGCAATTTAGCCTTTTATTTGTCTCGAGTGTTGCCCACCAATTGCTCCTAGATTTGCCCCAAACTTTAGCCCCCCCCCATTCGCCCCACGATTTAGCCCCACATTTTCCCGTCAATTTATCTCGTTATTTAGCCCAGCAATGGCCCACTGTTTAGCTCGAAAATTGCCCTATCACCGTATGATGGAAAGTGGGGCAGGGCAGTCAGCTAGCCCAGCAAAATAGGTGTTCACATGCTGGATTAGTGTCTTTCATAGTGTCGGCAGAATGTTCATGGTGTGGAGAGTGTTAGTATGATGGGTAACATATTTATCTATGACGAGCTGCTTTTCTTGTCGAATACCTTTCCCAACTTGTGATTACTGTGGAGAATAAACATTCATTGACTGCAAAGCACTTCTACAATAAGATATCGATAATTATCGTCGTATGCACTATATGATTTTTAGATATGCAAAATCGACGCCAATAACGGTCCATCTGTAGATACTGTAGCTAAGAGACTAGTGGGTGTATTGTGTAACAATGAAACAGGAAAATGCATCAGATTAACTTGGTCTCGATCACAACTCAAATACCCTAGCTTGCAGGATTTGGTCTATTGCCAAGTGAGCGATTCCAAACTGAGCCATTCCCAAGTGAACGATTCCCAACTGAGCGATTGTCAAGTGAACGTGAACGATTCCCAACTGAGCGATTGTCAAGTGAACGATTCCCAACTGAGCGATTGTTCCCATGTGAGCAATTCCTGATTAGCGAATTCCCAAATGAACGAATTCTCAATTTAGCGATTCCCATGTGAGCAATTCCCCATTGAGCGAATTCAGAAGTGAGCAAATTCCCAGTTGAGCGATTCCCAGTTGAGTGAATTCCCAAGTGAGCGAATTCTCAATTGAGCGATTCCTATGTGAGCGATTCCCAATTGAGCGAATTCTCAAGTGGGCGAATTCCAAATTCAGCGATTCCCATGTGAGCGAATTCTCAATTGGACGATTCCAAACAAGAAATCAAGGTAGACACGATAGCGCCTACCTTAATATGTTTGACTTCGAGCACAGCGAAAATCGCACTCGGGAGGGGATTGTGAAAAGAATATTCACCGGACAAGCATATAGAACTCGATGCCGGCTATAACGTAGTACTACTTAGCATACTATAGATATACTGTAACAAAAGTTATTATAGTTTGTTCGGGAGTCAAAATTGCCTCCCACCTAAATAGTGCGTATTAATCGATCAGCTCAAATGTGGCATTAATATGTTCAGTAGGGGTCATATATCGGGACCACCCAAAATTTTTCAACATATGCAAATGCGACCTCAATCCAGGGAAAAGAGAAATCTCAAAACTTCGACCAGTAATAACTTTGCGAATATGTGGTCTTTCATGACGATTGTTCTTCGTATGGTTTACAGCAGATCGTGATTACGAAATCTGGTTTTGCAGCAAACCGTGACTACGAAATAGTACTTACACTCTCCATTTCTACATATTATTTTCATGCTTAAAACAGATAATAGGAGTCATTCCACGCCAAGTGGTCCAGGAGTCCTTTTGCTCGACCATCTGAGGTTTTGACTAAATTTTGTGTATCGATGTATCCAAGGTCCTTAACTGACTTCGGCAAAATTTTTCCATACTACTCCCAAATTTTGAGGACCATGTCTTTTTGCTACTTTGGGGCAAAAGCTCATCAATTTTAATATTTTGAATTCTGTTACAAATCCAAACCTATGTTACTTAATGACAACTTATCAGCGAAACCCCAAAATTTCAGAGATAAACTGTGCCAGTGTCGCTATTGCTTTGGCGAAGTGTGGAAAAATTCCATTTAACACGTCATAAGTTATGGGCACCCTAGTCAGTGCATTAATTATCAAATCGAGAATTCGATTTTGTGACCAGTTTACACTTTTTTGAAAGAACTATGCAATGCAGAATTTTCTAAATAGCACAGCCGGAATTAGGGTAAAAAGTGTTCAGGGCTGCAAACTTCAGCATGACAAGCTAGATTTTCAAGACGAACGTGTGGCCAGAAAGAAAGTTGCAAATTCTTCAAAAAGTATGATTCACAAAAAACCCTGTAGCTCCCACAATTTTGGGAGTCGGATGAGAAAATTTTGCCGAAATTTGTTCAGGACTCTGGGTGACATGTACACAAAACTGGACAGGGACGATTTTTAAAATTGAACCAATTAGCGTGGAAAGACTCCAACAAATTTTTTATATCAAAAGTGTATTATTGCATTTCATATTTTCGTTTCAGAACCAAAAATAATAAAAAGCACGTAACAATACTGTGGCTATGCTTTTGGCTTACTAGGAGTTCCCTTGTTAACTGTAATGAATTTTTTTTATCTTTAACGATTTTTGTTTTCAATTTGCATGGTTGCTAAATTTATTGAATTGATTTACCATTTTTTAAATTGAGAGTAAAATGTCTGCGTAAAGGTTCAAGTATCAATGTTCACATGCCGATATAGTGAGTTCAGCTTTTTGAAACGCTGGTGTCTTTTTTGCATTATACAAATAATTCATGTAAGTATAACATTATTTAAATACACCTGCCGCATATCTCTATTTGCTGCATGTCTGTCTGATTACTGGTTGACAAAATGTTCCATTTGTGCGTTGAAAGCATTCTTCTGCGAAGAAACTAAAAATATCGATATTATACCAAAAATGCCATATGGCAAAAAAGAGAGAATATGTTTGCTGACCCAGATTTTTTATCACTTAAAAGTATGAAACAAGACTCCTCATTGATTAGCCACTTCAGAGTATGGTACAAGCCTTTTCCTAAAAAATTCTACCTTAAAAAAATATCAAACTTACAAGTTAAACATACGCACCCAGTTTTTTTTTTAAAAAAATTATTTTATATCTCTATTAAGTTGTATTTCCTTGTCGATGTCACATTTCCACCAGAGTTTATTTTTTCTTTGGCAATGATTTCAAAGACTTGTTCAATTGTATTAATGCAAATGAACGATAATGACAAATAACAGTGGAACTTGTATTTGTGCTTGCTCAATAACAATATAAGAATCTATACACTCAGGTCAATGTGTAAAGTAACCTACTAAAGGCCTATGTATACTTCTCAGGGAGGAGGGCGATTTTGAAAAATCTCTGCTTCAGTCTGGCAGTCGAGGTGTCTCCATTTTAGAATGCATAAAAATGCTTTTCCGGACAGGAAACCCTATAACCTAATCGAAATGGCAGTCAGTGTAACATACATGCTAATGCAGTACTGTAAATACATATTGTACATTATGTGATATTCGTTTAATAAATATAAATTCATTTCTTAATCTATCGTCTCAAGGGTGTCTGAAACATTCCTGTAAATTTATGTGAAGTACTTTATTTTGATCATCCCCACACCCCAGTAGCCGCTATTGACCCAATTAAGACGCTCCAATTAATTTGCACTTCGGCAGCTGGTCCCCTAGAATCTACACTAAAGTACACATTCCACAGCTACATTAAGTTCTCATAAAAATCGTAAACAACACCTGCACATAGTGAAAAGTAAAAGCCCCGCCAGACATTAGTCTCAAGTGGAACGGTAGCAATGGTCCCCACAAAACATGTATATACAGAGGGAATAGATACAGAAGCATGCACAGAAGCACAGAGGCCTGGCTGAGCCCACCGTAGGAAGCAAGCATAAGAAAAGCACGAAAAGCATACGGTACCAGGAAAGCATTGGAAGGCGTGACCAAACTAGTGAAGCGAAAGAAGCAAGAAGTAGCGATTGGCAGAAGAAGATTGTCAGAAACGAGACCTCCCGTGCCGCAAGGGAGTGGCCACAGAAGCTGTATATAAAGAGAAGCAAAGCATGATTCCGTCAGAATTTTAGATTTCGGGATTTTTAGCATTTTATTTGCAAGCATCTTTTTATTGTAAAAGCGGGACTTCCGACGCGATTAAGCGATTCGTTTATATTTGCAAGCAAGAGTGTGCATTTCTTTTTGGCGACGAGCAAGCGATTGTCGATTTCCTGTTTATTTTATCATTGCTGTATTTGTATCCCATCCCCTTTGTCCGTCACCACCGTTCTTTTAGGATCAAGTAAAGTTTCACTAAGAACCGGTCGTTACAACAGGCTTCAGGTTGCACTATGCAACTTGGCAAAAAAAATTTGGTTGCTATGCAGAAAAACCCTGCTTGAGACGATGATCACTTGAATTTTTTAAATCTACAGTTAAAGCATACATGTCCTCCGGCTCGACTGCCATATTCCATATGAGACCATAATTTTAATTCGCAAGTGCTTCATACCACCTTAATGTTTCACTTTTCAACCTTTTTACTGTAGCCAAAGTCATGCGAAATCTTTGCATTTTTCAAAATTTTTTTAGAATATACTGAATAAATAGAAAATCAAAGTAATAGATATATTGATACGTGGACTATGTTACCTAGCCATGTTACATCTGCTGTTAATGTTCATGTATTTTAAAAACGATGTATTGAGTTTTTGAGCTTATATCCGCGCGATACTAATCGCCTCTAAGCTCGTGATAATATTTTTTCTTTATTCTTTTCTGAATTTATTTTTCTGACGATAAATAAATTTATCTTATTTTATTTAAAGACGACTTATTTTCAATTAGTTTATGTGTGCTTGGATTGGTGGCTAAATTCTAACTTTGACGAAAAGTATGTAAATATAATTTAATTTGGGAATTGTGATGTATAAGTACAATATTATTGCTGAAAACTTTTTTCTAAAAAAAGTTAGGGGCGAATTCCCCCCTTCCCCTCTAAATATGGGCCTGACCCTCCTCATGTACTTCGAGAGTCACGCGAAATCGCGTGCAAAAGTATACTTACTGCAGTGATACACGCGCCGATTTGATCTCCACGCAATCTTCATCACCAGAATTATCGATCAGTACAGAGATTGAAATTTACGTGGGCAATCTCGGTGATTCTCGAAGTATACATAGGCCTTAACGTAATGAGGCACATGAATATCAATACAAGACAATTAAAAATGGCAAACTATAGCATGTTTTTTATAAAATGCTTCCAAATAGAAAAGTGACACAAATCAGTACTGTCGTCAAAATCGTTTGCATACAGCTCTTACGGTAAAATTTTTAAGTCGAAAAATTGTTAAAAGTTAGGTCAGTATGCTCACAAATTTCCAGTTCTATAAGATATATTGTTTATTAGAAAATCGTGAAAATCTTAAATACTACTTGCTTTCCACTTTTATTATGTAGAAGCATTTCAAGAAAAACAAACTATAACTATGCATTCCAACATTTCTCAATGATATGTTATATCATCAGCATGAAAATTTTTATTGATGCACCCTGTATACTTACTTCGAACTTACCTTTTTGTTTTCCATCGATCTTTCTATTGTTCTTACCACCGCAAGTTTTTGTTGAAGACTTTCTTTCAAAGAAAATGCTTTTGATATAGGATTATATTTGTCATCAAATATGCATAGCTGTAATCAATTCAATTATGATGAAACTTTGCCTACTAAACAAGGCTGCCATCTCATTGTGGAGCCTGATTTGTTGAATGACAACTGAACTGGTAACCTTTTTCACAATATGTAAAAAATTATTTGGTCGGACTGAATAATTGTAATCATACTTGCATGTAACATTTTAAGCAAGCCCATAACTGGGAGCGTGTATGTTCAACTTGTAAGTTGGATAATTTTTTAAGTCAGAATTTTTTAGGAAAAGGCTTGTACTATCCTTTGAAGTGGCTAATCAATCAGGGGTCTTGTTTCATACTGTTAAGTGATTAAAAATCTGGGTCAGTAAACATATTCTCTCTTTTTGGCCATATGGCATTTTTGGTATATTTTGGTATTTCTTCACAATTTCCTTCTTTACCTTATATTTTTCTTTGCATATATTTCTTATTTATTTTGTTCTGTGTGTTGCAATTATGTTTTCGTTTATGTATGTTTTTATATTTTAATCTTTTATCTCTGCTTTCTTTCATTTTTTTTATTGTCATCTACTTTTTTTTTGCTCATGAAACAATACATTCCATATTGTCATTTTTAATAAGCATTATCTCCCACGTAATTGTTATACAATTAGGCATGCTCTATTTCCTATTTAATTTTATCCTTTGTGATGTTTTCTTCATTCTTATCTACTCCTCATTCTAGTTTTTTGCTTTTACTTCTTCATCTTTATCTTTCTCTATTCTCCCTTCTCTTTTTTTGTTTTTGTCACATTATTTTCTTCTTTCTTCCTTGCTGCTTTCTCTATCTTGCTTCTTCTTTCTTGTCACTTTTTTCATTTTTTTCTTTTTCTAATGCTTTTCCACCTATTTTCACATATTCTTAATGCCTCCACTTTTCGTGACGTTTCCTGCCTCTTGATCTTTTCTTTCTTCGTGCATTCTTTTGTTTATATTTTTATGAAGATTTTCACACGTACAACCATGAAAGACTGAAGCATGCCGAAATGTTCAAGAATTATACTGGAGACTACAGTTATCTAAATGACAACTTCTAATGTATTGTATCATGATCAAAAGAAAAAAAACTTAGATGACAAGAAGGAATAAAATGAAAGAAAGCACAGACAAAAGACGAAAACGTTAGAACATACATAAACGAAAACATGAGCAATACACACAAAAAACAAAGAAAAAAGAAATACGTAGAAAGAAAAATATAAGGTAAAGAAGGAAAATTTGAAGAAAGTGTTATTACATTCTCGATCACTCGTTCGGAATCGCCCAATTGGGAATTCGCCCACTTGGGAATTCGCTTAATAGGAACCCTCACATGGGCATCGCTCAATTGGGAATTCGCTTAATTGAGAATCGATAACATGGGAATCGCTGAATTGAGAATTCGATCACTTGGAAATTCTCTCACTTGAGAATCGCTCACTTGGGAATCCCTTACCTGGGAATCGCTCACATGAGAATACCTCCCAGGATTTAATGCATTATTTATGTTGGTACAGCGCGTCAGTCAATGGAAAACTATATTAATCACTGTTTTTGTAATCAATATCCTAATTTGAACTCGATATCGTCGCACATTTGTAACGGATCTTTTCTATTTCTAGTTAAAGGTCTATCAACTTGATCTTCTTTCCAATCTTCATCCATCACCTCGTCTGCAAGATCTACGTATTCCAGTAAATCCATCAAATTGTTTTGAAACAATATTTTCTCCCTATCTTAGCCCAGCCCCGTGCAGGGCTAGTTTGTGGTCTAACTTTTCATCGAAAAAATTTAACCTAACCCACCTTTCGTCAAACAATGACGGGCTAACCATTTAGCTCCAGTTTGTTCGGCATTTTGCCCCTAGATTTAGCTTGCCGTTTCGCCCCAATTTTGCCCTGCGTTTTGCCCCGGTATTTTTTCCTGAGTTTAACCTGTCATTTGGCCCGAAATTTGCCCCAAGATTTAGCCCGCATTTTGTCCCAAGTTTAGCCTGCTAAATTGCCCACTATTTGCCCTGTAATTTGCCCCACACTTCAGCCCACGATTCGTCCCGCCGCTTTTTTATATACACTTTAGCCTGGCATTTGCACCTAGCCCACCTTTCGCCATTCTGCCTTTACACAGATATTCTAGACGAGGTGGAAATGAAAATTGGGAAGAAAATCAAGTTGATAGACCTTCGACTAGAAAAGATCCGTTGCAAATGTGGAATTAAAATTAGGATATCGATTAGGCAAAAAGTGATTGATATGGTTTCCCATCGACTAGCACACTGCACCTCAGAAATAATGCATTAAACCCTGCAAGCCAGAATATTTGAGTTTTGATCATCACCAATTTAATCCGTTGCATTTTCGTGTTTCATTGTTACACAATGCACCGAACAGTCTCTGAGCTGCAGTTATTTACAGTGGACCCTTGTTCATTGGCGTCGATTTGGCATATCTAAAAATCATACACTACAATCGACAATAATTATCGACATCTTACTGTAGAAATGCTTTGCAGTCAATGAATTTTCTGTAGGACATGACGTATAACGCTCTTTTTTTACTTTCTATCGATGTGCATATGACATCGTGATCCAAAAAAGGGCTGCCTAAAAGTGTTAGTTTACAGTAACCAGAGCAGATCTGGGGTGGTTTTTTTGCGTTCGATAGCAAAATCCCTCTTGTCAAATTTCATCCATTTTCGAAAAGCATAGACTGTTGGCGTAGCTTGAGACTGAATCACTCATTTTCTTGGTTTTCCATGGCATATTTTCGACAATTTTTTTTTAAAAATTAACAAATTCTAGAAAAAATACCGCTGGGGAGTCCTGTCCGTAAGGAAAAACGCCCAATGAGATCATTATCTATAAGAATTTGATTTAATATGCTTTAAACCTAATTTCGGGTCGATCTGCAGCTCCCAATCAGAGAAGTATATTAAAAACATTAGAAATTGTCAATTTTCCTGGAAACGATACTTTTGCTCTACGGCTTAGAAACCAGTTGCTTATTCTATTCAGGATTCATTGCAGCTGAAGCATTTTTACATTGAAAATACATTGCAGTAGTCGTACATAGAGATGTATCGAGTACCCGGACATGGAATGAGACCCGAAATTACCCAACCATTTTGTTGGACCCGGACCTGATATTCTTGGTTTCGGACCCGATATTCTTAAAATTTTGGACCCGGACCCGGACCTGAACCCGAAGACATTTTACAATTCTGATTTGGGTTTGATGCATAACATAGTCATTTCAGTTGAAAACAAATACCAATGTTAAAGAACGTGACACATCAATTAGCTATTGAAATATGAAAAGTAAAAGTAAATGTGTGAAATAAAAGTAAAGGTTGTCCTATTGTGGAAAAAGCTCGTAAAGTTGTTTACACACAAGAATATCTCAAAAATCACCCAGATTTGTAATTTACACGTAATTTAAACTCATCAGTATCTTTCGCCAAAATCAACAGCTCTTGTTTTGAAATTGGAGAAGAGGCAAAATCGAAGAAAAATCAATTCTGTCATTGACCAGTTCAGAAAACGATTAAAATTAGTGGTGAAACAGAAAATAAGAGGGCATAGAAACAGCTCTCTTGTAGTTTTCAGCTGTTATATGTTTCTTATGATTAGATCTATTTTACTTTTTTTGTTATAAAACATGTTGACTCTGTCGATTTTTTTCATTTGCAAAAAAGCGACGTTTAGTATTTTTGGTTCGGGCAATCTGGCCGAAACTTTGCAGTTTTTATGCCAGATGTTTTATCTGACGACGGCAGCAAACCGCACTTCATCCTTTTGAATGCTACGAAGGTCAGCACCAGTCACCATTTTTTGGCTCGCCCTGCAGTGACTTCAATTGTAGAGAATTTTCGCACACCTTATAGCATAGGTCGGAGTCAGACAGATGTCATTTACTTGGTAAAATTATTCGCAGCTTCGACTTTTTCAATTGAATTATTGAAAAAAAAAGAATTTCTGTTGAATTTCTTTCGAAACACCCTGTTGGACAACCTGATCCATGAAATTGTGCCAGTGACTCGACCCATATCTTTTCTTTTTATTCGTCCAATCTAAACTTTTTTTAATATTTCCTGCATCCGGTTGATGACGTATTCAGTAGCATCAGACAACATTTTTGTATCAATTTACGGACATCAGCAGCTCGCAAAACGGTACACAAACCTGATTTAAATTTTAATACAAAGTGTTGGACATTAGTGGCTACAGAAATAAAGAAAAAAATTATGCGGCATCTAATAGGAAGGTGCCCAAAAAAATTTTTAATGACTTTTTCGGGTTATTTCGACTTCATTTTTAACACTTTAAAATAGCATAAACGCATAAAGTAAGATACCTATTAGAATTTTTTTTTCATAATTAACATTTAGATATCTATGTTTCGAAACACGTATAGAGAGCGGAAAATGCAAAAAATGTAAAACTTTCAACTTTTGGAGTAGTGGAAGTATGCGAATTTCGACTTTTATGCCGAATGAATGCTGTCACAATGCTCAGCGAATGAAACAACTGAAAATATCTCATTTTCAGATATTATTATTTCCAACTTTTTGAGCAGTAGGTCAAATCTCTCACAAATCGAATTCTGATGATGTCACACACATAAGCGTGTAGAAAATTATAACGGACTTGGACCCGAAATGAGACCCGATATTCTTAAAATTCTGGACCCGGACCCGATATTTTCAAAATATGCTACCCGATACATTTCTAGTCTTACACGACTGGATTACTTAATTTTGGAAAAAATGAAGTAAAAATTGAAATTAATAAGCAGTGGTTTACATTGAATAAGTACATACCTCAGATATACATATATGAAATCTTTAGGTGGGAAACTAGAATAGCAAAAACCTAGCTCGATTGGCTATGGTACAAGGGCTTTTTAGGTGGGCCATTTTTTTAACCACTGCGTAGGATTATTTTTGTCGTTCCAAGAAAAATTGGAGATAAATGTGAAACTCATTAGAAAATTTCCATCAGTTTATTAGAATCAATTTTTCCAATTTTTAAACGTTCAGGTCGACTCGCTCTTTATCCGAAAAAGTCAAGCAAATCAAATGGTGGAAAAGATTATTTTTGGCATTCAGCCTCCGCACAAATGTTCGATGGCTTCTACAAACATCCCACAACAAAGATACCAGTCCCGACCGCTACAGTAATCGGATAAAATGCCTTTTCGGCCTGAAAACGTTGACTGCGATTTGGGTGGTCGCCGGCCACACGTACTTTTTCAGTTTGTCTCACACGTCGAATATGGCTTATGTCGCCCGACTTTTACCCGATCAAATTTTTGCCCAAATCATCTTGAACGGCACTCTGAGCGTCGATACTTTTTTCTTGATAAGCGGCCTTTTAACCGCCTACGTATGCTCGAAACGGGCTTTAAATGGCGGCGCCAGCGCCCATGCTGCTGTTGTCAAGTGGTCAATTTACTACGTGCATCGGCTCTTCAGGCTCCTGCCGCCCTACGCTTTCGTGTTATTTTTCGCTTTGACATGGTTCAGCAGTTTGGGTCACGGCCCACGATGGGATCCAGAAAGTATGCCCGAAGTTCAATGCTCGAGTCCGCATTCATGGTGGCGGCATTTGACTTTTATGACAAATATGTTCAACGTCGATCCATCAGCATTTTGTATGCCTTGGATGTGGTAAGACCATATTTTTGTTTCTTAATCAGGCTTTTTGCCCTCAAAAAACGTCAATATCAAATGCATATCGATGGAATAATTCCAGAAAGAATGAAAAGATCAATGGTGAAAACTAACCAAAATGTTAGGGAAACCTTGAGAAAACTAAAACTATAAAAATCAAATCTACACAATGCATTGATGGTATACGGTGATCCCAAAAAGTCAACTTGAAAAGCTTGTAGCATAATCCCTATAATACCCAGTGGTTCCATCTTTTTAGGTTTTCGGTTCTGCAGTGTTTTATGTGCACAATCCTTTTTGAAGCATGCAAAAAAGGTACAAAAAAGTTTTGCAAGGAAACTATTTTAGTACCAGGATTTTTTTACATCGAATTTTTACGCGTCATCCGATCGGTGAAGCTCGCCGTGGCCGTGACCTGGAGTATGCTGCAATGCTGGGTCTTGCTGTTCATGACGCCACTTGGCCCGCACTTATTACCATAATTTCAAACATAGTTTCTGCACGATTCACATGCCTCGGTGGTTAGTTCAGCTGTTAGCGCATCTGTCTCGTAAGTAGAAGGCCGAGGGTTCGATTCCCACACCGAGCTCTATTTTTGTGTTGCGCCAGACACGTGGATTTGGACTTGAGACAAGTGTAACGGACTTTCAGAGTTCTTAGCGGCATGATCTCTGTCGGCTACCTCTATTTCAAACAAACGTTTTTACAGTATCCTATGAAATTTATTGGTTCTCTTAAATCTAACAGAAAATCAAATGTGAGAAATTAAAAATTAATGATTCTCAGTGATGATCAAATAACCACTTCTTGGAGTCTGAGTATGGTGAAATTATGTTCCTTAATGCTTGATTAATTTTCATATTAGTATGAAAAATCTCGTCTTTGTACCTATATTCTTTCATTAGTGTGGATGCTGCGAAATATTTTGTTTATTTGGGTATCATTCAATTTGAACTTTCTGAACCATGCGATTCAAACCATTTAATGCAAAAGTATTCAAAAAATGCAAAATGATCCCAAATGCACAGTATGCGAAGGGAAATATATTTTTAATTATGTTTACGCTGGTAAACTAGAATTCTATCTTATCTGCATCGAGTTTTTTGTTCGATCAAAATTGAGTTTCGGATTTCGGAAAACGCTAAATGCATAATTACATATGTCAAATTAGCGAGTAGTTTTTATTTTCACCGACATGCTGACGGTCTTGAAAAGTTTGATCCCAACACTGTCTCGGATCGGGATTCTTTCGGGATATGTTCCATTATTCCCGCAATAATCCTCGTCTATTTCTCCAAGGTATCTAGCCGTCGATTTCCAAATGTACGTCATTTCTCCGATATTCCTCATTATGCTCCAGAAAGTTCCGAAAATAGGCATTTGCTTCATAATCCTATGCATTCTAACTTCGTCTATTGTACAAGGAATTTGGACCTCCATTCGCCATCTACCGACTAACATGATCCTTTTTTTGCCTGACAAACATTTCGACAACGATTTTAAACGTCATTTCGAAACCATATATCAAAAAACTTACTTCCGTTGCGGTCCCTATCTGATTGGTTTATTGATGGGTTGGGCATTAGCCGACGGACGAATCAAATCGCGCCAATGTCGCTTCAGCCTGTTTCAAAAAGCAGCCTTATTTTCGTCAACGTTCGGTTTCTGTCTTTGGGCGCTTTTCGGTGCCTTTCCCTTGATGAGTGGGCCATTCAGTAGCGTATACAACGGAATCTACGCAACTTTGAATAGAACGAGTTGGTGCATCGGTAAGAAAACATTTCATGTTCGAGTTGTCATCTGAATTCCTTCCTCATTGCCGGAATTCTCCAAAATCAGTCAACTTTTGAAGTACAAGTTTAGGCTATTGATGTTTCTGACTTTGGTTAACAACGACAATTTTCGGCTCACTCTGAGACTTATAATTACTTGTTCCCCAGACCCGTTGATCAGCTTCTTAAATGTTAGAGTCGAAAAATAGGCTTACTACTATGAAAATGATAAATGATTTTGAATTAGCCTCGTTCTTTAATTTTCATATCAATGCCTATCCCGACCAACAAGCATGTGAAATGTCTTCTAGAGGCTCTGTTCACTTTACTGCCACTATATGATAACTTTACCGTGTTATTTTCTCAGTAAACTACGGTAAAAAGGACAGTGAAAGGAGAAAATATGAATCGCTAGTTTCATAGTCTGCACTCAATTTCTAGAAATGTATATTTTTTCAATCTGTAAGGATCGAATTCTTCCGCTAAAAAAGAACTTCTGTCATTACCCAGGACTGCTTTGAAATATCGTAAAATCAAATGCCAAAAAGATAGATCCTGCTTTTGGAATAGCTCAAATAATGAAATGCTTCAGATCAACGACCATCGCCATATGTTATAAAATGTTTAAAAAACATTGTTCTTTACTTTGAATAGCTAGGTGCTGCTCAGCATGAAGCACAAGATAAATTGAATAGAAATAAATTTTCAAAAATTGATCATATCAAAGAGTTCGATTAGCTATGGAGAATTTGCTATCAGTTTGAAGGTGTGAGAAAAGTCGAACATTATGCACCTTATATTTACGAGTTAAGGCCCTGTCATACTTCGCCGCGCGGCGCCGGTTGTCCTATTCATACTAACAAGCGGCGCCGGCCGGCGCCGCGCAGTGGCTTGCCATACTTCGCCGCGCGGTACCGCGCGGCGCCGTACGACGCCGCTCTTTTACTTTTGGATTTTGCTCTTCTCAAAAAATGTGTATCGGTTCAGTTGAAACCTGATGGCTGCGCCGCAAAAATTACAAAAACCTATTCATACTTCAAGGGCGGTACCGCGGGGTGAAGTATGACAGGGCCTTTAGTCTCATACATGCACAGTATAGAAATTCTGCTGATGTTCAGTCAGGACAAGGAGTGGGATAGTAATTGTTTTACTTCTTGATAACGAAAAGAAAGGTCTTCTAACGTTCAGGTAGCATATTCTTCAATCTATATTAGACAAATATTAGAGACTATTCGCTCGGTCAGCCTTTTTTAAAGTTTAATTTTACTTCTATGGAATCAAGTATGCTTTGTTTAGAAAAACCGTTAAATTACAGCATTATTTTCATTCTAATGACGACATCCCTTCTGTCTTGCTCATTTTATTTACCATCTTCTCGATCAATGCTGGGGATCGAAGCAGCTGAAGTCAGCAAGAATCTGCTGATTGTCAATCAAAATCTGCTTGATGTCGATAACCTCTTCACATGCGTGTCTGGTTCGAACTATGAACATACTTCACTATTGTACAAAAATTTTGACCGTTGAACAGGTTTGCAAAGAATTGGGTCGGAGATTCTTGACCTGGCTCGATATTTTTACTCACTGACCCGATACATACTTGTTAGTGCCATTTCATTCTCTCCTCGAAGGTATCGCTTTATTGATCTACGTATGCCAAGCTTCCCGAGAAAGTCACATGATCAACAATTTATTGAGCGCCAAATTTTTCTGGCCTTTGTCACGCGTTACTTACAGTAATTATTTGAGCCACGAACTGCTGATTTTATATACGTACTATAGCCTACAAAATCCGATCACGTTCGAGAATCATTGGTCGATATTGCGGTACGCCGCGTTTTTCATTTTTTCGTCTTATTTTGTTTCCTTTTTGCTCTTTTTACTTGTCGAAGGCCCGATTTTGAGCGCCGAACGTCTGCTATTTCGCCGAAAGCCCAAAAATTCGACTCCGCCTGACAACAACGGTGACGTTACACTTGTCTCGCACAGGCAGATGACTGAACAGTGGGTCGAAAGTTTGCAGGAATTCGAAGATATTGCTCAAGAATACGACAATATTAACGAAGATGATAAAAATTGAATATGTAATATTGGTGTTTTTCGATGTGTTCTGTCATTAACTTACAATCTACTGATTCGGGTTTTCTAAAATAGATTATTGTCACTAAATGACGCTATTTATTTGACTTATTACAGAAGTTTTCAACCTGTAGAAAGTGGGCATGAATTTGGACTAAAAAATTTACTGTTTTTGTTCTGGAGCATAGCTGGTTGAGAAAATGTTTTATACTCGTCGAATGCGTGAAACATCAAACAAAAAAAGGAGCAGCTGAAGCTCACAACAAAAAGTCCCAACGAACAGATTGAGATACGATTTCTGCTAAGACTCAACTTAGTTGTGATAATTAAAAAATTAAACCCACCTGAAAATCACACATTTAAGATAACTTGATGCGGTAGGAACGAAAATCATATTCATTTCATTTGAACACCAAAATTCGCAGAGCTAAAGTAAGCAAAGTTGAGAATTTTTGGCTTTTTAAGTACATTTATTTCAGCTTCTGTTAGTTTATGTAGGTCAAACATTATATGCTTTAAATTTGCTCAATATTAGACGAATGCATGAACTACAATATTTTGCATGAACAATGAATGTAAAGTGCGTATTGAGAATACAGCAGTACTCGAAAAATGAAATTTCAGGTATAATATTTATAGATTTTCTTCACAAAAGTCACAATACCTGCCGCTTAAGCTCAGAAACACCAAAAATTTCAGTATGCAGTCAACAGTTTACGATGTCTTCCGCCGGCAGAAAAAATACGAACATTAATATAATGACACTGAGTCACGGATCCTTCTGAGAATTGCAGCCTCTGTTGTGAGAAATTACGAATTGGAACATTTCAAAAATGAGATATTATGAAAGTTTCATATACTGAATATCAGGCTAACAATCACACGGCATAAAAAACAAAATTCGCATAGCTACTCTATCCCAAAGTTGAGAGTTCTTGAATTTTGTGACGTTTTCATCGTTGAACATTCATTAGATGCAGAATACAATGCTGTAACATTAAAATATTTCCCTATTTTACATTTTAAAACTTTCCATGAAATTTTAGGATGCCAAAAATAGAATGATGGTGAAAAGGTTAAATGAGGGCGCCTGGGGCATCTCCCAACTGCAATGCCGCAATATATTTGAAGTGTCTTTTGGCTAGCATGTTTTGGAAAAGTTTCCATGAGACTCGCATTTGTGAAGCTGTATTGATTTGCACCAAGTTCATACTCAAACGGTATTGTGTAAATAAATCGAAAAATCGTCTGAAGTTGACACTAAAAAAGGTTTAACTGCAATTGAAATCAGAAGAGATGTGTTTCAAAACATTAGTGAAGTTTAACTCATCTATAGTCTGTTTTTTATGAAATGTTTCCAAATAGTTCCCTTACTGTCTAAAATTTAACTGTATTCCCACGAAAGCCAAAATACTTTTTGTGATTGTTTCCAATGTGATGTGCAGTCTGAGCAACTGCTATTTTTCACCGAACTTTGTTGCATTAAAAATAGATCTACATAATGGGCTGTATTTTATTGTAAGCCACTTGTTTTGCATATTAATTCGATAGCAGCCAGATCCATCAATCTGTAAATGATGAGAAAAATTCTGGGTTCATATGACACGTCTTGTTCAGCAGCCATTGTGCTCACTTTGATACGTTTGCATACAGCCTTCCTAATGAAGAAAAATAAAGTCATGAATGTTAAGCAATTATTTATTCCATGTGGAAAAAAATCTGAAATTTCAAGAAAAACAGGGTTTTGTATGTCGAAAACAAAAAATTATATTTTTTTCCACTGGGTATGTATTTTTTTTGTAGATTTAACCCCCTAGCAGTAAAAAAACAAATTTTGATCATTTCTTGCCCACAACTAGGAGACATCATAAACTGTCCACTGCATTCTATTTTTTTGAGCACCAGCTATAGATGAACAATATTTTAAAAATCCAGCCTTTTACCGCTTTGAATCGTCTCATTTTCGAAATTTTAAAATGTCATCGAAAGTGTGAAATGCGAAATAGGGAAATTATTTTTATATCACTCCACAGAGCATTGTATTCTGCATCGACAGAAAGTTTAACGATAAAGTTTCGTCATTCCAAGACTGATATTTCTCAATTCTCGTTATAGAATCAGAAACGCAAAAAAAGTAAAAACTATGCGAATTTTTTTCATGCAGGATGATTTTTACCCTGGTATTTAGAATATAAAACTTCTCATAATGTCACATTTTAGACATTAACCAAATTGTAATTTTTTAAGAATAGAGGTTGCAATGCTCAGAAAATGCAACGATAGTATGATGTTCAAACCAGACATGTAATTTGGGGGAAGTGCTATGGGAAACTAGCCATTGAGCGACACGCCCCCAGGATTTTCAATCCTATGGCTAGCCATATGGTAGCCGTAGGAACCCCAATACTTTAGGTGGGAAAAATACCGGAAAATGTCAATCTTTGAACAAAAATTTTCTCGCGCTCCGTGCCATAAATACATTTTTTCGGTGTTTTTAGAAAAAAATTGCGATTTTTTGGAGTATTTTTCGGGCCTTTTTCGTAAAAAATCGAATTTTTTTTTCTTTCAGAGACTCCTTCCACCTGAATTTTTGGAATTACTGACCACCGGCCCCGAAAAAGTGGCCCGACCCCCCCAGACCTCGAGGCCCCGGTACATGTATTGATGCTTCTGAGGTTGAGCGGTAGATATTGGGATTTCATAGAAAAATCAGCAAATTTTTCACTTATAATTTCATCTTTCAAGCACTGTTGTATTCTAAATACGCACTTTACACTCATTGTTCCTGCGGAATATTATATCTCCTGCACTCGTCTAATATTGATCAAATTTACAGAATATAATGTCTGACGTACATAAACCTGCAGAAGTTGAAAGAAGCATTATTTTTCTGACGCACCGGCCACGTGGATTTGGGTATATGACATTTTCGTTCCTAAAGCATCAGTTTACTTTACATATGTGGTTTTCAGATGGGGTCAGTTTTTTATTTATTACATGTCTCTCTGTTTAAGAAACTAAATTTAAAAAGCTCACTCAAAAAATTCGTTACAGTAATAGCGATATTCGGTATGTCAGGGTTACTGTAGGTGCACGTGTTCAACTTCCGTGGTGACGGGGCCCAGGCGAGTAGAGTTGGAGACTTGGGTAGGAGCTCCTAAGGTACGTGCCAAGGCGTTCTGCCTGAGGTTTAGTGAAGTACTGGTGAAGGTATCTGAGAGTCTGTGTGAGAGAGTTTTGGTGTGTTTGTGTTTTGTTAGCCTGTGTTCAGAACTGTTGCAACTCCCTTTGTATAAACCCGAAGGTCAGTTACATCATCATCTAAGACAACAGCAGCCTAACAGGTACACTGAAATGTGCTTCAAATTAATCCAAATTCGAATTTTCAGTCAATGGTAGGTCGCAGAACATGGTTGGTGCTTTTTGCCTGTTGATGAATCGATTTTTAATTTTTAAACTTGCTAATTTATAGCGAAAAAACTTTGAGTGATGAATTCCCAAAAATGAAATTTTTCATGTTGAAAACATTGACCATAACAGGTTAGTTTCTGAACAGTTTCTTAAGACATTGCTCTCTCCCACGACATAGCTTCAATATGGAAAAGTTATGTCTTAAAACACATATGTCTTAGGACATTGTTCAGAAACAGGTCGCAGATTCCGCAATATTCAGAACCGTAAAGAATTTCATTTTAAAAATGAACACTGGTGGGGAAATTTATTAAAACTTAGTAAGACGTCAAATATATAATTTATCAATGATTGTTCTTTCACTAAAACTGCTTTTGTGTCTCAACCGATGAAGAAGTCGTGAAACTATGTGCTTCGTTTTTCCATATTGTTGCTGTTCGAAATCGGCATTTTAGGATCGCTTTTTTTGTCACCGGAAACCGTTGATTTCGACCTTTGTTTTTGCTGTTCCTCTTTTTCTTTAGCCTGTTGCATCCGGTAATCGTCGAAATATGTCAAAATGAAACTGCGTAGGCCGGGCGCCGCACGAACACTAACCGGTTCCAGAGGACCTTGCAAAGCGGTCGGAGATTCAATGGTGCGTACAAAACCGTCGGCGACAAATTTTCCCTGAAAACATAATAAATATCGAGAAACAGTGTCGCCAGAAGATAAATCAATGAAAAAAATATCCGATGCATAGATTTTCGAAAAAAATTTCAACTCGTCGGCACATATGCACGTGGGAGGGGGCGGGGTTTTGGGGGGTTTGACCCTCAGCAAACTTTGATTGAGTCCCAGCAGATTCTTGCTGATCCCCAGCAGATTTGGCTACCCCAGCATTGATCGAGAAGATGACGAAGAAAAATGAGCAAGAGAGAAGAGAAAGTCGTGATAAAAATGGGAATTATGTTGTAGTTCAAAAATATTCGTAAAAAAGCATACTTGATTCCAAAAAAGTAACATTAAAACTTTAAAAAGTGCATTCTAAGCAAGTGATTCCACATATTTGACTAATAAAGGTTATGTTGCTTGGATGTTAGAAGACCTATCTAAGACCGTTTTTCTTATCAAGAACGAAAAAAATTTGTATTTCACCCCCTGTCCCGGCTGACCCCCAACAGAATTTCTATGCTGTGCATGTATGATCGTCGGATTATCCCAGCCGGCCTTATGCCGAGTATTACGTGTATGTATAGATGTATTAAGAGGTGGGATGCTTAGGAGACCTAATTGCACCCATCCATCCCTCAAACGATTGGTGGATGTTGTTCATGAATTTTCAACCTACACTGTGTACTCTCACCCACATTCGCAGGGGTGTCACATGTCACATATATAGCCCGAGATTTGCGGCTCATATTGTTATCTCAGGGCTACGTTATGGGATCATTATGTAGGATATGAGCGTTATCATATACATAATAATATGATCGTCGTGGAATCATATAAACTTTAAAATGAAAAAACAGAACGCCTATTTTTTGGTTGAAAAGGCCGGAATTCCGCCGAATTTCACAGCAACGTATTTATCGATTTTCTTCCGGGAACGTATCAAAATGTTGGAACAATGATTCCATAGCAGATCCTCTAACTCGTTGGCGATCAAATTTTGTTCGCCCAATTTTGAATTTCGGTTGCCAGTTTTAGATCATAACTCATCTAGTTTTAGCAGTTCTTGTCGATGTGGTCAAACGAATGTTTACTCTAACCGACTTTTTTGGTTTTCCAGCTGATTGATGACACAATTAGGGATGCAACGGCCCAAACCATTTTCAGCTATCCGATTCCGAAGCCGAATAATTTCAACAATCTTTTCAGGCTTATTTTATACCTTTGGAGCATCGATATTCTTCAAAATTAATTTATCAGTAGTAACAGTTACTTATCAACATTTGTAATTGCAATTTCACAAATTAATTTTAACAAACTATAATTTTTCTACAGCTTCAAAAGTATAAAAAAGATAAATTATATTATTTTATTTTATGAGAATGAAGCATTGACAGCGTTGTTTCCATTTTTTAAGTGCTCGCTCAACAGTTTCAACATTTGAAGGGTATGCTTCACTTTCCTGCATAGTTTGTACAATATGTCAAGTTTGAAAACTTGTCAAATATATTACCTAGCTTCCTTTTCTAGTGTTCCGCACTGTGCTCTTCGACTGCCGCCAAACTCCGAGAGTCTTCAAAATCTGGCAGTAAATAAACTGAATAAAATAAATAACGGATATCAAAAAATATATGCCACTGCTTTATATCCCTTAGACTTTGTGTAGTCCTATCGAAGCCATCTGAAGCTCCTTCTCGCTCACTATCTTGAAATTATTGTTTATGCTTTTCTCTAGTTTAAGTTTTAAATAAAGTAAGCAGTAACTCTCTTCCACGATAATACAATAAAATTGTATGCAAAAGATTTCGATGCAGTAAAATGATACATTTTATTAACCTTTCATAAGACTGACAGACTTTTGTTACGTATTCAAATCATTCAGTCAATATTAGGACGATCTATAGAATAATAACCGATGAAAGAGTAACTACAAGCTGCAGATGCCAATGTAATCAATTTTCTCAACATGCATACCATCAGTGTTGCATAGCCAAAAAATGCAAAGTTTATGGTGCGGGTTTTAAAGAAAGAACTAAAAATAGTTTGACCACTTTTCTGGGATTATCACCTATATAAATTTGACAAAATCGAAAAAGTTTTTCATGTCATTTGTACTGTGTCGCTTGAGCAATTCCCATTCCCACGTTTCGATGACTGCATAGGGTGCAACCCGCATTTAACAACTGCGAATTTTCTAACAATTCGCTCATAAGCGTCTGATGTAAGATTTTGCGCATCATAGTTGATCCCGATGGGTCATACATTTAAGGCAATTATGCCCATAACATCTGTAAAATTCGGAAATCGTCTTTCCTACAATTAAATCATATTCACATTTTTTAATTTTTCAATTTATCAGTAATCCAACGAACTTTGTATCGATTCACCACTATTGTGCATAAGCTTTTTCTGTGTAGCTCATTTTTATGCAGATTTGTACACAGTTTATTATTTAGCATCGTCATGTAGCTTTCTTGATTAGCAGTACCTATCACAAAAAATAAGGGCCGATGATGCCATGCGACCATATTCATTTTCAAATGCAGAGGCTTGGAGATTTTAAACTGGGGAAGATTCATTTTCCAGCATCCTTGAAAATTAAAGAGAGTGGCCACAGCAGCCATCTCAACTACGAATTGTTGCAAAATAAGAGCGCCTTACCCGTGCTCGGTTGGCTCAGTTGGTTATAGCGTGCGGACGGTAGCCGCAAGGTTCTGGGTTCAAGTCCCGAACCGAGCCTAAGGGGCCAACTATACTTCGCCGTACGGTGCCGTATGGCGCCTAATGAGCGGCTGCTATACTTCACGCCGTACGGTGGTAAATGATAATAAAAATGATAAGTAGCTGCTATACTTACGTGCCGTACGGTGCTGTGCAGCGCCGCGCGGCGCCGTACGGCGCATAATAAGTAGCTGCTATATTTACGTGCCGTACGGCGAAGTATAATTGGCCCCTAACTATTACTGAAGACCCGAGTAGCGGTAGCAGGTTGCCTCAACAAATCGAAAAAAAATCATAATCCTCTCGCCTATCTTCATTGAATTACTCGAACCCGAATACATTAAAGGTAAATGCCAGAATCCGAATAGAATCGAAAATGAAGTAGAATCGAACTACCTGCTGCATCCCTAGAAACTATGTCTGTTTTTACGGAAACGCTTCTAAATAACAAAAGCGGAAGGCAAGTACCACACTTTCATTTTTTCTATGTTTTGCTGAATCATACGTGATATTAGGACGAGAACTTCGTGAACATACTCAACTAGCCATTAACAAATTTCTAAGGAAAAAATTTACAGCAAAAGATTGGTGCAAAAGATTTTGACCACAGTGCCAATTTTTGTCTTTTTTTCAAATTTGGAAGCATTCTAGAAAAACGAACTATATCTAGTTGATTGAAATAGCACATGCCTTCTTGTGCGCGTGAAAGTCAATTCTTAATTTTGCAGACACCCTGCGCGCAAGTAAAGATTCCTATCGATATGTAGATATTTTTTACCTTCAATAAAATGAGAGTACAGCCTTCACTGATTTTTTTAGTTTTATCGTTACGATCGAAAATCTGCCAATTTTTCCTGATAAAATTATCCAGAGCTGGGCTAGTGTAGTTTGAAAACGGTGAAATTTGCCTCAAAAAATCGCGGCACCGATTGAGAACGTCTTCCTCTTCAAATTGATCGGCTAAAAAAAGAGGTGCATTTTACAAAAGTATCAGACACAAAAACATATGGAAAAGCAAAGCAATGGGAACACAACGAATGAAGATAAATTCAAAACTGAACGTGACAGCAAAAACAAAAACAAACAGTGCATTAAAACAAAAAATACTGGACTAAATTTTTGAATTCGATTACTTACAAATGCTAGGATCAATTTGGAGCAGATGTAAGGCGTGTTTGGCTCTCACGAAATACGCTACCACGTAAGTCTCAGCGTAAATGCTGCCGCTGCGCTTGGGCGGGACGAAAGGTGGACGACGATTGTTGAGCATGGCGGCCAAGAAAGCCTTTTCACCCGTGAATTGTCCGGCGTAGATTAAATGTTTCGGTTGGGGTTTTGCGTTATGGGTCCTGATCATAAATCGACAAATACCGCGTTTGATGAAATAGGCTCCATCGGCGTTTTCTCCTTGTCTGCAAAAATCAATACGTAGATCATAGCTACTGTAGTCAAAAATGATTCAATCTAAAAATCCAAAATACATATCAGGTTCTGTTATTCAGTTTCCAGAAAACTTAAATTTTCGCACTATCAACAGTAGCACACCTGTTCCTTAAACCCGTTTCACACTTCTGCTCGTTGCTCGGCGGGTAACCTCGTCGAGCATGCTCGGCGCGCAAATATTTGCTCGGCGAGCAGAACCCCGACCACAAAAAGTTTGCTCGCCGAGCATGCTCGGGGTAGTAGAAAATTTTTCTGCTCCTTCGAGCATGCTCGGCGAGCAACACATGTTATAAGTATGGGCGCGTCCCAGACTGGGCTAATTTATCAAAAATTAAACACTGCGTGCACGATCAATGCCAAATTTTGGGCGCTCTAATCGGTCGGTAGTGGGTATGTATCGGGCCAGAGAATATCGGGTTGGACCAGGCAGTAAAAATACCAAGTCGGGTCACGGGTCGGGTCAGAGACATCTAGCAAACCAGGTTGAGGGTGAAAAAAAATATGTTCAGTTCATAAAATGTAACACAAGCATATACTCGCCATGTTACATGTTTGTTTATTATTTAGTGTAAATAAACATTGAAAATGAGAAATGACTAATGCTTTAAAATAGTAATTGCTGCTTTCAGAAACGAGAAATGAAACGAGACAAGGGAAATGAGAAACAGACAAAATCTTTCTCTTATTCAAGACAAAAAACGAAAATCAATCCGATCTACGATTATTGGAAATAGATTAAAAAATCTTAAATGATAGCCACAGATGGCTTGTCCCTCTTGTTTGCTATATTGTTGAATAATTCTTCGTGAATTATGGAAATTGAACGATTTTTAAGCGTAATTTTTCAGAAGGTGAAGGCTGAAAATTATTCATCAACCATTGTGTCATAATGCATTGAAGGAAAAAAGCACATTGTCATTACATTCAACGTGTTTCTTATCACCAATAACCAAAAGTAACCCAAGATTTACGCCTACCCAGTAAGTAGTCACATGCAGGGCTGATTAATGCAAAAATTGCCATAGAAAACATGATATTATCGATCATAGGTCGCCCAAAAAACTATCGGCCGATATTTAAAAAAGTCAATTATCAGCCGATGCCAATACATCGATCATTCCCCACCCTCATTCGAAAACTACCAATAAAATTTTATTTTTGAAATATATGTAATAATGACTAAATTAATCTCATGTAGCGTAAAATTTTATCCGTTTTTCTTCTGGCAATAACAATGATCAACTGAATTTTTTGACCCGTGACTTTCAAGGCACAGAGGTATCCTGGATAACGGGTAAGATCAAGAGTCTTTTTTCCCCTTTCGGGTTGGGTCAGAAAATATCCGGTAGGATCAAGTAGCATACCTGGTCAAGAGGTCCGATACATCCCTAATCGCTAGATTTATTCATGGAATTTCATTTTTTTGTTGTGCCTATTCGAAAAAATTATCAGATAATGAAGAATTTGAACTTATTGAACTTGTTCGTGAAAAAGAATTCCTGTTTAACGTTTAATTCCCTGATTACAAGGACGTTAGGAAAAAACGCCGTGTCTTCAAAGAAATTCAGGAGGAACTAAGTATTCAAGGCACTGATTTTGTGGTTCATACGTGGGAAGAAATAAGTATGCATTTCAGGGGAAAAATTTGCTGCTCGGAGCTGTGCTCGGAGATGTTTGCATGCTCGGCGAGCATGCTCAGGGTAAATTTGCTCGCCGAGCAGAAGTATGAACCGGGTTTAAGCTCACGGAATGAGCGTAAAAACGTGAAAACTTTGGAGGAAAGTGAGAATCTTTTTGTTTCATTACGCAGCTGATTCTGATAGATCCAGAAAATAAATGAAAAAAGAAAGAAAATTTTTTTGACTGGCTGCATTCTGAAACAGACTGTCATTACTGCATTTTTGGTCTTGCGAATTAAATAATAATTTAACATTTCAATAATTTCAAGCTAGCTTGATTCCTCTGTTTTTGAGTCTTATCTTACACAAAAATTTCCTCGTAACGACTGTAGCTTACCTGACAATATACTGCCCGATTTCATATTCTTTTCTGATCGAATTTTCACAAATGAATTTGATAATATCATCTTTCCTTGGACTATTTTCGATCCAAGACACATTTTCTAGGCACTCGGCGAAGCTTGGTTCTACGATGCTTTCTTCGGTCATTTGATTGACCTTTTCAATTTTTTCGCGCAATTCTTTTTGCAGAAATTTATAGCTATCCCTAAATGATCAGCTAATTAATTTTCTAACTGTATCGCGGAATATTCCGATGTTCTTCGTTCAAAAAACTTGGTGAAGTCGAATAATTTTTTAAACTGTTCAATGTCGAGATTGGATGGGCGCAAAAGCCGAAAATACAAAACAACAGAACTGGAAGAAAGAATAATGTAGAAATAAATAAAAAAAGAAGCAAAATTTGATTTAGATGTTCATGGAGTAACGTTCGATCAATTCTTAATCTACATGAAAAACTTGTCTTAGGGAATTCTCGTCTTCGAAATTATTTAGGACGACTTCCAGACATAGTCAAGCCATTATTGAGGTATAGTTCCACACATAGCCAAGCGATCATTGAGGTATAGGTATGAGCAAGACACAAATTCTCACCTGTCTATGTTCCCGGTCGAAAAATCTTTTTCGATTGTGTCCATGGCTTCACACAATATCATCTGAGAAACTTGAATCGTTTTGATATAAATCAGCCAATTGCTGTTTCGATCAGTCGAGTTTATGACATTGATCATTTTGGTCGAGGCTTTAGAACTCATGTCCAAATTTTCCGCTTCCAATTTTTGCCTGATTTCTTCTGAATCTATAATAACAGAGAAAATAAGCGCATCGCCAAGACGGATAATTCATCGTAAGTGGATGTTCATAAGGCGTATTTGTTGTTCTTTTGAACTATTTGTACAATTAAAATTGATGACTTTCAAACGGAAACGAGTAATTTTTCGTTTTTTGATTGGTCGACTGTGACCGACATTGAATGGTCAGGAATTTGCTGAAGATCCATCCATACGGCACAGCCAGAAAAGTTTACCGTAGATAAATTTTGTAGAACTGCATTTAAAATCATATGTTATTAAGTTAAATGAACAAATAAAAATTTTGATATAAAATTGATTCATCAAATGCATAAGTCAGTCTCATAATGCAAATTTTACATGACATCTATAGATACCTAGTACGACCGACGAAGTGGCTTGCTGCAATTTCTCCATAACGTGTTCGGAAATCAAAATGATCGAATGCATGAGCTCGAAGCATACGCGATCGGCGTCGGCGACCATCCGCTGCAAGTAGCCAGCTAAAACGCGGGGTGCCAAGTAGAAACACCAGAACGGCAAATAACATATTTCGAAAATAGCCGAAGAAACGTTGGCACAACGAAAAATTTGATTCATGGTTTCGGTCGCCAAGAATGACAGTTCTTCGTGGACAAACGCCTTGGACGATTTCAGTCGCCATTTTGACGTCTTTGCAATCCCGAGCACCGAACCTGCCGATAATAAATAAAGCACGATCATTAAAATGTCGTAGTATCGACCCAATTTGGCGTTGTACTGATAGTCTTCGACGTGACGTCTAAAAACACATATTTCCTTTTCATACGTATTCATATTAATGAAGCATAAGCTCAGACATCTTGATTAAAAATTTAGAAACTTTCGATCTTGTTTTATCGGAAAACCAAAAGCGGAGTTTCTAATAAAACACATTATCCATTCCTAAGAATAAATTCAAATCACATTTTTTAAAATGAACTTCATAAAGCGCAATGTCCGTATTACTCGGATCTAGATCTGCTGATGTGCTGATATTTTCAGTGAGCTAGATAATGCCGTCAAGCGACTAGATGATCAAAAAACTCAGCTAGAAATCATCTACTTTTCATACATTCAGACAAAACAGCAAAAATCATATGCCTTAAGAGCTGAAAGAAGGCTACTAGAATTTAAAAATCTGGTAATCAACCAAAAATTTGGATTCTTCATTCAGAAAAAACTTCATACACTGCCCTGCTCTGGAACTGCATCGTAGTCACGGTGGTGGTCATCATGAGTTTTAAAGCTTGAAAGACAAAATACTGTAATATGAATATGGTCCAAAAAACTGAAAATTTTCTGTTTAAGAAATTTCCGTAAAACTGGAACGTTCAGAGAAAAAGGTTCGGAACGTAAACCTGATGCAAAAAGAATTTTACCACAAATATTTTGAACAACTCAAAAGTAAGTATCGATCATGTGCAAATTCAAAACAAAGGCCTGCAAGTATGATAATACGTTTGTATTAGTTATGTTTACTCTACTTTTCATTGATGTTTTGAGGCACGATTTCTCGTAGGATTCAACTTGATTGTGATAAGTAAAAAATTAACCCGACCTAAAATCACATATTTGGTGTAATTTGATGCACTAGAAGCGGAAATTATATTGTTTTTCCCTGAAAATCAGAATTCGCATAGCTACAGTAAGACAAAAACTGGAAATTGTCGATTCCTTCGATTTTAACATACACTGCTTTCAAAATTTGCAGGTTTTGGTACGTAGACATCCCGTTCTAAAAATTTGCTCAATATCAATCGGATGAATGGGCTATAATTTACTGTAGAATTTGTGAGTGTAAAGGAAGCGGTGTTCGAAACATCAAATTTTGAGAAAAAATTGTCATTTTTTCACAAGAATTACCATATCTACTGCCAAATCTCAGAAGCACCAAACATTTCCCAATACAATAGATAGTTTACAATGTCTTCTAGCTGCTGACGAAAAGTTCCGGAAATTCATGCACTGTTTGGGGGTCGCACAACTTGGAGTTTGAACACCATCTTATAACTGCATTTGCTGATAATTGTGATCCCTATGGTGGGACTATCACAGATGAAAAATTTCAATAATGAGCCCATTATAACAAGTAAGTTTTTTATGCTAGCTCTTAAAATATTTCCTCAACTGCATGAAAAAAATTCGCAAGGCTACAGCATCTCAAATTTTGGAATTTTTGTATTTTTAGCATTTTACTGTCTGCCTACGAGACGTGAGATGTATCGAGCTAGCCATGAAATAAATTTATCGTTGATCATTCATCAAATGCGGAATATTATGTATGCCCTATAGTGTCGAATAAAATGTTTTCTGGACTTTTCAGTTTACACTTTTTAGAAGGTTTTAAAATGTCCAAAATGAAAATGGTAAAAATGGCGAAAAAGCAGCTTTTCCGCACGAAATTACAAAAGCTTAAAAGTATCGGAAATTACTTTGTGCAATGAATAGATTACGATGTCTCCTAGTTTCCTAAAAAATGACCAAAGTTTATGTACTGCTAAAGTGTTGAATCGACAAAACAACTACTATGCTATGCACCATTCGTTTTGGAACGATTGATGCATTGGGGAGAGTTTCGGCAAACGCAGCCTTACTAAAGATTAGGAAATAACATTTGATGATGTTGGAATGACTGAAAAGAGCAATAATCAGGGAGTCTGTATCACGAAGGAAAAATCTGTTGAATGCAGTCAACGAGCTTTCCATAATTTTGAATAAAAGTTTGACTACAATTTCCCCACGTCGATCACTTCAAATGAATTGGATAACTACTTTAGTTGATAAATTTTAATTCCCAATTATTGACCAACAAAAATTGACTTTCATCAAAAATTTTTTTTTTGATAATAGGGAAAAGCTCATGCATGCGAAAAATCACGTCGATGAACTTTTATGGTCTTCTTTTTCTTTGGCAGGAAGTCTGGTACTGCGAACTTGAGGCAGGCCCTGCCATACTTCGTCAGATAGTGTCGGCCGATGTCGGCCGACAGTCGGACAGAGCTGCTATACTTCTGCTTTACGACACCGGCCGAGGTTGGCCGACACCAGGTTGCAATTTCGATCGTGTTGAAATTTTTTGTCCAACGCTGTCCGACACAAGAAAATCCACATAGCGTCGCCTGACACCGGCCAGAGGCCAAACAGCCTATGCGGTGTCGGCCGACGCCGGTCGACACTATCCGACGAAGTATGGCAGGGCCTTTATATGGATGTTTATTATGTCTTGTATTAAACGTATTAAAGACATTTTCTGGACTGATATGGCGTCATTTAAAAGAATCTGTTGTATTTTTGGTATGTTGGATTGGCGGTTGGGATGCTGGTGATGCGGCGTGAGCAGGATTGGGATTCCGAGGTTGCGTCCTTAATGTACGTGCTTCCCACACCCACGTTTACCCGATAATCTAATTACTGGTACTTAAACCCCAACACTAATTATCCCCACGATTAAAGAAAGATCCGCTTTCTTTAATTGTCTCCCTTATTGGGCAAGATCGAAAGGCGAGAGTTTTTTCTACCTTTTAATATTACGCAACAAAACACGAAACTTACGTGAACCAAACGAAGACGGGCGAGAAAAATAAAAATACTAAATCAACTCCCACGCACGGGCGAGAGAAAGACGAAAGGTGCGTGGTGGGAGGTGGCGAGTATGGACTAGTGGTGGCCAACGGGGCGCACAACTAGTAAACAAACATATAAAATTTTAACACTAATAATAATAATTGAGAGAGACCAGCACACGCGTACCGACGTGCGCTACAGTAAGATGGCTACTGGTGGTCCGCGTTGCTCTCTCCACTTGCCCCCTGCGGGCCTCTAACGCGCTTTGACAAAACGATAAAAAATCGGCGGAAAACACACTACAACACCCCTCCCCCCTTGCAGTAGATCGCCCTAAGCGATCGTCAAGAAATACCAAAAAACGTGCAAGGGGAAGGGCTCCGCCACTACAGGCCATCGCCGGGGTTGCCGAAGAATTCTTCGGCGTCACACAGCGGGGCCGGCGGAGTTGTTGGGGTAGTTTGAGCCGATTTTTGGGGCGGCGACAATAGTGCGTCCAGCGGCGAAGGTAAGGACAAAAACGGGGCAAGTGGGGGCGTGTAGCGGGCCACAGGCGGTCAACTTACTGTGTGGTTGCAGCGTCGGCTGCACGTGCGCTGGAAACACGAGTACAAAAATATAAAGCATGAACGAGATTAGAAATTAAACAACCGGTTTGAAATGAGGCGAAGAAAAACAAACAAAGACAAAGAAAACAAAATTACTGCACAAAAGCTTTGTTCTAATGGCGGCGGCGGTGGCGAGTATCGGATGCAGATCCGTAGTTTCGAGGAGAATCGCGGCGGTCGCGTTCGTTTCGGCGATATCGATCGTTATGGTAACCATGTGGATTGCGAGGGTCGTCGTGGCCATCAAAACGGATATTACGGGAGTAGCGGGATCGACCGTAATCAGCGGTATCGCGGCGGCGCGACGACGAGGTGGACGTTTGAAGTTGAAGCCGCGAGAGCGGGTTTACGCCTCGGGCTGGCAGTTGAGAGGCGATTAATGACGGGCGATCGGACGGCAACCCTGTTGGCGGCAACGGTCGCGATGGCAGTAGATTCCACCGGGCAGAATAGTCGTGCCGACGCAGCAGGGGTGCGGGGCGATCCGTCTGGCTGTGATACTGCAGATAGATTTGTTGAATGTCAGCGATTTCCGGCGGTTGCAGGAACGGGGCGTAGCGCGGGTAAGCCATCCAACTGTCTATGAGTCCGACAGCGGTGTTATAGGCTTGTAGCAGGCAGGAGGGGTTATCCAAACCGCGGGCTTCGTATAGGAAAAGGGTCAAGTGGGCGGTGTGAACGGCGTCAACGACGCTGAGCTCCTCAGCCCAAAGACCGGCGACCCATTTCAATATCAGAGTGGCCACGTCGTGCGAGATTGGTGGTTGTTGTTCTTGATAAGCGGGGCGGTAGTGATCTTGAAAATATTGGTACAGCGCGAGCGAAGCGTTCGTAGCACGGATGTGCACGGGCATGATGATGCGAATGCCGAGGCCGCCGAAGAAGTTGATCAATACCATTTCGTGTAGCGTGCGCGGCGAGAAAAACTCGACGGCGGGATCGATATTCGGTGGGTAGCCCGGTGTTACTAGCATAACACAATGGGGCATATCGGTGGTTCGGAAACGTGTATAATTCGGTAATTGCGTGGCTTTGCTGGGCAACCGTGGTTTGATAGTTGGTGCGGGACTTGGTGGCGGAGGGGCTCCAAGAACCGGTCTAGTGGCGATGATCACTGGCGGCTGTTTGAATGTGGTAACCGAAGCCGACGTCGGGGACATAGGCGGCAGCGACGTGGTGTGGGTTACCGTAGTCGTTGCGGCAGTTGACTGAACCGTGGGTGGTTGCGATGTGACTGTTGGCGGAATCGTGGTGGTAGTCGACGTGGCGGCATCCACCTCCATAGGAGGCGGTGGAAGCGGGACTTTGAACTCATCTTTCGGCGGGTTTTTCAAGGCTTCAAGGCGGCGTTGGATCTCGGCGTCCCTATGCAACGGGCTAATAAAGTCCGTCAACTTGGGCGGTGACCGGTGGAACTCGCGGCGATGTGTCTCTTCGTAGAAGCGGGTCGAATGTACCTTGCGTGTTTGTTCGCTTTGTGTGCGTTGTGGTGGTACATCATCGTGGCATTCGAGTTGACGACTATCCCGGCTGGTTGGTTGAGTTTGTTTTGTTTCTCTACCGTGGCGATCATCGCGACAGTGTGACTCGTGACGTGAACGGTGGCTATCGGGTTGATGAGCAGGCGGCGGTTTCGTTGCCGGCGCTGCTGTTTTGGAGGAGTGGCGTTTGGGTTTCGGCGTTGACGTGGCGTGCGAAGATCTTTCAGCCTCTTCGCGGGCTCTCTGTTTATCGCGTTGTTTGCGGCGTCGAGTTGTACGTTCGCTGGGCATTCTGCCGCGCTCGGCATGCGGAGTGCTGGGTGGCGGTGTTTGCCGCGTGCTCGGTTCGTCCGTTGTTCATGTTTTGTGGGATTTGCGGTACGCCGATTCTTCCTGTAGGTGTTGTTTTTGCTTTGCTGAGTGTTCATACTGGCCAGGTCTTCGGATAGGGTTACCGTAGCGATCTAGAGCCGGCACGGACGTGCTGGGTGCCTGTGGGGTTTGAACATCCACAGGCGCCGTCGGCGGCACTAGAGGCGCGGGTTGCGGCAGTTGCGGAATCGGTTGCGATTGCAATGTGACCGGCGGCGGTAAAGGAGCTGGTGCTTGTGCGACAGGTTGGGCTATCACCGGAGCCGTTTGAGCGGCTTGCGGGACCGGGGCCATCAACGTCAGTGGAGGCAACAAAATTCATTCTATCTCGTCCTTTAGCGCTGCTGGGAAATCTTTCCACTGATGTTCGGGGAACAACATACCAGACGGCGGTGGCGGAAAATGATACGCGGCGAGTGCTGCGGCCAAGGCGTCCCATTGAGTAGCTGAAATAATCTGTTGCGAAAAACGTACAGGAGCACTATACCTGGCTGCGGCAACGGTGGCAATTATCGGAGGTCCCGGCAAAACTGCCGGTGTCGCCAAATATACTCGTGGGTCCACGGCAGGTGCCGCGGTCGGCGTCGTATCAGCGGGTTCTATAAGGGCGACATCCATAGACGTGGATTGATCCACCGTGCTTTCTTCGGGTATATCGGTCAACATTTGTTCTGACGTCATCGTTTTGGAATCAATCGCGGCGGGTTGGACGGGAGTAGATTCGTCCATCAGAGCCAGGGCAATATTGGAAATTTCTTCGAGCGTCAGTTTCAAGAAGTCGTTGATTTGGGTGGGGGTTGCAGTTATGTCGGAGGGCGCGGCGGTTATAGGAAGGGCCGACATGTCCGTTGACGGCGGCAGCTTCGCTATGTTGAGATCAAAAATTGGCGTATCGAGTCGCTCGTCATCGGCGGGTTCGACTTCGACATCGGTGGGGCGTTCGAGGAGTTCCTCGGTGGTGAGCGTTTGCACCGAAGCCGTAGTCGGCATGAGGTACGCGTACACCGGCGCGGGGAACGAAAAACGGTTTTGAAAATCGATGAGTGCAATGAACGACGAGTAAAAATGGAACCGGCTGTGCGGATTGGCTGTGTAGTCGTGTTCATCGATTTCAATTTCTTCGACGGACGTTTCCATGTGGAAGTCTTCATTGAACACAATCGGGCGTAAGGCAAACCGATTGCAAATGTATGCGCCGGGGTCGCTAGAGAAACTCGGTTCGCGTTCCGGGATGCGGTTCATCCAGTTCGTAAGGAGCGAGTTGGGGTTGCCGTCACTGGGATACCACATACACTCGTAGAATGCGGCCTGGATTTCTGGTTTCATCGATTGAGCGTGGCGAAGTAGTACATCGTTGACGGAGGCATATTCTGCGGCCGAACACGGTGACAGGAGAAGCGCGGCTAACGGCATGAAAGAAGTTAGCTTTCGGAACCAGTCTCCGTCCACCTGTAAAAAATTAAGAATGGTGGAGGGGTGATAACGATAATGAGTACCGTGATAGGTGCACTCGCGGAGGGGTTGATCGGCGGCAACGCGTTCTGTCCAGAGGTCATCAACCTTGTGATGAAGCGGTGGTAACGCGGGGTCGTTGTATGGCATCCGATCGCGGATGGCCAACTTGTATACCCGGGAAACCGGAAAGTTGAGCAAGTCGATGAGCCGGTCGGTGAGATTGCTCTTCATGGCCGACGTGACGGCTGCTTGAAGGCGTTTGGGATCGTCGAAAACGGATCGTGGTTTGAGAGCCGGATCTTCGTCATCGCAAACGTCCGGTGATTTGTTCCATTGGTCCTTTTGTTTCTTTTTCTTTTTCTTTGGCGCTTTCGGAACGGGGAGAAGCTTCGGATGAGTTGTTCGCATCAAAGCTTTGACGTCCCGGAAGCCATTGGGTACCGTTCCTAAACAAAAAGACCGACCATGGTCGGACGCTGTGCAATCATACATGAAAAATTTGTAAGCGGAAAGAACTTCGTCTCGCATAATCGCGGGTAAGGCGACTTGCGATGTTGTCGGGTATATTCGGTTGGCATAGTCGGGGGGCAAGGCATCCGACAACGCGATGTTGTGAAAGGTGGCGATAACGTATTCGGCGAGGTGGCCAATTTCGGCGGCATCCAGCGAGTCGTGGGGAAACAACGCGGGGGCGTTGTAAACCTCAGGAATGAAGCCGTAGCGACCAAAGGCCGAAAACAATAGCAACGGATAGTAGGCGTCGAGAGCCACGTAGGCCAGGATGTCGGATTGCAGGAACGACGTCGTCGGGTTGCTGAAGAAGCGCAGGGCTGCCGGAAAGCGTAGCGTGAGCTTTGAAACATCCAGCGCCCACATGGCCGAAACAGTTGCTTTTAGCATACTTTTTTCGGGGAAGAAGCCAATTCCTCGCGCCAGCTCCTACAGCGGCGGAGATATGTCGATGTTGCGAATAACACGGTACGCTTCGAAATGAATGGCTTTGACGACAGGGTCTTTGTTTTTCTTTTGCCGATCGGTCCGGAATCCCAGAAGAGCATATATTCCCGCCCAGTCGTCGGCTCCATCGAAGGAAACTACGATGGTGTGTTCGCCGTCGACTAGGGAGAATAGCGCGGTCCAGTCTTCCGGGGTAGCGGTGAACGTTTCGAAGACAAACATTGTGCCGTTCAGGAATGCGAGTTGAACATATCGAGGGTAGCTAGACGCCGTGGGGTCGGCTGGCATGGGCAGGGTGAACTGGAACTGTTTTATATCGGTGGCCATGATCGATTCGGTGTCAAAGCCGACCAGCGTATAGCCATGGAAGTTTGGTGTGGGTTGGGTGGCCAAGGCCTGCCCCAAACTTCAGGGTGAAAGAAATATCGGTGGTGGCAAGACATTCGGGGGTCGTGCGTACATAGATATGTACCACGATTCCAAGTCGGCGACGCGAGTCAGGCGTTTGACGTTGTTTTCTAAACAAGAGCGAGCGCGATATTCAGCATGTGACACATGGGGCACCAAATCGAAAGGGCGAAATGGGAATTAGAGGATGATTTAGACGTGAAGCAGGAGGGAGGCGCGGTGTTGCTTTCAATTCGTTAGGAGGGCACATGCTCTGAGAAGGCGTTGGCTTGGGCGTCGATGTCACTTTGATGGGCGCATTTGGACAACTGGATCCGGCTACGATAGCGAGATAACGAGAGTTGTCGTATGCGGGAATCAAAGCAGCGGCTGGTTGTGGACTGAGGACGCCACAACTTGATGATGGCGGTGATCGCGGCGGCTGACCATGGGACTCTGGCCCAAAACTATGGAGTGGGGGGTTACCCATGGGGTCCCAAGCAAAAGAGCATGCAAAAATAAGTAGCAAAAGCAGAAAACGTGAGAAAAATACCGTCGCAGGCGAAACTGAGATTGTTTTGGTGAGGCTGCTGCTAGGCCCATCGTACATATCGTTTGTTGACGTTGATTGATTCACGATACGGTGGGGGCTCGTCGGCCGTGGAGGTGGATCCTGTGGACGGCGTCGTCATTTTGAAAAGATGAGTTTTAAGGAGCAGCTGGAAGATGCGACTATTGCTGATGGAAGCGAAAAGTGGAAATGAAATAGTAAGAGAATAAGCCGCTGAAAGGTGAAGAAAGTGTAAAGTAAGAAAATGCAAACACTACCGTTACGAAAAGCAACACAAACACCACTATGTTAATGGGGACTAAAATCAACCTTTCCCAATTAATCTTATGAGAGTGATAGCGCCAGGGTCGGGCGGAAATAAACCGAATGGCCTCGCGCTGAACAGAACCTGACATTAAAGAAGAGACCCCCTCCTATCATAATACGTGGGGACCGGGGCAGGATGTAAGGTGATGTTGTAAAGTCGTCCGAGTGCTAGTAAAGACGGGTTGAAGGGAAGTGTTTTGAAACTGCCGTGCATCCTTGCTCGTCAGCGAGGTCGCCATAATCTGAATTAAACAAACGTAAAGATTATTTACAACGCGGTGTGATGAGCGCCATATCACAAAAGAAAAAATTTCAAAGCAAACTATTGCCGGTGAGAAGTGTGGGGCATACGTGGTCCACCTTCTTCGTTTTCGAACGCGTCCTTCGCCGGTCGTGGGACAAACGGTTTTAGTCGTGTTATGGAGACGGTCTGCGGGCGGCCGGGCGCATCGAGTGAGTCGATGGTGACAACGTTTTCGGCTGCGCGAGAGGCATCCGTGATGAGGAAAGGCCCAATGAAGTCGGGTTGGATTTTGTTGGCTTTGCGCCTGTTAGTTAAAAGAACTAAGTCATTGACGACGAACTCGCGTTTTCAGGCTTTGCGATCAAAGTATTCTTTGCTGGCGACGGCTGCGGCATCGAGGTTAGCTTTGATTTTCTCGTGCATTTTTAGTTGTGCTTGCATAAGGATATGCTGATAGGCATTGTAATTCAACGGCAAAGTGAGTCGGCGGGCGTAGTCGTAGTCGAAAGTGATGCGCAGCTCATATCCTCGTAGTAAACTGAATGGCGAATGGCGGGTAGCTGTATGCGGCGTGGCCTTGTAGGCGAACACGGCGTAAGGCAAGTAGCATTCCCAGTTGTCTGGATTGTCGGTGGTGTACTTTTTCAGCTGGGCGATCAATGTTTGATTGAAACGTTCGACCATTCCGTTGCACTGGGGGTGGTATGCCATTGTTTTTACCTTTCGGATTTTGAGAAGTTCGCATATATCTTGCATAAGTTTTGATGTAAAACATCCACTTAGGTCCGAGAGGAGGACAAGCATGCTGCCGTGCATGAGGACAACCTTGTTGATAAAACATTCCACTATTGTTGAAGCTTTTTGATCTGGTATCGGATGCGCGGACACAAATTTTGTGAAGTAATCCTGAAAAACAATAACATATGGGCATTTCTCACCTATGGGTGAAATGTTGAGGATGTCGGTTGCCACAATTTCAAATGGGTGTTTGGGTTGGATTGGCAGCAGTGGCGGAGGCGGTGACGTGCGCGGCATCGTCAGTTGGCAAATCTTGCAGGACTTGATCCACTCGCGGACGTTTTCTTCCATGCGGGGCCACCAGAAGTGAGCTTTAATTGCTGCTAGCATGCGGTTCGTTCCTTGATGATTCAAAATTTTTGCGCCGTGGAATTGGTGGAGAGTTTGGTCAACCATGGAGGCGGGTACGACTAAATGTTTGACCTCTTTAAGTTGACGATACAAAATTTGATCTTCGAGGAAGAAAATCGGTGGGTGTTTGGCGGTGTTGTCTGTTCTGAGGGTGGCGATAATTTTTGATATGGCTGGATCTGCGGCTTGAGCTTTTAAAACTTCCTCGTGGGCGGTGATCGTAATGACGTCGGCCGGGGGCGGTTCGTGGTCGATAGCTGTAGGCATTGAATTAGAGAGTGCGGGTTGACTGATGGTCTTTTTTGTCATTGCCCGGGTGATGGCGTTGATTTCGGTTTTGACTTCCGCATGCGGTGAGGCCACTGCTGGGCGTATTTCCGGTACCGTTAAGTCGGTTTCCGTAGTTGCACCAGCAGGGTGAAAATTCTTACGGAAAATCGTGGCGGTCAAATTTTCAGCGTTCTGGATTGGTGATTTGTCGCGGTCGTCCTTTCTGGACAAAAAATCGGCACAGGCGTTGTCTTTACCTTTGATGATTCAACTTTATAGTCGTAATCTTGGAGGCTGATGGCGAAGCCTTGAAGGCGTGAGTTTCGGTGTTTTTCGTCTTTGAGCCATTCGAGCGGCTTGTGATCGGTTTGGACAATAACTTTTTGGCCGTACACATAGTGGCGGTACATCCGGAAGCCGTAGACAATGGCGAGGCATTCACACTCAGTTGTACTGTAGCGGGTTTCGGCATCGGTGAGCACGCGGCTATTGTAGGCGATGACCCATTGATTGTTTCCGTTTTCTTGATACAAAATCGCTCCAATGGCGGTCGTACTGGCGTCGGTTTGGATGACGAATTGCCCTTTGCCATCGTAAACTGGGTAGCGGAGAAAGGGCGAAGACGTAAGGGCAGTTTTGATACCTTCGAATGCGGCGTGGTGTTCGTCCGTGGCGAAATATTGGGCGTCTTTACGTAGAAGTCCGTACAAAGGACTGGACAATGTTGCCAAGTTCGGGATAAATCGCTTGCACCATTGGACTAGACCTAAAAAACTTTGCATACCTTTTTTGGTCTTCGGAAATTCATAGTTGGCGATAGCTTTGACTTTCTCCGGGTCGGCTGCGATTCCACGGGCACTAAGTAGGTGGCCTAAAAACTTGACTTGCGGCGGCAGGAATTCGCATTTGTCTGGTCGAAGCGTGAGATTGGCTGCGCGGAGGGGGTCGAAAATAATTTGTAAATGTTCTAAATGTTCTTCAAACGAATTCGAGAAAATAATAATATCGTCGATATAAACGAGGCAAATCTTCCAAATGTACGGGCGGAGAATTCTTTCCATTAAACGTTGAAATTCGGCGGGCGCATTCTTCAAACCGAATGGCAAAACTTTGAATCGAAACAAACCTTCTTGGCAGATGAAGGTTGTTTTATCGCGGGAATCGGCGTCGAGGGGTACCTGCCAGTACCCTGCTTTGAGGTCGAGGGTGGTGAAGAATTTCGCATGTCCCATTGCGTCCAAATAATCGTCAATGCGTGGGATCGGAAATTTGTCGCTTGGCGTAACGACATTTATTCCGCGGTAGTCGACAACGGGTCTCCATGAGCCATCTTTCTTTTTTACCAAGAACAGCTGTGCGGCCCAGGGCGAGCGGGATGGTTCGATGAAATCGTTGTCGAGCATTTCTTGAATATGTCGGCGTACAATTGGTCGTTGTTCCATTGCGGCACGGTAATAATGGCGGGAAACGGGCTTTGCGGTGCCAGTGTCGATACTGACAGTCAACTCGCTGGTGATAGTTGGTTTATCGCCGGGGAGGCTGAAAACATCGCGGTGTTGTCGAAGCATCTTGAGGGCTTTTACTTTTTGCGCGGCAGAAACGTAAGTCTTTTCGGTCATTTTGTTTAGAGCGTACTCCAGCTTTTGTTGTGCGGTGTGGCCAGGGAACGATTTATCTAGTGCTGCCGGTTTGTGGTCAGTTAAATCGGGGTCAGCAGCGGCGGTTGCTATCTGACAGTCGGCGTGGGTTTCAGAATACTCCAGCGTGTGCTTTGCCATCCCAATGAGCTGATTTGGTCGGAGTTTGATACTGTTTGGCGTATTGTTAATGAAGAGGAGCGGACAATGACCGTTGGTGATGTTGACCACTGCGGTTTCGACTGGAAGTTCTGCGGCTACGTTATCGGTGGTGAGGAGTTGTACGATCACGTCGGGCACGGTCGCCAATGTTGTGGGAAAAACGCTACTTTTGACCCATTGTTGGCAGTGTGGCGAAATCGAGACAGAAGCTTGGGCGATGAGAAAGATTGGTTCGGCGAGCTTGGTAACCTCCAGCCGCCGAGAGGGCGGTTGGTGTGGACTAGGTTGAGCCTGCCATATCGGTTGTTCAACTTCGATTTCTTCAGGTTGGCTAAAAATATCGGATTTATCATCATAGAAACTTACTCGTTCGTCCTCTGGTATTTCCTCTAAGACATTGTCGTTGGCGTCGTTTAGAAACAATTCCGTTCGCTGGCGGACCGAGGCAATTACTTTGAGTGGCAGTTTAACATCTTGAATTTCTATGTAGTTGTCCTTAAAATTCAAAATGGCATGGATATCTGGGTGCGCGGTTCCGATGATGCATTGGTCGTTTCCGTCGTCGTCGAGGATTACGCATTTGATCATGTGCTCTCCGAACGCGGATTCCATCGTAACGACTACCGGGCCATGAGCATTGACTACGGCCCCATCGGCTACTTTGATTTTTCCACAAATCGGGAGTTGAAGCAATTGTTTGTCAAAAGCGCCTTTGACTAGACCTGATGACAAGACGGAGCATTGGGCACCTGTGTCGATGAGCGCGTGTGCTTTAACGGCTCCAATTTTGATTGGAATTTGAAAGGCTCTCGTAGAAGCGTACTTGCGGACAAAGGATTTGGAAGACGGCGTAAGGTTATCAATTTGACAAACGGACGAGCGGATGTGGCAGGGGTCTTGAAAAGCGCGGCCCATTGCGTTCTAACAGACTATGCCAGGGCTAAGGATGGGCGCGGCGGAAGCGATTTCTTTGGATGGGATAACCATATTGGCGGTTGACGTCGATTGATTGTTAACGCGTGTTTCGAGCGCGGGTATTGATGCGGTATTCGGAGCCGGAAGTGCGGGTAGGGTTATTTGTAACTCTGAAGATTGAGAACTAGCGCGCGATGAATCTGTCAGCATCGTGACGTACGGGGTCGGTACAGCATTGTAATGGATATGTTGTTCCCACGGTGCCGGAAATTGATGGTTCGGGTAAACGGCGTAGGTATTCTGAACAAAATCATGTGGGCGCTGTATAGAGTTACCTTCATAAAAATGGTTTCGCGCGCCGCGGGCGTAGTTTGTGCCTCGTTGGGGCAGTCCTCGGCGGCGGGGTCGCCAATCGCGCTGTCCACGGACGTCGTTCAAATTCTTTCGGAAATCAACTTGCTGTGGGTGGGTGGCGTAATTTGGGTGGTTTGATTCAAGTCGGGTCGACTGTTGAGCGTTTTGCCGCTTGAGCCAGACACAATCTTCGGTGTTGTGGGTGCGGGATTTGTGGGCATCGCACCAAAGACCTGTAGGTTGCGTCTTGCGTGCGCGGTCTCTGCTGGCAGATCGGTCGAAGCGATTGGCGTACGGCTCTCTGCTTTGAGATTGATGGCGTGGACTTTGTTGCCTGTTGTTGGGTATCATTTCTTCAGGGCGTTGTCGGGATTTTCGTTCTTCATAGTCGCGGTCGTATCGCTGAATTAATTGTTCCAATAGCATCTCCTTGCGCGGCGGCTGTGGCGGCAGTGGCTCAATCGCCTGTGGTTGAAAGGAGACGAATTTAGTGGGTTGTGGTGCCGAATTTTGAGGCCTGCGATCCGTAGATGGAGAGCGCTTGCGGTAGCGGTGTTGGGGGCGGTCCATACTGCGGCGGCGTTCGAAACGGCGATCAAATGGTTGCGGCGACTTCGGTGGTGGTGCGTCTTGATCGGCTTGGTTTGCAAGGATGGGTCGTTCCGCGGTTCCAATTTCGGCTTTAGTTGCATTGAGGACACTACGGGCTTTAGCTACGGCGTCGGCCAATTGTTGGACATTCGTGAAGCCTTTTGCTTGTTCGCCAATTGTTAGTTGATAGAAAACAGGCATTTTGGTCAAAAAGGTGTCAATTACTTGTTTGTGCCGAAAAGTTTGATCTTCATGCTGATACAATAATTGTACATAAGTCATTACCTTACTCAAAAACGCGGCGGGTTCTTCTCCAGCTTCTGGGGTGATTGACGCGAGTTCGCGTTTGAGAGTCATCGGGTTGCAGTCGGGAGCCAATTGGAACATGAGTAAGTGTTTGGCGTCTTCGTACCGCGTCATATCTTGGATCATATCGCTCGGCGTATCGCGGGTGAGTCGGCGTAGGGCACTCATTTTTACGTGGTTTGAGGCGTCGTAGCCGAACTCATTTTCCAGGCAGATGAAGAAGCGTAACAGGCGTTTATTTGTTGCGGCACCATCGATAATCAAAGGGTGCATGTTGTCGACGATTGTTTTGATGTGGCTATCTTCCTCGTGATGAGACCTGTGCGGCATGTCGTACCGAGGATGCGGATGCTCATAATAATCCTCCGGTGGATAATCTGAGAAACCGAACTGGTTTGCCGCGGGCGGTGGGCGTCTTTGAAGCGCGGAACGGTGTAATTCTTCGTCGGCGCGCGTAGTGCGGGCGAACTCGTTATTATACAGAGTATCCATCGACGGTGCTTTGGGTTTAACTTGATTCGGTAGCCTGCCAAAGACTGGAGCCGGTTCAGTTTCACGGAGAGTTTCGTTTGGGATGTAAATATCTCTTGTTTCCTCGCCGTGAAACCATGTGGGCACCGGCAGCGGTCTTGGTGTAGGCGGATTACGCGCATTAGTTGCGGCGGCGGTTGTGGAGATCAATTGTTGCATTTGCTCGGCGAGTGCGGCGAAACGCGCGTTAGTGGCCTTGGTTTGTTCCTGGATTTCGCATTGAACGCATAATTGCTGGGCTTGGAATTGGTCGGAGACGGCGCCGATAATTTGATCGATCGTTTGTACCGTAGGAACATTGTTCGTTATGCGCGCGGCGGCGGTGTCAAGTTGGTCCAGTGCATCGCGTGCTTCAATTCGAAAATTTTGAACTTCATTGGCGTTTGCGATGGCTAGGCTGCTGTGGTGATTGTTTACTGAAGCACGGGTGGCGGCTGGGGCTTGCGGTAGTTCGATATTGACAAAGGATTCGGAGGAATCGGTTCTGGCGACAGCTTGTTCATTGTTGGTTCGGGCCGGGGCACTTGGTGGCGGCATTTGCGATGCGGGCGGCGCGTTAAGGCAATTTTCGGCGGCGATAAGGAGGTTTTGGTTTAGCGGCTGGGGGGGTTGAGAATTGATCATCGCCGCGGTTGTAGGGATGAGCGGTACTTGCGGTTGTGTCGTCCCGTCCAGCGCGGGAGTACTGAAATTAGACAAGGGCAGATTATGGGGCGGGAGGCTTACCGTGGGTACCGCTGTCGATTGCGTAATATTTGGCGGTCGCGGCAACAGCATCTGATCAAAACTTAGGGCGCGGCGTGCTGCTGTGGTGGCGTTCGGAGAACTAGATCGCGACGGAAAGCGGGTGAAGTCCGGCGGTGTGTGGCTTACCGTTGGCATCTTTTTTCGCAGGGTATAATAACCTCTTTTGTACCCCTTGGCGCAACTGCGGCGAGGTCGAATTTTGGCGTTTTCGGGTGCAACGCAACGGCGGGGAGAGGCAACGTACAATCCAAGCGGTCACCAGTGTTGTATTTTTGGTATGTTGGATTGGCGGTTGGGGTGCTGGTGATGCGGCGTGAGCAGGATTGGGATTCCGAGGTTGCGTCCTTAATGTACGTGCTTCCCACACCCACGTTTACCCGATAATCTAATTACTGGTACTTAAACCCCAACACTAATTATCCCCACGATTAAAGAAAGATCCGCTTTCTTTAATTGTCTCCCTTATTGCGCAAGATCGAAAGGCGAGAGTTTTTTCTACCTTTTAATATTACGCAACAAAACACGAAACTTACGTGAACCAAACGAAGACGGGCGAGAAAAATAAAAATACTAAATGAACTCCCACGCACGGGTGAGAGAAAGACGAAAGGTGCGTGGTGGGAGGCGGCGAGTATGGACTAGTGGTGGCCAACGGGGCGCACAACTAGTAAACAAACATATAAAATTTTAACACTAATAATAATAATTAAGAGAGACCAGCACACGCGTACCGACGTGCGCTACAGTAAGATGGCTACTGGTGGTCCGCGTTGCTCTCTCCACTTGCCCCCTGCGGGCCTCTAACGCGCTTTGACAAAACGATAAAAAATCGGCGGAAAACACACTACAACAAATCCATCTTCTCAGAATATGCGGCATAACAGTAAATTAGAGTTTTTCAGATTATCAGGTCACACTAAATTTGTTTCTTTATAATAAGATAAGCTTTAGTACTTATCTATTGTTTTCATTTTACTCCCTTTACTTCGTCTTCACATCGTCCCATAATGCCCAATTATCTGCTCAACAAGATGATTCCACTCTTCATGGGCCAACGACTCTAATTGCGATTGCTTGTGAGCAATATTGTTATGAATGAATAGGGTATACAGAATCCAGAGAAACCCTTGGGATTTGAATTCATGGAATTGAAGTTAGTCTATCTCTCTGCCTACAAATCCTTTAGTACCGATGGTTTAGGACCACCCTTGAAAGAATCATTGTATAGGGCTTCTTCAGTCTATCAAATCATTCCCAGTCAACGTTACAGTAATCTGTCAACATATAGTTTTGAAAGCAGTAAATTTTTCCTCATCGGTGACAGAAGGATCTGTCCTGAGTATTTTTTAAATGTATATGTGCATCCTATTGCAGTGTTCCTTCTTCAAACTGAGAATCATCAGTAAATAAAAGTTTTTTTGCTGATCAAGAACTGAAAATAAAAATTTATCGACTAGAATAGTTAGTAGTTTTTTGTAGAGTTAACATCCCAGCAGTACACGAATTTCGATCATTTTTTTGAAGGAAACTGGGAGACATCGTAATATATCCGCTGCATGAGATAATTTCCGGATTTTTTGAGCTTTTGTATTACATGATTTCGTGCGGAAAAGCTGCTTTTTCGCCATTTTTACTATTTTCATTTTGGACATTTTAAAACGTTCTTAAAAGTGTAAACTGAAAAATTCCAGAAAACATTTTCATTCGACACTATAGGGCATACATAATATTTCGCATCTGATGAATGATCAACGATAAATTTATTTCATGGCTAGCTCGATACATCTCACGTCTCGTAGGCAGACAGTAAAATGCTAAAAATGCAAAAATTCTGAAATTTGGGACACTGTAGCCTTGTGATTTTTTTTCATACAGTTGAGGAAATATTTTAAGAGCTAGCATAAAAACTTACTTGTTATAATATCTCATTTTTGAAATTTTTCAAGCTGAGATAGTCCCACCATAGAGGTCACAATTATCAGAAAATGCAACTATAAAATGGTTTTCAAACTCTAAGTTGTGCGATCCCCTAGCAGTAAATAAATTTCCGTAATTTTTCGTCAGCAGGTAGAAGACACCGTAAACTATCTATTGTATTGGGAAATGATTGGTGCTTCTGAGCTTTAGCAGTAGATATAGCAATTTCTTAAAAAGAATGACAATTTTTTCTCAAAATTTGATGTTCCGAGGACCGCTGTATTCTTAATGTATTCCTTTGCACTCACAAATCTTACAGTAAATTATAGCTCATTCATCCGATTGATATTGAGCAAATTTTCAGAACGGGATGTCTGACGTTACCAAAACCTGCAAATAATGAAAGTAGTGTATGACAAAAATCGAAAAAATCGAAAATTTTCAATTTTTGTCTTTAGCTATGCGAATTCTGATTTTCAGGAGAAATGAATATTATTTTCTTTTTTAGCGCATCAAGTTACACCAAATGTGTGATTTTCGAATAGGATTATCTTTTTACTTAGCACAGCTCACTATATAAGAAGCTAAATTTCCTCAGACATTGTCTCTTAAGCATATTGGTGGAAAAATAATATAATTTGACCAGACATCAGTAATGTGCTAATGTGTTGATGGTCTTCAATCACCTAGACAACTAGAAAAATATGGTAGCATAAATAAGAGCAAAAGAGCAAAAATCATATCAATTTTGAGCTGATAACAAGCAATCGAATTGGAAAATCTGGCTGCCAACCATAAATCGGTATTCTTCAACCATCAATAAAGGCCCTGTCATACTCCGCCGCGCGGCGCCGCGCGGTGCCGGTTGTCCTATTCATACTAACAGGCGGCGCCGCGCGGTACCGCGCGGTGGCTTGTCATACTTTGCCGCGCGGTACCGCGCGGCGCCGTACGGCGCCGCTTTTTCACTTTAGGATTTTGCTCTTCTCAAAAAATGTGTATTGGTTCAGTTGAAACCTGATGAGGCGCCGCGCGGCGCCGCAAAAATTACAAAAACCTATTCATACTTCAAAGGCGGTACCGCGCGGCGTCGCTTTTTAGTTTGAATAGAACAACCGGCGCCGCGCGGTGAAGTATGACAGGGCCTTAACTCCTACCATCGCCCAGCACTTAATTTGACCCTTCTTTTAAATTTTTAAGTGAATAAGGTTTTGAATGATTTCTTCATTATTAGAGATTCCAAACCTTCAATACAAAAAAGAATCACCCAAAAGTCGGCCTGCCAAAAACTTGAATGTGGGTAATTCACTGGCACCTGGTATTATTCCCCGAGAGTTGGAAAGTTGCTGACATTACTAACCTTATCCATATTTCGGCGGCGAAAAGCAAGCACATTATGAATTGCACGAATAACAGGTGATAATAAACTAGCGTTGGATGATGTTCCATAGTGTAGCAAACCGCGACCGTAACGATGTGTCCGATAGTCAAAATATACCACAGAAAATTCCAAATTTCGGCACCTCTAGATTTTTTCATACGCGAACCCAATAACCAAGTTTGTAATTGCGGACTATTTTCGAACAACCCCGTTTTCAGCTTGCATATTAAGGAGTTGCTCAAGGCGGCCAATCTGCGCATACAATCGTAAGGTTGGAGTCGGTAATACAACTCCTCAACATTTAGAGCCTTCCCTCTAGGAAGAAAGAACGCCGAAAAATTTTCAATAGATACAGGTAAGTTATTTGCCGTAGACCTAAGGTATTCATGAGACGCATTTGCATGATAATTTCTCGTCAATTCGATCCTCATCATACATTCAATGAATTTCAGGTGCATTTCGTGATACCTACATTTGAAAGACTTTGGAGAATGAATAATGTTGAATTGTTCCTCACTGATCCATAGCCTCGTTGATAGCGTTGGTCATGTATTGAACTGCCAAGTTGGACATAATACGCCGTTCACCCAGGAATAACGTGTGCGCACTCATCATATTCATGATGACTAAACGGCTGCTCATTTCTTTTTCAGTGTTTTCTTGATTTTGTATTTTTCTGTCGTTTTTCTTCATTTTAATCGTTCTTGTAACCGAAGACATGTTGGATGAATCTTGCTCGCTTGCGGCGTGTTCTAAAACTGATTCAGATTACAATCGAGTAAAGGTTAGACAACATGAATACTATAATCCGTTTTTTATAAAATATGTGTAAAATTAAAAAAATAGAATGTGCTCTGACTTTAAAGTGTTAACTCAGAACTTCTATTCTGATCAGCATAAGTGTGTACAGTTTTGTTTTTTTTTAAATGGGCAACCAAACAAAATGAGACTGTACATAAACGTGGAATTAGAATTAAAGTTTTGTTTCTGAAAGTTTCGATTCCTTAGCCCACTTGTTTGCTATTTTATGACAGTTTTACCATTCACTATTCTGTCACTGAGCGTGCAAAAGTTGCTGTATGGTTTGAATGAACTCAAAGTGTTGTTATGGTTTAGAGAAAGATTCGAACTGAATTTAGCAGCGCTCCATCAGACTACAAGACCATTCACAAGTGGCATAACAATTTTACGGAAGCAGGGTCAGTATTGACCAACGAAACAAAGCGAAGTGATTCAGTACACACTGAAGGAAACTTCTGCTGAAATGAATGGTGGTGATCACGTTTAAGTTTACAACTTGCGACCTACTTTATGAAATGTAAAAAAATTTAATTGAAAAACTCTAATAGTTGCTATGATCCTGGGGAAGTTTAATCATTGTTCGATAAATATTGACTCGATGGCAGCAAAACGAAATCATGGATTACTCAGGCTGATCAACCTGGGCTTAGAATTTTTCTGACCAGGAAACATTTTCCAGTGGGAGTAACAATACGGGGTCAGTTATAGAGCATTCGATAGTTCGAAGCGGATTGAATAATGTTCTATATTTCGTTCTCCCCAGTGAATCTTATTCGCGCAAAAATTTGTATAAAAGTAGCATACAATCACCTAATCTCAGCAAATACTATTCATACAAACACGCGAGAAACGGAATTTGATAGAGTCCATCGAAAATTATTTTACATGCTCCAGAACGAATCTAACGCCGTTACCAATCATAGGTGGCACTATAGCGTCAATCCATAATTGGCCCCCAAATTTCATGTCCCCCCCCTAGAGCCAAAACGGTAAGAGCTAGAACCTTCGGTTTTTTCATAATTTCGGGCATAGAGACAAACTATGAGGTGCCTTTTGTCATTTCGCCTCTATCTGCAAGTGGTGCTCGGTGGGGCCCCAAAAACATGCAAAAAACGCACTTTTTAAGGGCCTCCAGTTCCACCATATCCCGCAATGGCTGTGCCATGTCCAAGCTCCATACTTCGGCCTAAGCATCTTTGAAATGCAATCTCAAATGCGATTTTTTATTTTTTTAAAATATGGCCTCAATTCAATTATATGGTGGTCCAAACTCACGAGAACAGCGGAATTCATAAATTTTGTTAATACTTTGGCTCAAAAAAATTATTTTTTTGCAGCATAATGCATTACTAGTTTATTAGAAAATGCCCCGATCGGGCAGAAAAAAGGAGAATATACTTGCTTCGACAGTTGCCATGGTAGAAAAAGAAGTGGACTAGATTTTTGAGAACTTGGTTCAAAGTTGGAAAAAATTCACTTCCTTTTTATTGGATTTTCATTCTGTCTCAAAAAAATTTTCTATGTCTGTGAAGAAGTATATTCTGCAGCATCGTGCATTTTGTCCTTCAACTGGCATCAACTACAGTAAAATTTTTCAATATGAAAATTATATGCACCTGACTTCAAGTGTAAAGAAATGGTAAACCGATAGCATTCTAACTTCCGACCAATTCAAAACTCCTGCCTTTCACACTAGCTGAAAAATAGTGAGGGAGGCATATTACAGTCATTTTCAGAACGATAAAGGAACCTGAGGTTCATTGCACTAACCCAACATGAGGATAATCTCAACATCGGGATTAAATTGATGATCCTGAGTTTAAGCTATTCACAATGTCCAAATTATTTTCTTTCAATGCACAAATCATACTCACTTCAGGATTAACTAAAACTGAGGTTTAAGTTGGAGTTTGGGAATCACAGAAATTTTCATATTTATTTGCTTTAGAGACAAGAAAATTATGCGAAAATGTCACTTGATTCTTTTGTTGACACCAAATTCAGTGAAATGTTTAACACCATTGGAAGCAAACACGTGTGAGAGGAGACACGAGGGTACAAATTTTCACAAGGGTTTTGAAACTGGAAAATTTGTTATGCAAAAAATTTTTTGGTCAATTTTTTTTGAATTTTTTGTCTCACAAAATGCTAAAACACCAAGGTCCACGCCTGTACTCTCCTAAAAATTTCAGAGATGCACATGCTTGGTTGGAAAGTGTGTTGATGCACTCAGCTGCAGAATATACTTTTTCACAGACATAGACAATTTTTTTGAGAAAGAATGAAAATCCAATATAAAGGAAGTGAATTTTTTCCAACTTTGACCCAAGTTCTCAAAAATCTAGTCCACTTCTTTTTCTACCATGGCAACTGTCGAAGCAAGTATATTCTCCTTTTTTCTGCCCGATCGGGGCATTTTCTAATAAACTAGTCCACCTCTTTTTAGTGGGCCTCAACCATGCACAAAAACTTTCATAGGAGCACATCGAAGTCTTAAATTTGGTCATCTGCACTTCAAAAAAAAATATAAAAAAAAACTTCAAGCAACGAATTCTCACTTCCGGCAAAAGTAAAGGATGTGTAAACCGCATAGTACTTAAAAAACGGTGTAAAGATACTGAAAGGTGACCATATCTATTGAATTTATCATGGTTTAGAATCCTTCAACCCAAAAAATCGCAGAAATACCTTTGTTTACACAAATGACTTTTTTCATGTAAACTGACTCCGTTCATTGAATTTCCCATGGTCAGAAACATTTTCCCTCAAAAATCGCAGAAATACATTTGTTTACACTCAATATGAATTGATGTGTAAAGTGATCACTTTCATTAAATTCCCAGTGGTCGAAAACCCCTCCCACAAAAAACTCACAAAAACAGGCTTGGTTAAATCCGGAATAATTTTTTTGTGTAAAGTGACACATCCATTGAATTCCCCGTAGTCGAAAACCCCTTCCATAAAAATCACGAAAATACGCTTGTTTACACCCGCGATAGCTTTTTTATAAGATGATCGCATTCATCAAATTCTCCGTGATCGAAAACCCCGTCCACCGGAAAATCACGAAAATACGTTTGTTTACAACCGGGATATGTTTTTGTGTAAAGTGATCGCATTCATTAAATTCCCCGTGGTCGAAAACCCCTTCCACCAATAAATCACGAAAATACGTTTGTTTACACACGGGATAGTTTTTGGTGTAAAGTAATCACATTCATTGAATTCCTCGTTGTCGAAAATCCCCTCCTCAAGAAAATTACGGCAGTACGCGTGTTTACACCGTGGATAATTTATTTGTGTAAAGTGAGGACGTCTATTGAATTCTCCGCAGTCGAAAACTCCCTCCACTGAAAAATCACGGAAATACGCTTGTTTACACCCGGGATAATTTTTCGTTTAAAGTGACCGCGTCCATCAAATTCCCAATGGTCGAAAACCCATGCAGCCCAAAAATCCCAATAAGGCTACTGGTTTATTTGAAACGGCTAAAAAATTAGTAGTGCATTATGCTGCAAAAACTAATTTTTTTGAACCCATAAGTATTATATAACAAAATTGGGGAATTTGGCTTTTCCCGGGACTTTGGACAACCATATAATTGAATTGAGGCCATATTTCAAAAAAAGAAAAATTCGCATTTGAAATTAGACCCCCAAGATGCTTTGACCGAAGTATGGAGGTTGGATATGGCGCACCAATTGCTGGGCATGGTGGAACTGGGGGGGCCTAAAAAGGTGCGTTTTTTACCTGTTTTTGGGGCCCCACCGAGCACCACTTGCAGATAGAGGGGAAATGACAAAAGGCACCCCATAGTTTGCCCCTATGCCCGATATTATGCAAAAAACCCGAAGGTTCTAGCTCTTACCGTTTTGGCTCTAGAGGGGGGGGGACATGAAATTTGGGGGCCAAGTATATTATAGGTTTACGCTGTCGCGCCACCTATGATAATACGGCGCCAGAATTTTTTAGTTTCGATCGAACCACTAGCGCTATCAGGGTTATTGGGGCTGTAGGGTTTTCGATCATGGGGAATTAATTGGATGCGATCACTTTACACAAAAAATCATCATCAATGTAAATGAAGGTACTCCCGTGACTTTTTGGAGGAAGGGGTTTCAACCATCGGGAATTCGATGGTCATTTTACACGAAAAATTGACTCGGATGTAAAATAGAGTATTTTCGTGATTATTTGGAGCAAAGTGTTTTGGACCACGGGAATTCAATGAATGTGGTCACTTTACACAAAAAAATATTGCAGGTGTAAACAAGTGTATTTTCGTGATTTTTTGGTTCAAGGGGTTCTCGACTGCGGGGAATTAATGGATGTGTCATTTTACACAAAAAAAAAATTATCTCGGGTGTGAACAAGCGTATTTTTGTGATTTTTTACTGGAAGGGGTTTTCGACCGCGTAGAATTTAATGAATGTGATCACTTAACATGCAAAATAATATTGAGTGTAAACAAATGTATTTCTGCGATTTTTGGGGGAGAGGTTTCTGACCATGGGGAAATCAATGGACACAGTCACTTCACAATAAAATGTTCTGTGTGTAAACAAAGGTATTTCTGTGGTTTTTTGGGTTGAGGGGTTCTTGATCATAGGGAATTCAATGGAAATAATTAGGTACTTTACACTCTGTTTACAACCTGTTTTAAGTTGTATGTGGTTTACACATCTTTTACTTTTACCGAAAGTGAGAATTCTTAGCTTTAAGACTTTTTTTATTGTTTCTTTGATGTGTTTCTTATTGTTTCTTTGATGCATTTCATTTTCGGAATAAAGGCCCTGCTGTACTTCGACAGCGCCGGATGAAATATTTTTAAACCGGCGCCGGCTGGCGACGGCCGTCACCGGTTGCACATTTTTGCTGCTATACTTCATCCGTTGCCGGCCGTGACATACCTACTGCAAACCTACGAAAAAATGATAAAACATCAAGAGGCATTTTTCGCACCATAATTCATATGTTATAACATATGCGCCGATAGCGCCGGTTCAGAAATTTCGATTGAATCGAAATTGACAACCGGCGCCGGCCGTCATCAAAAAGACGAAGTATAGCAGCTCGAAACCGGCGCCGGCTATGAGCTGCTATACTTCTAACAGTGACGGCCGGTGCTACATACAGGATTTCTGGTTTTGAGAAAATCGGCTTCAAACATGCTTAAATGTTTCATTTCTCACAAGTCAAATTGTTTTTTGTTTGAACTGGCGTTTGTTCCTCAAGGCAAGTACTTATGGATATGTTTAATGGCAGTCATGTTAATATTCAAGAAACACTAGCTATGGCGGAAAGTTAGCTCATTTGGATATAGCACTCTTTTCCACATGGCTAATCATCTAAATTTGCTGTATATGGCATCTTTATCATAGGGAATCCCCAACCATGGTCAATCAAAAATCATAGGAAATAAAAAACTTTCCTTTCTAGAGGTTCAAGCTATCACACTGGGCTCAGATGATTGTAGCAACCTTTTGAAGCTGCAGAAACCTAATGAAGCATACACGTTTATAGTCTGTTTTTCTTGAAATGCTTCTAAATTATGCAAGTGGAAAGCAAGTCCTGTTTTAGGTTGTTACAATTTTCTGCTAAACCATTCGTCATGTGAGGCTGAAAATCTGTAAGCGTATTCAATCGATCTTTTATCATTTTTTGAATGAAAATCCTACTGTGAAAGCCTTGTGTATGCGATTTTGAGGACATGATTGATTTTTGTTCTTTTTCAGTTTAGAAGCATATAAAAAAAGCAAACTGTATATCTGTATTTTGAAACTGTCTATCTCCCTCCTATCATATTGACTCTTGTATGTAGCACTTTTTCTGACAATGTAGAAAGTGTCACAGAATGGATCTAGCACCTGTTATCTCAATTTTTACAAAAATGATATGTAGCACCTTCTTCCCTGGTGGTGATGAAATGTGCTAACTACGCTACACAGAAGAAAAAGTAAGCGTCTGATACTGACGAACAAACTACCAAAAAGTCAGATAAACTGAGAATAAAGCACCAGCGCGATACGTCGACAAATTTTCACGTGTTTTAATGTTTGATGCATTTCCCAGCGTCTAAATCTGTAAAAAGTTTCTTTTCGGAGGGGGTACGTGTCCCCTGTGCCGCCTGGCTACGCCACTGACCGATATTAGATACATTTATGCAAATTTTAGATGTAAATATGGTATAATGGGCAGCACAACTAATTCCAAATTTATCACCTTTTAGGACTATCGAATGCACCGTAACGTCAGAATTTCCATCGGATAACGTTCTCTGTGAAAGTTCATTTTTATTTGAATGGCTTCACAAATTTGTAGTTCCATACGACATGCGATTAAGCAGAAAATGAGAAAAATATGGAATATTTCTTCTTTTCCGCTTCAGAACCAGCTTAAGAGAAACAGGTAATAAATTCATTATTCAGTTTATGTACCGAAAACATGCTCAAATAACTATAAATCTGAGTACAAGCTGCAAGATTGAGATGCATCGATTATGTAATGTTCTCTAACAATTCTTCGACAATATTTTTTGAACAAAATCAGTCGAACTCTGTAAAAATTTTGTTAAAATTGGCTCGGCAGCAATTTAATAGTTTCAAGTGAGAAATTTCATTTTGTGCACAATGTTCACAACCTGGATACTGAGAGTATTCGCATTTTATGACGGATTTCGAAGGAATTAATTGACTCGAAAGAATACAAGAAATTAATTGAAATTTGAAATAAAAAATGCCCAATATATCATTAGTTTTCTACTCAATCGGAATATTTAACGATATGGATATATGTTATGAAAAAATGAAATTGAATTCTCCAGCCATCAATGCTGCCCATAAAAGTCGCAGCAGAGAATATTAACTCCTCAGTGTATCAACAGTAAAAAGTGATCATCAAAAAAGGATAACTCGTATTTTGATAATAATAACAAGCTCGAAAATCATATCTGCAAGCGTACATGCACAGCAGAGAAATTCTGCTGGGGGTCAGTCAGGACAGGGGACGGAATAAATTTTTTTTCGTTCTTGATAGCGAAGAGAAAGGTCTTAGAACGATCTTCTAACATCCAAGAAGCATATTCTCCAACCTATATTAATTAGATATGTGAAATTATTTGCTTAGACAACACTTTTTAAAGTTTGAATGTTACTTCCTTGGAATCATGTATGCTTTGTTTAGAAGAATGGTTAAACTACAGCATCAATTCCATTTTCATGACGACTTTCTCTTCCCTCTTGCTCATTTTCCTAATGTCATCTTCTGAATCATTGCTGAGGGTTTCGTAACCCACCAAACCCTCCACGTGAATGTGTGTCCACCAGTTCGCATGTTAAACTGATTCGGCTGTTTTTTAGGAACGATAGCTGCACACATTTTAGCGTTAATAAAAATTAAATACGGAATGTCCCGAAAAATAAACCGCATAATATCTAGCTATATTTTCAGAGCATATGAGATGGTTATGAAATCATCTGCAACAGTACACGTTTCAAGAATAGCATGGTAATGATTTGACCATTTTAGTTTCAGTTATCGGATTCCGAACAATAATCCCTTTGGGAGAGTTGGCATACTTGTGTATGGTCGCAATTTCAGGTGGGGAAAAATCCTAAAAATGCTGGACAGCAATTGTATTTCTAACATTTCCATTACCTTCCGTACAGTAATATATTTTGTTATTTATTTGGACTGGCTGTGAAATTATAGACAGTAATTCAATTTTCCGATTTTTACTTTATTACTGTCACTATGAATCAGGACCAAATGGTTAAACTGTAAATCCCTGTCTTTTACTTGTGAATTATTCACTGCACTTATGAATGCAGAACAGTGATCCAGCTTTCTCAAATAACGACTGACTCGTACCACTGCAACAGTTACGGTCTGAGTGGTAACTGATTTCTGCCTTTGCACCATTAACCCTCAGTTATTAATAACTTCTCTACCAAAATCGTCTGGTCTAAAGCTCACCCGAGCTCCTCAATGCACAGGTATGGGGTGGACGGTTGGACGATTTGGGTGGGGGAAACCAAAAGTCAGATGGTGGACCCTACGCACGTGTGCCAGTAGTACATTTTCAAACAGTAAACGTCATCTTGGTACGACTAAAGCCCTATTCAGAAGTAAAAAATCCTAGGATTTTTGTCGCCGACGGTCGGCGATAGTCGGCGACTCTACGGAATAAATAGGCAATTTGCGGAAAGCATAATTCAAAAGTGAAAAAATCCTAGGATTTTTGTCGCCGACAGTCGGCGACTGCACTTCTGAATTGGGCTCAATAGGAAATAATCAGGAAAAATCATATTGAATTGAGGAATATTCATTCTTTCAAAGGGTGATCCGTTTTCCTGAAGCATATTAAATAAATACCTTCCGATTCATGTTCCATGGTCGATAATTGTTCCACTTTACTCCACAAGACTTCATTCCAAAATCCCATTTGGGCGTTCACGTATGTGTCTCGCACTGACTTGACGAAAGCGTTGATGTCTTTGATCAACAACTTTATACGTTTCTTTTTCGTTTGCGATAACTGCGTCAAATTAAGAATGGTGGCTGTCGCCGTAGCCGTGAACGTATGATAAAAATTGGTCACCAAAACGGTGAAGGCGACACAACCGCAGGCTAACGGGGCGATTTGGCCGAACAAATCTTCGTCGTTGGTTCTTATAGCCAAAAGCAAAGCGATACTGCCGCGCAAACCGCTCCAAGTCAGCATGACCGTATAGCTCCAAGGGAAAAACCATCTAAAAATAAAAAAGTATAAATCATCGCCCAAAGCGACGTTGCCGGCGCAGGAGGCTCGAGCTCTCGACCTTCTGCATACAAGGCCAAGTGCGCTGAATGAGCCACGTGGATGATTCGGACACTGGTTGTAGTGATGGTGGCATGTTAGGGCCAAGCCACGTTATGAACAGCCGGACGCACTACTACAACATGCTCTAGAGCTTCATAACCTACTAGATAGCGGTTCGCATAATGGATTGAGGGACAATTTTTTCAGTATATTGTTCAGCAAAAATCGTAAGGATATAAACTATAGTCTGTTTTTCTTGAAATGCCTCCAAATAATGAAAGTAGAAAGCAAGTAATATTTCAGACTTTCCCGATTTGCTGACAAACAATATATCGTTAAGGACTGGAAATTTGTGAGCATAATGAACTAACTTTTAACAATTTTTCGAGTAAAAAATTTTACAGTAAGAACTCTATGTAAACAATTTTAACGACAGTACTGATTTGTGTCACTTTTCTATCTGGGAGCATTTCATAAAAAACAGACTATAGTACTCGCTTTCCACCGTTATTTACAATCATTTCGAGAGAAACAGACTATAACTTGAAACCCAAAAATCCGCTAGAAATTATCTGTCAACACTAAATGCCTGAGATAAGTTATAACCGACTATCAACCTTCTTGCTGGAAAATCAAAATTAAAAATTCAAATTCAAATCGATAGAGTTAAACATCAACATGTTCAGTTTCTCATAAGGTTCATTTTTATCCGAATGTTTTCCAAACGAATTGGTAAAATTCAAAGTGCTATTATTCTGAAAAAATTACGATTACGTTGATCCATTAAAAACTATTTTAACGACCAAATGTGTGCAAACAAAAATCTCTGCAACGAGTTTGTGATCTAAAAGTTTCAGCTAGCTGAAGTCACGCCATGAATATTCTGAAGGAATTTGAATTCAACGTTCTTCACTGATATTAAAATGCGATGTATCGAAATTTCACGCACTCGGACTCTGCAATCTGAAGAGAGATTCCTGACGAAAATGAAACGTGTCGATTTTTACACGCAAAAGCAATTCAATTGAAATCGACGTCGAACTCGGTGTCTCCAACTTTCATCATAATTCGATGATTCGGAGCCCTTCAACGACTGAGAATTTGTCAGCCTATGTCAGCAGTTCCTTATGAGGAAGATAATCATAAAGTTAGTCGAAGACTGGTAACAATGTCATCATGACAAATATTTATATCACCTTTCGAGTCCGACATTCATTGCAGTGCAGACTGATCACGAAGTTTGAATATACGGAATGACGGTAGCTGTGATACTTGAAATGGACAGAGAATACAGGGTATCCGAGATAAGTATTGCCGATCATGTTTTCGTGTACACTCTGTTCCACGTCAAGAAAAATTTACACTAATACTAATGATGATACTACTAACAATACTAATATTAAAGAATACTAAATACAATACTAAAAATAACTAAACTAGTAATGTAGCCATAGTTTTATGAAAGTAGTTTCAGTCTTCTGTTGTGATTATTTTATATTCCATGCTAATTTCTTCACGCCAACTGAACGTACAAAAGTGGCTTTTGTTTGAATCAGGGTTTTTTTAGAGCGGCGCTAATAAAATTAAACCTGCGCCGATGAAAATTTTAGTCGCACTAAGAAAAAGTAATACAACTTGAGGAAAGTTAGCGGCTGCGCTAGTGGGAAGTGTGTTAAAAAGACTTCTGGTTTCACTGAACCAAAAACATAGCTACGGTTCAAAAGAAATTTTGAGCTGAAATCAGTATGGCCCGCCAAATCAAACATAAAAATCAATTTTGGAAGAAGGATCCGTTGTGGATAAAAAGCGAAAAGTTAGCCGTTCAGCTCATTCTGGATAAAATTCAGTTAAAATTTTGTGACTATGGATAAATTGTCATAAATTACAAAGTAATCTCAACAAAGATCGGAAACTTTTTCACATAAGACTTTAACGGCCACTTTGCATTAGTGTAAACGTTTGTCTAGATTGATAGTGAATTACGGACTTTACACATTTAATTACAGATTTATAAGCGCTACACTTCACTTGAACACCTTGTATTTTAGCTTGTGGCTGGATTTTCGACAGCTAAGTTTTTACTTAAAAATCAGTTTGTGTTGAATTGGAATCGGAAATAATGTCTATAGCCCATTTTTAAAATGACACCTGAAAGCAAAAATGCTTAAGCAGATAAAAAACAACCAACATTTGTGGACACCTTTCCCGCAAATTGGCTGTAGCAAATGGACGTACAACTTGAGAAAAAAGATATGCACGTACATTACAGGCTTTTCATCTGCGAAAGCATTTCTGTGCGTTCCGAGCCTCATTTTAAAATAAATGGACTGTAATAAAATTCATTACTTGGAAAATCTGCACTGCATGTCGGTCAAAATCGTATACAATGCCAAGGATAAGAAACGGCTCAGAAAAGCGGCTACGTATGTCCATAAAAAAATGCCCAACAATTGCGATATACTGAACCGGTCTTCAGTCAACGACCTACGAAAATTCTTGCTAGCCAAGAGTCCGGTGAGTAAAAACAGAATGCTGTTAGCCCAAAAGGCGAACACTTTCCACTGGGTGACGTTGTAGCGGTTGGTCAACAAGCTCATTTTGCTCTTGTGGCTATTCAACACTAAAGCGTAGGCTACGACGCCCAAAATGCCTGAACCGTGAATAGTTTCGCATGTCAGATAGGCCACATAAACGAACAAAAGAATGAGTAACCGTTGACGGACGCCGTCCGTCGTTTTGGTGAACGCGTAACCAGCCAAGGCGGCCAATAGCCAACCAACCAGGACACTCAAAATCACGTGTAACAGCAAATAGACGATAGTCAACAAAAGGCCGTGAGGGCCCGGTTGGCCCAATTGATCTCGGACCAAGGCGTCAGCTATACTGTATAGAATCAGTGCCATACCGTCGTTGAGCAAAGATTCGCCTTCGAGCAACAAGCGTAATCTAAAAATAGGTAGGTAAATTCGATGGAGTCCTGACATGGAGCTCGCTGTTCAATGCTTGGCACAAAAATCGTAGAAAAAATAAATATTATACTACTACTACCACTACTAATACTAATATTACTAATACTACTACTACTACCTACTATTACCACTATTACTACTACTACTGCTGCTACTGCTACTACTGCTATTACTACTACTACTACTATTACTACTACTACTATTACTACTACTACGTCTACAACTACTACTACTACTAGTACCACTGCTACTACTACAAACTCTGCTCTTGTCTACAAGTGATAGAATTAAAGTATTATCAACTCTTACCTATGAGGCACGTTCAATTTGCTGAGAAGCATGACAACGGCAACTGGATCGGTGGCACTAATCATGGCGCTGTACATTAAGCATACAAAGAGTGTCCATTTATCGTAACCGACGACGATGACAATAGAGTAGTACAAGACGACGCCCAGAATGGCGAAACCAACGACAAAACAAGGTAACGCCAAAGCCATGATTTCTGGGAAATGTTTTTTGAACTCGAAATATTTGATGTTGAAAGCAGAATCGAAGATCAAAATAGGCAGCAATGCTAACATGACGATAGACCTAAAAGAGTAAATGACGATGGCTGGCAGTGTCTATTCAATCAGATTTTGGACTAAAGACTATGTGCGCCGCCTAGGAGATTACTGCAATTGAGGAATGTATGCATTTTCGTTCATATGGCAGGAACTTCGTTGAAATAACGGACTGAGTCATTTGGCAGGTCGCAGACTAAAGCATGAAAAAGACAGAAATCTATAAGATGTAAATTAGGAAATTTGATGGGACTTGGATGGTGGTCATTTTTTCCAAAATTCACTTGTAGAAAATCTTCCCCTTGTTCAGCTGCTTACCACGACATTTCGGACCACGTGTACTGCTCGAAAAAAGCCGTGTACGTTTTTTCAGCGTCGGGGAAAAGAGAGTAGGCGATTTCGGGCACGGCGAATCCTAAGGCCAATAGGCTCACTGGTCCTAAAATGGCTTGACCCAGCACGCCGCCGATCCAGTCCATAAGTAACCCACCGCCTAAACAAACGAAAGCGAAAATGGCACGCATATCGGTTGTCGAACTGTCGGACCAAACGGAGCCTCCGCCGGATCGATTCGTGGATTTTATTTCGCCGAACGACACCGAACCATCCATCTCTTCAAACGAATAAGTCAAAATTTGCTTAGCTTGTGGGAAGAAAAACTGCTGGAAAGCAGCAAGTACACTCACCAATTTGATTGGTCGAAATATTATCGACTTTTTTTAAATCTGGTTAGGTGCTTAGGGTTACGCTTAGGCTCAGGAAACAGTGAATTCAAAAAATCTATAAATTTTTTCGACTAATCGATTTGATAAGTGTGCCCGCTCTGCAATGCTTGTGCTCCATTCATTTTGAAATGATATCGATGCAGCAGTCGGAGTTTTGACAAACGCTGCCTTACTAAAAATCAGGAAACCAATTTCGACAATTTTGAAATGATTGAAAAAAATCGTCAACTAGTTTACGTCATGGAGGAAAATTTATTGAATAGAGTCAACGAGCTTTCCATAATTTTGAACAATAGTTTGACTCTTACCGCACTGCATCGATCATTTCAAAATTTAGTATAGTAAAACTTGTAACGTTCAAACTGCAGCATGAACTGCTTCGTAGTGTTATAGGTTTCCGTTGTAAATAATAAGTCGAAAAAAATTTAGAACCTCTAGTCAAAAGTTCAGATCAGATCTATTGATATGAATGATGCAAAAACAGTTGCATTAATGAGATCTACCGACTGTAGTCTATTTTTTGCTGAAAAAACAAATCAATAAAAATGCGCGTAAATGTAAAAAATGACTAAAATAAGTATGTCGTCAAAATATTGAAGCTTAGCCGAGTACGCACACAAATTTTCAATCGTCGTCAATATACGAGATAATACTTGATTTCCACTTCGACGTTTCTTGCAAATTGACTGTAGTGGACGGACCTATGGTCTGCTTTTCTTGAAATGCTTCTGTAAAGTGGTTAATGGTGTTGTGGTGTGCCGATCAACTACAGTAAGCTCGTCAGCTTTTCAAAGTGATTCGTAAGAATGCATCGTTTCGGAGCTCAAAGTTGTTCAAAGTTGTCCGAAGGTTTACAACATCAAAGATTACACTCGCAGCAAGATTGTGATAAAGTCAGTTGTTGTTTTGTTTGTCTTAGTGAGCAGTCGGTTTGTGATTGGCTCTGAGCATCGCTAGTAAATCGAAAACTGAGCGTGTGTTCTAGATTGAGTCAAACTATTTGGAAAATAGTTTGAGTAAGCGAGTGAAACTCCTAAGCAGTTAAGAATATACGGCGCGAGTTTCGGCATCCGAAAACCTTTGACGACCTGAGCGAAGATCCCTGGATAATTGACACAGCGCTCTCTACGAGCCCGTCAATCTCCTGCGTACGACTATCGTTGCGTTGATTCCGTTAAACACTCCGAGTGTTTCGTCTACAGCGTTCCGCACGCTCTTCTACGTTCCGTACGTCTCTCCTAAAACGCGCGATAAATCGTTAAGCTACACAGCTTATTTCCGTCGTCTACGCTTCTATTTTCTCACGCACGACATAATTTGGTGACCGTACCAGCTCGTCTAAAGGTTGAGGAAACACCGAAATTTGCGAAAAATCGAAAATCCGAAAAATGGAGGAAAACCGCACGCGTCGCTCTACTGCGCTCGGTTACGAAAAAGGTTTCTACAAGAAACTAGCGAATCCCGATAATCTAGAAATCGAAAATTTCGATTGCGAAAACGTGAATCTACCGCTTCTCTACGAAGCAGATAAGCGTAATTTCGATCTACCGGAAACGTCTGCTCCGCTAAAAACGCGAAAAACCTCGCGATCTCTATCTCCGAAAATCGTCGAACATCGAAAATTCAACTTTCTAAAACCGAAACTGAAGGATACCGATCCTCGAAAAATCTTCGATAATGACGCGTATATCGACGTAATGCAAAAATGTGATGCCGAAATGATAAATTTTCGTGGCAACGCTACTAACGCGTTAAGCGAAATTGTAACTATCGCGACTCAACAACAAAAACTTCTCGATGAGTTTAAAACCGAAATCGAAGCAATGAGAGCTCAGAAAGAAGAGCTAATGAAACCGAACGTCCCTGAAATCGAAAATAACGCGAGACCTACGAGCTCTTACGCTCAGTCTCAGAAATCAACAAAACCGAAAAACGTCACTAGCGATCGAAAAAGTCAACTTAGTTTTCGTAGTATAATCGATGATGATGATGATCTAATCATCCCGACTCAAACGTTTGATCGCTCTAACGCGCTAAACGCGCTAAACTCTCAGATAAATTTTCAGTCTATCCCACCTTCTCAGGTGCATAGATCTTTCGCCGATGACGAAACGAGAATTAAGACTATCTGTAAAAAGATAGCGCCGCAAAAACTAGATAATTCGACTCGAAATCAACAAGTTTTGAAATTCTTCATTGCGCTCGAAAACGAGTTCAGCCTTGATGCGTCTGAGTATGTGAAACTTCACACATTGCGTCGCTTGACTTGCGATGGTGCCCTGAACACCATAAGAGATGTCCGATCCTATGATGAAGCGAAACAGATTCTAATGTGTATGAATGCACCGAATTGCGACCAAGATACGCTCCAATGTGAGCTCCAGTCTATCGCTCCGTTTGAAACCGAAGATCCGTCAGGTTTCTTAAATCGAATCAGCACCTACGTACATCTACTGTACTATGACAGAAGCGCTCAGTATCGCCATAGAAAAGTTATCACAACTTTTCTTTGGAAAATGCCGGAAATTTACAGAGTCTCGATTAACGCGAGTACTCTAGAAACGATCACTGACTTAGCTATAGCCGTCGCGAAAGTTCAGAAAATCCAGCGAGCGAATAAACAGTCAACTGTTAGAGTAGAGTAACCTATACTGGTTAATACACTCGAAAATCGGTCGGAAGAGCAACCAGCTCAATCGCGCTTCAGAGATGATTCGAAACCTCGATTCAGAGATAACTCTCAATCCCGAAACAGAGATGACTCTAGACAGCGAAATAGCGTGAGGTTTCAAGAAAATTCGACTCTAGCGAAAACGAAAGAATTGGAAGAAAGCATAAAACGAGTCCTAGAAAAGTTCGGAATCCGAGAAAATTTGCAAAATGCTAATAATTTCGAAAATCGAAGATCGCGATTCGATCGCGGGACAAGTCCGAACTTTCGGAATAGAGAAAACATTCCTATACGGGATTTCTCTCAGAATCGAAACTTCCAACGAAATCAGTCACGTGAACGACCGGTAAAATATTGCACCTATCATGGTCAGTGTAAACACGACAGCTCTGAATGCTATCAATTGAAACCGCAGGCTTCTCAGCCTCGTCAACAGCAACCGAATCATCAATGGCAAAACCATAATTGGCGTCCTCGCTTTCAACAAAATACGCGTAACTACACGCTCAATCAGAATCAGAATTTTGACCGAAATAACCGATTTTTCAATCGCGATAATCGAAACTATCAGAGAGATGTTGCAAACATTTCTCTCTGCGATTCCGAATCCCGACAAGAGAAGATAATCGAAAAGCATTACTACTATCCGATGAATAACCCACAGTCTATACAGACTCAGCTAACTTCTCCGAAATCTTCGCAACAAGTTTTGCCATCAGAAACCAAAACGGTGTCCAACTCACCTAAAACTTTCGTTCCGATGAAACCGACAACTAGTACAGCTAATATGCTTGAACCGACAGAAGCTTCTAAAGCTACAAACTTCTTCGTCGCTCCCGGAATCACAGATTTCACAATCGAAAAACCTACTGAACCGTGGATCGCGAGATCTAGCGTGTGTCGAATCGAAGAATGTTTGCAAAAAGATATCAAACTTCTGAGCTTATACGCTCCTACTCGTGCTTTTCATATTGATGCCGAAATCGGAAAAACTAAAACAAAAGCGTTGATCGATACCGGTGCTCAGTGTTCAGTCATTTCCTCATGTCTAGCTCAACGCTCTTTGGGGATTGACTATGATACTTTGGAAACATCCGCGCAGATAAAAGTAGCCAACGGTGCTATCGTCGATGCCAGAGGTCCAATAATCTTCAAAATCAGTTCATCTTTCGGAACGCATCTAGTACGATGCTGGATACTACCTACTACAGGAGAGCAATGCCTCCTAGGAACCGATTTCCTAGTGCATCCAAGGGTTCGAGCTGTAATAAACTTTCGCGAAAATTTCATCAGAATCGGAGACGTTCAACAAGAACTAAACCTAGTTTTGAAACCGATCGAAAAAGCGCCCTACGATGAAGTATTTTCAAATACTTCGACGGGACAAAGTCAAACGCAAATCGTAAAAATCGACAGATCGCTACCGATTTTGAATATCTCGTCATGCTACGTAGAACCGAATTGTCAAATGTGGGTTAACGGAAAAATCTTTCCTTTCACAAACGAAAGCTTCAAAAGCGTCATAGTTCAACCCGTGAACTTCGGAAATGAAAACTGCGAATATCCGATCGAACTAGCGATAATCAACATAACGGAAGGCAAGTGTCCACTATTATTCGTCAATAATAGTGTGAATGGCATCCATCTAGAACCTAACCAGCTCATCGCTGAGGTTAAATTCAAACTCGAAGAATCAAAAATGACCGTCGCATCGCTAAGCCATCATGAAGAAGACTATGAGCCAGCGACGTTGGTTAAAGATCAGTCAACTATGTCGGAAGAAGAAAAACTTCAAACCACTCTCGAAAAAATGACCGAAAAGTCGAATATTGACGATGAAGATAGAAAAATCGCTATCGAAGTCTTCAAGCAGTATCGCGATGTTTTCAGTCTCCCTGGAGATTAGCCTACTCTCACTCACAAGTTAACGGTCTCTATAGACACCGGTGATGCAAAACCAGTCGCAAAACACTACTATCGTGCGCCAATTGAGCAAAGACCAATGGTTCGTCAGAAAATCCAAGAAAGGCTGGAAAAAGGCCTCATCGAACCTTCGCAATCACCGTGGGCTGCACCTATGTTTCTGGTAACGAAAAAAGATGGAAGTTGGCGACCCGTAGTCGATTATAGAGGTATAAATGAAGTTACTCCTAGTGATAAGTTTCCGATCCCGAGAATCGATGACTATCTAGATGCTTTAGGCAATGCACGATTTTTCTCAACTCTAGACTTGAAAGCAGGGTATTGGCAAATCCCTTTAGACATTGCTTCACGCGATAAAACTACTTTCGTCAGTCAAGAAGGCTTGTTTTGTTTCTAAGTTCTACCTTTTGGTTTGAAAAATGCCCCCGCTGAATTTCAAAGACTAATAGAACGGATCCTGCATCCATACATCTGGAAAATCTGTTTGGTCTATATCGACGATATCATAGTCTTTTCGCAAACGTATAACGATCATCTAGCACACATCCAACTGATCTTTGACACTCTCCGAGACGCGAATCTAACGCTAAGGCCAGATAAATGCGATTTCGTACCGAAACAAGTAAAGTTTCTTGGTCACTTGCTAAGCGAAAATGGAATCTCGCCTGATCCCGAAAAGGTCTCTGCGATCGTAAACTATGAAATGCCAAAAACGGTCAAAGATCTTCAAAGTGTTTTGGGCCTAGTCCAATGGTGTAGACGATTCATACCGAATCTTGCCACTCTTTCGCGACCGCTCTATCAACTACTACGAAAAAACGCGAAATATGAGATAAGCGAAGAACATCGTACAGCTTTTAACGAGATTAAAACATCTCTAACCTCAACTCCTTTTTTGCGATATCCTGTATATAACGACGAAAAATCGAAATTCATCATTCAAACTGATGCTAGCACAACTGCTATCGGCGCAATTTTGTATCAAGAAAACGAAAATGATCAATGGGTCATCGCATATAATAGTAGAGTTCTTTCTGACGTAGAAACCCGCTACAGTACGACTGAGCGCGAATGTCTCGCAATCGTAGAAGCTTTTCGGTGGTACAGACACTATGTCTATGGACAAAAAGTAACGGTCAGAACTGATCATAAGCCTTTGCAATGGATCAAAGAAGAAAAACATCGAAATTCACGTCTTCAGAACTTCGCAATAAAACTACAAGATTACGACTATCGCGTTGAATATGTAGATGGTAAAGAAAATGCTTGTGCTGATTTTCTATCTCGAAATGAGCCTCGCGCTAAAGTGAAGTCAATGACTAGCGAAGAAGTAACGAACAAAATATTCAGACCGACATTTCGCGAAGGGAAAAAGACTGTCGCTGCAGCCATAACAAGGTCAATGACACAAAAAGAAGAAAGAAATGAAGTGCCGAAGTTCCAAGAAGATTTCCAACAGCCTGAGAAACGGCTAATAACTATAGAATCACCGGAAGAAATCAGAGAAGCTCAAAGAAAAGATCTGTACATCGCGAAGTTGATAAAAGTCCTAGAACAAAACCAAATCTCTACGATTTCATCTGCTTTTCATACCGAAAACGAAATAGTGTACCGAACGTCAAAACAAGCTAATACAGCTTCCGCGATAGTAGTTCCGACTACTTTGATAGAAAGTGTTCTGTATCAATTTCACGGCGCAAAGATTTTGAGCCATCAAGGTCATAGACGCACTACAGCAATGATTCGTCAGCATTTCTGGTGGCCGAAAATGGAAGAATCGATAATAAAATGGATCAAAACATGTAAAACATGTCAACAAACAACTTCTCAGTTGCTGAAACCACCTCCGTTGATGCCGATTCAACCGAAATATCCATTTGAAATCGTCGCGACCGACATAGTAAACATATCCCCTCTGGGTGAGAAAAGATCATATGTCATCGTATTTCAAGACTACTTCACTAAATGGGTAAGCGCTCATTTGATTCCGGATCAAAAAGCAGCAACTATAGTCAAAAGTTTCGTAAATAACGTAGTTTTGGTTCATGGCAGCCCGAAACATCTTCTATCAGATCAGGGATCAGGATTCACTTCAAACTTGATGAAAGACATTGCGAAGCTACTAAAAGTTCAGAAAATCAATACCACTGCGTATCACCCTCAATGTAATGGAATGGTAGAAAGATTCAATCAAACATTGATTTCGCAACTCAAAAAATTCACTGCCCAAGACCCCGATAATTGGGAACGGTATCTACCTTTTGCGACATTCGCCTATAACGCTGTTCCTCACACAGCTACTCACTTCTCTCCGTTTCGACTTTTGCGAGGGTATGAACCCAGAATCGCTATAGACTTCGACTGCGCTAAAAGTCTTACACTACCACTAAACTACGATGCATATCAGTACATCTTCACGCAAGCGCAACTAACGCTATATAACGAAGTTTCCGAAAACTTAAAAAACGCGTCCGGATCACATAAACGATACTTCGATAAGAAGGCGAAAGACCAAAAATACGATCTAAACGATCTCATACTGTTGCTTAACAACAAAAAAGCAACTAAAATCGACAAAGACTATATCGGACCCTTCGTAGTGGTCGAAAATTCCGAAATTTCAAAAAACGTCATAACGATCGATAGTCTAGATTGTCCCGGACAATCTCAGAAAGTCTCACTTTCTCGCGTAAAGCCGTACATGCCTCGAATGGCATTCGAAATTTTTAACGCGCAAGTCAGTGGTCCTCCACAACTGACTAGTCACGCGCTACTGCATTGAGATCGAATTTTGTATCTTTCGTAAAATATTTATTTTCTACTTCGAAATCGATTCGTTTTTTATATACTCCGTTTTCCGTTTCGTCTTCACCATTTTGATCGTTTTGAACTAACCTATAACAGTCTTTCACAGACTAAAGGTAGTGTATGCGATAAAGCTGCGATAAAAACTCCGAGCTGCGATAAAAACTCCGTTTCGAAACATGCTTTCGCGTAATTTACTGGGTGGCAAAGAAACCACGACATCGTAAACATTTCAAATTTTTCTACGTCTCATCCGTATCGCCGAGATTTCTTCTACAGTTTGGTATTGATCCCCTCAATACCTTTCGAATTTCGAGTTTCAAAGACTTCGCCAGAAGCTTTATATATGTTTCTCTACGAAACTTAAAGCTTGCATCCACTGCAAACTTTCCGATCTAACGCCTCCGTGGCTAAAGATTCCGTTTTGAAACACTGACGCCTCCGCGGCTAAAGACTCCGGTCATCAAAATAAAGACTCTGGTCTTTCCGCTCGAAATCCAGCCTTGGCGATACGTTCTGTAGAAAAAAAATTTTTTTTTTTTGTTCCATATAGGAAAAAGTGCTGCTGTTGTTTCAAAGTATCTGATCGCTGCCAAAGTCGAATGAAAAGGTCCGCCAAAGAAAGAACGATCCTCTGCATCTAAAGAAAAAACCGCTCATTCCCAAAGAGAGAAAATTCGAATCGCTTGAGGCGATTTACATCGAAAGGGGGAGGAGTGTTGTGGTGTGCCGATCGACTACAGTAAGCTCGTCAGCTTTTCAAAGTGATTCGTAAGAATGCATCGTTTCGGAGCTCAAAGTTGTTCAAAGTTGTCCGAAGGTTTACAACATCAAAGATTACACTCGCAGCAAGATTGTGATAAAGTCAGTTGTTGTTTTGTTTGTCTTAGTGAGCAGTCGGTTTGTGATTGGCTCTGAGCATCGCTAGTAAATCGAAAACTGAGCGTGTGTTCTAGATTGAGTCAAACTATTTGGAAAATAGTTTGAGTAAGCGAGTGAAACTCCTAAGCGGTTAAGAATATACGGCGCGAGTTTCGGCATCCGAAAACCTTTGACGACCTGAGCGAAGATCCCTGGATAATTGACACAGCGCTCTCTACGAGCCCGTCAATCTCCTGCGTACGACTATCGTTGCGTTGATTCCGTTAAACACTCCGAGTGTTTCGTCTACAGCGTTCCGCACGCTCTTCTACGTTCGGTACGTCTCTCCTAAAACGCGGGATAAATTGTCAAGCTACACAGCTCATCTACGCTTCTATTTTCTCATGCACGACAATGGGAGTTGTTGATGTTTAGGTCTTGAGGCTTTTGAGCGTAATAATAACTTGCACTGATGAGTACTGTAATTCAAGATTTGTTTAGGTATTTACTGTAGCTTAATCTCTTTCAGGGTTACGACAGAAGGAAGAAGGCCTTATGAAGACGACGGTTGCTGACATCACGATGTATTGCCAGCAGGTAAGCGTAATAGATTGAGTTAAACTCAGTAGTCACTATCGACCATATAATATATTTGATAAAATATGTATAATAATAAAACAATATATAAGTATAAATACGATAAACGAATATGCAAATTATTACGATCCAAACGTTAAGACAAATGCTCACACACTTGTGGAGCTGACAGGCTGTCGTTTGTTGTCGGCACATAAATCGATGGCTGAGTGTCCATTGGTGCTTTTCTTTCAATCTGTCAACCCTGGACGTCCTTTGCTGCCAATTACTGTAGTAGGTGGCACGGAGGGTGTGTGGGTGGATGTAATTGGCAATATCATGGGTGGCATCGAATAATCAAGCATTGATGGCGTCAAACAGTTGGGCTTCAGGGAGAACAGATGGTCAAGGGAAGTGGTCAGAAGAGCAGGTTTAAGGAGTTTTTGCTCCTTAGAAAGGGCAGATTTAATTTTTGAGAAAATCCAAAAGTGGCGATCTAAGATCAGATAAATGTCCATGGTTGTCAGGACATCTAGAGCCGCTGAAAAATAACCAGTGTCGGGCAAATCAGTCCCAGCCCAATCCAGACCACTTGCTGGAAAAGGCTTTACAATTTCTGTCCCCAAAATTTCATTTACCAGGGCATATAAGTTAGAGTTCACAGCTCCAACATGGTAGGTTAAATCGAAAAGATGTTCTACAGATTCTGAAACACCAAAAAACCCAAAACAAAATTTATCTTTTAAAAAATTAAAAGTTCTGACATGACGCATAGCTGCCCAGGTTTTCTTAGGATCAGCATTAGCATGAAACAATTCAAGTCCTTGGTCAATGTTAACCATAGCAGTCCATACATAGTGTGCATCAAAAGATATCACATCAGGAGCTTGAGTAAGTAAGTCGATAAGGGATCGGAGGATATGATGCATCTTAAGTAGATCATAAATGATTACTGTCCCATCCAAACGTCCTATATGAATAGTAGCAAGAAATGGTCTGTTTGAAGTTGGTTTTCCATGAAAGTCAACTGGAAAGAGTTCACAAACTTCCAGGGGCCATTCTTCCCAGGGTGTATAAACTCAGCATCTTCAGTTAGAATGCCAGGGCAACAGGGGTCCTCCATTAATAAGTCACAGGCTATGGGACAAAGATCAGGGTTGGTACATCGATAATAACATTCTTGTAATGGAGCCCAATCCAAATTCTTTGGAAAATAAAATTCTACTTCGTTTTTTGGTGCCGATAAAATCGAAATCGCCGAAAATTCAGGGTGTCCATGCCAGCTGGTATCCAGATCACGATCCATTTTTTTATATATCCAATCCAAAATAAAATTAATTATGTGTTGGGTGATTAATAAATATGAGAAAAATAAGGGGTGGTAGACTGAACCTAAATTTAGCAAATTCTTGTAAATATGTATATCAGGTAAACTTATCTACACAGCTAATATCATATGAAGAGCAAATAAGAAAATTTAAGATATAACATATATATATATATATATAAATTGAAAAGACAAGATGAAAAAAGTACTATGAAAAGAAAACGACTGTTAAATAATGGGTGGTCGAAAAATAAATAGTTGAAAAAATAATGTCAGGAGGGTAGAGAATTTTTCTCTAGATTAAGATCAGTTGGGATGGAATTTAGACTTTCCGGTAGTACTGTTGATTTATGTTTCTTCACTGAATTCATATGTACGAATTCTGCTGGTGCATTTAAATCTCCAGTTGGGCCGATGAGTGCATTGGTATACTGTAATTTTTCTACAGTATGTGGTCCAGTCCATGGGAAGATGAATTTTGGGGAGTGTCTGGGTTTCCCAGTGGGATTAAATTTTAATACATCGTCTCCCCTGCTTATCTCAAATTCATGCATTTTTTATCCATTTGTATTTTTTGCATAGTTTGTGCTTGTAAAATGTTTTCTTTTATAGATTTCCAGGCTTTGGTAAGAAGCCTTTGTACATTTTTAGCATAATCCTCCAAGTCCATGCGATATCATCTGGGAACGAAAGTTAGTGCAGCGTCTATCAGCAAAGTCAGTTGGTGCCTGTAAGGCAGAAAAAAAGGTGAGTACCTAGTTGATTGTTGTGGAGTTGTGTTGTATGCAAAACAGGCATACAGTATGTATACATCCCTATCAGTATGTCATGCATTAACATACATAGGTAATGTGGTGGTTAGAGTTTTATTAAAGCATTTAACTAGGCCATCAGTTTGTGGATGATAGGCAGTGGTATTGATTTTTCTAGTTCCACAGAGCTCACAAATCTTGCACATAAGTTCAGACAAAAAATGTGTGCCACGGTCCAATAAAAGACTGAGAGGGGCACCAAAACAAAGTACAATTTCTGTGAGAAATGCATGAGCAGAAGTTTCTGCAGTACCGTTAGGAATGGCTATGTCTGTTGCATATTTTGTCAAGTATTCTGTGAAGACAATAACACTTACTTCCTTATTCACTCATAGGTAGTGGACCTAAGAGATCAACTGCAACACGATCAGATGGTCCTTGAACTGGTATAGGTACCAATGAAGCTTTAAGCTTTTCCCAGAAGATTTTCTGATTGCACAACTTAGGCATTTTTCACAATGTTCTTTAACATTGCGATAAAGAGTGAGCCAATAATAATGTGTGCATACTCTGGCCAAAGTTCTTATGAAACCAAAATGTTCAGCAAATACATCATCATGACAAGCTTCTAGAATTTCATCTTGTAGTTCAGATGCTATGACGAGCTTTGGTTCAGGAGTTATTCCATCCCTAATGTAATATAATATTCAATTCTTTACCAAAAATTTTTCTTTGGTATGTAGAATTTTCTGAATTTCCTCTGGATCTGGTGGTAAATTGTTGAGTAAGAAATAGTTTAAATATTTGGAACAAAAAGGATCACCTCCTCGGAGTAGACATATTCTATTTTGATTTTCTCTGTTTTGGTCACCTGAAATCGTGTTTTCAGTTATAGCTGAGCATAAAGGGAAATTATGTGAAAGAGCATCAGCATTTTTATTTTTTTGGCCTGGCAGATGTTTGATAATTAATTCTTGGAAGTCTTGAAGAGCCAAACCCCAATGAGCAATTATACCTGAGGGGTTGGATTTAGAGAAAATGCTCTGAAGAGCAGAGTGATCAGTGTAAACAGTAATTCTTTGTTGATATAAGTACTGCCTGAAATGTTTTACAGCCCATACAACAACTACGGCTTCTTGTTCAGTAACTGAATAGTTTCTTTCAGCTTTAGATAAACTTCTACTACCAAATGCTATAGGTTGTTCATCTTTATCTTTTATTTGTGAAAGAACAGCTCTCAGTCCTTCACCTGAGGTGCCAGTATAAAGGACAAAAGGTTTCTGGAAATCAGGATGAATTAGCAATGGCCGAGTTGAAAAAAAGTTCTCTGAGTTTTTGGAATGAGTGTTCACATTTTGTATCCCAGTTAAATTTTTGATTAAGTTTCAGTAATTGATGAAGTGGATTGGCAATCTTGGTGAAGTCTTGTATGAATCTGTGATAATAACTTGTGAGTCCTAGGAAACTATGTAATTGATTCACATCCCGGCGAAGTTCAAGACCAGCGACTTGAAGGTGACGAAAGACTTCTTTGAGGCCCTCAAGATCCTCGTCAATAGGTATGACCAAAGATCAAGATATCATCAAGGTGAACAAGACATGTTGACCATTGTAGGCCACTCAACATTAAGTTCATTAGGCATTGAAATGTTGCAGGAGCATTGCAGAGCCCAAAAGGAATAACAGTAAACTGATATAACCCATTATAAGTGATAAAGGCTGTTTTTTCTTGATCTTTTTCATCGACAGGTATTTGTCAATTACCCCAAGCTGGATCTAAAGTGGTGAACAGGGTTGCTCCATGAACAGCATCAAAAAAGTCATCTATTTGCAGCAGTGGATAAGTGTGACACTATTATTCTTCTTAGTGACACTATTAAGATTTCTATAGTCCACACAGAATCTAAAACCTCCAGTATCTCCAAGATCACTTATAGTATCTCTTCGACCAGTAGTTGCTATTGATCCAAGTTCTAGCAAAAAGTTCACAGTGGAGAGGCAAATATCTTTACAAATCCACTCATAATTTACAATGAGAGAATTATTTGTTACCCAAACATCAGGTTTAACAGGTGTCAAAGGTTCACCAGTCTGGTGTCACTGCTAATTGATCAGTAGAATCTAATACTAACCCTGGTGACCCACAGAATCCTAGGTTAGTGCAAATGGTGCAGCTCCTGATCACACATCAGACGGCTTGTATTTGGTTCAACTGATCACTTGGTGACTATATGCTGACATTGATAATTTTTTTCAGTGGCCATCACTGGAGGAGGTTGACACGGTGCTTGCTTTGGAAGGACTAGAACGTGTCCATTATGCGACATGCCTGGTGACAGATTTGATTAGGAAAGTAGAGGAAAACAAAAGAACAAAGAAGACTATCACCAGGGTAAGAATTCCTGAATTTTTCGACATGTCTCTCAAGTATTCAAAAAATTGATTGTGTTCCTTGGGGTAATAATATCTATGAGGCGCAGAATGACCGACATTCTTTTTCCAATTCTTCAAAGAGGTAGTTCTTGTTGTATGTCGACATGGAAAAATAAGAAAATTGGTAGAATCTAATTTTGTTGGAGTTCCCATCATCAGTTTTGTATCTGTTTGATCTTTAGAGTTCTCTGAATGAAGGACAATCCATGACCAGTCCAAAGGAACGAGTATTTATTTGGTTATACCCCATGATCCAGGCAAATTAAATATTTCATTTTGGCCTTCTAAATCTGGATCCATTTCATAAGTGGCCCCTTTGCTTTCCATGGAATTACAGTCTGTGGTCCAATTTAATCCACCTTTGGAGGAATCTGAGTCAGTATCCGGGGTCCGACCACTGCCCTCAGTATAGTTACCCATCCACAAATTGAAATGAAAATAGCCACTTCTGCCCAAAGGTGGAGTGGTGGGCAACCCAATCTTGAGATCCTTGCCACTCACTGACGTGTAAAGATTGGTCAATCTAGGGGGGCTTTTCAACAAAAAATCAAAAGCATAGTCATCACAGTTCCAGGGATCATACTGGAATTCAGTGGGCAGACTAGCAGAATTGGTTCACCCTTTTACCCCAGCAGCAACTTGCTGACTATTGACTCTCTGGGGTGTGGATTGGGTCCTTCCAGGTTGCTGAGAGTTCGAAACACCACCTGAGCCAGGCACTTGACCTTGTGGTGATCCACCCTGCCATGTGTTACAGGCTAAATTCAAAGTTTGACTATTTCTATAGCTAACAGCATTTGGACAGGCAGCATTTAAATGCCCCATACACCCACAGTGATAGCAGATCAGTGTCCAATCAGGTGTTCAACCTGAAAAGCGGTTCCAATCATTTTTGATGGTTCAAATTTAGTGCACTTTGTCCGTTTCTCGAGTGTTTGCTTTGAGGAGGAGTAGGTCTATCTTGTTCATCTGACCTTGTGGAGGTCTGGAGGGACTCCAAGGATTAATATTCCTAATCTGAGTACCTATAGGTCCTAATCTGAGTACCTATGGGTCCTACTCTGCATGAATTCAGGATTGTCCCCATTTTGTTGGGTATCTGACTAGCCACGCTGACTGTGCTTAATTGGTGTACTAAATGATCTAGATAACTTTAGTTGAAACAACAGGAATTAAATCTGTTTTGGACTGAAAAAGTCAAGTAAAATTCAGAAATCAGGCAACCACCAATAAATAGATTGTTCGACCAGCAAGAGCTTTTGTCATTGCCCAATACTGAACAGGAGCTGTAAACAAACATTATGTATAAAGCAGATATGATGACTAAAAATTCTATGAAATTGATTTCAAAATATTTTCTTGGCATTTTTTAGGTTCTAGTAACATGAGCTCAACATTTCTTCCGAAGATGAATTTTCTTCTATATTCAGCAATTTAATTGCTGCTGACACATATTCTGGTTTCAGTAGCTGTCCATTTTTCTTTGAGTAATTCTCTCTCAACTGTTTGATGGTTTCTTTGTGTCGAGAGTGGCTGTTCTTTTCCACCTTTGGCACAAAGAAGAGCAGAGTGGAAAAACAGATGCTCTACACAATTGTGGAAATTATGTTTGGATGCACATTCCATAACTTTGTAGACTGTTAAGCTCCCAAATTTTTTCCCCAAATAGGAAAGATTTTTTTAAAACACGTTTCTTTTCAAAAAAGTTTATATAGCTGATGTTGGTGTACAAGTACTCTACATAAATTTTATATAGATACTTAAAACCTAGTGTAATCTGAATCTAGTGGCTAAATGATCATCAGAATGTTGACTAAATCTGTCATTACACAATGGTTGGCAAAATAGAAAAATATTTCTCAAAGCATGTCATACATTTATGGATTTTGTTATCCTGAGATAATGCTATTCAGAAACTACATATGTTTAAAAACAGAGAGTCCCAAATTATATTGTCAAATATTATAAAATATCTTTTTAAAAACTGATTTGAAATTGGAAGACTTCTACTCCATCATACAGTTGACCACTAGATTAGGAAACAACTTGAAACTAAAAGTGGCTGGAAAATTCTATTTTACAAGCAGAAAAGTCAACATTTGAAACAGAAACTCACATAGTTTTTGTTAGTGATAATCGGGTAAAGCTTTAGCAAAAACAAATTGATTTCGGAAAAATATATATCCACTAACCTTTTTGATTATGTGGAACAAAATATAAAATTCTGATATGAAATGTATAGTATTTCTATGATTCAATTGTATACCACCCACTATTGGCTTTTTCATTCATTTTTTAAATGTTATTTGTTCCCTTTTGTAATGCAGCTATAATTACAATATTATTATTCTTATTTTTAAGCACATTTTTTCAGTGCACTGTAACTAACATGGAAAATTTTCAAAACCAAAGAAAATAGAGTCTTGTGAAATTTGTTTCGATTTCATCATGTACAAAGAAATTGTCATAGAAAGCATTTCACATAGATGTATAATGCTTCAGCTGTTCTTCGATCAGAATAGTAAATCTCATTGCATTACTGACTTTCAGTATCTGGACATTGTTAATAAATGTAAGCTTCCAAAATGTTTTTTAGTATTCATTAATGGAATTGTTATAACAATCATCAGCTCAGCAAACATAATAATATTAGCAGAAAAGTTGAAATCCTAATTCATCTTCAAAAGATGTTAAATATTAATCAGGAACAAAATAGAACCACAGCTGCATTAAAAATGAGTAATAATTCCAGACTTCCTATGTGCGATTTATCCAAGGTCAGGGACTGGTTTCATCCAAGAGACTTAAGCATCAGCTGAGCTGCAGCTTAAGCTATAGCTTAACTCGGTATGTTACAGCATTGTCATTAAGGTGCAGCTCAGTTGTAGCTTAACTTCCCCGATATGTTTTGTGTGTCTGAGTTCAGCTGCAGCTGAGCTGCAGCTTAATGGCAATAATATAACATATAGAGTTAAGTTACAGCCTAAGCTGCAGCTCAGTTGGAGCTCAAGTCTCTTTGATGAAACCAACCCCAGATAAATAATTATATTAATGCTTAAAACCAGTGTGAAGCACAAGGAAAATCCTGAGGTTTTGGACATTTAAAATGAAAATTTGGCTTATCATGTCATAATTCAGGCTTATCTTGAAACAAAAGCAATTACATCATAACAATCGAAATTGAAATTCTCTGACTATCCCAGGTTTTTAGGGCTGCAGGAGCAAAAGAATTTAACAAACTGGCACCAAAATTATGTTTGTGGAAATTTTGTACGTTTTGTATAAGAACAGAAAGTTTTAAGGGCCTCAAAAAAAAAACATTCTCCAAGAATACACTAAAAGATTTCTAGAAGCCCTGGGCAGGGGCTTAGTTCGCCCCCTCCCTAAGAACAGCTCTGTCAATACTGTAGTTATAGTCTGCTTTTCATACAATGTACCTCAATTGAGATCCTTTAAAGAAAGTTGATACTATAGAATTTTCGACTCAGGAAATTGTTAAGGTTAGTTGGATATACCCACAAATTTCCAGTCATACGTGATGTAAAATTGGACAGAAAGTCATAAAAATAAAAAATAACACTCGCTTTCCAGTTTTTTTATTTACAAGCGTTTCAAGTTTTCTGAAATATTACTACAAATTTTCAACAATTTTATGTGAATTTCACAACAATTCTCCAACTGTAAATCCTAAATCAAAAAACTTTGTTCTCATTATCCCAGATCATTTATAGAGACAATAAATTTTATTGTGGAAACCTTTTTCCAACCAATTCTTCGAGCTCAACCATGAAATAATTATTTGTGATATTTTGAACCAAGTAGCTGTGCAGAGAAAAATTATGTTTGTTTCAATCATGTATCACATGTTATCCAACATCCCTGTACAGTTGTCACATCCCTGGGGCAAATGGAACTAATGTGATACAGGCTCTGAGCTAATGTATAGCTGACCAAAAAGAGAGTTGGGGAGGACTACCCAAATGTAGGATAAAAATAATTGAAGCAATCTAATCTATTTTTAATGGTAAAATAGAACAAAGATACAAATCAAATAGAGGAATATAAGACATGGAAATAAAAGTCATCGATGCACAAAATATACACTTTGACTATTCCCAGAATTTCAGGTTTAAATAAGTTGGCATGAACTCACATCATAAATTCGAGAGTTTTCCAGAGTCATCACCTGTTCATCCACATGTGTTAACACCTTCTTAAGGTTAAGTGTGCTAATTTTTGCCAATTTTATGGTTGGCGTGACTTTCACATGTTAATAGTTTTTCTAGAATGTTCTAGAGATACTTCAGTAGTACTCCATCATGATTATTCATGACAACAAGTGACTCTTGTCTCATGTGAGTATTTGTGAAAAAAAACCCTCTCAATGATGCAAAAAGTATAACTTAGAAATTGAATTTTTTTTCTAACCTAATTAATTATAAACATGTGACTATATGTTACATGGCGGCCCTATATGTCATACAACCTCATTGGACTTCGTAAATTGTATCGGGCAGGATTGTTCTGAGTCTTGATTAGTTTTGATAACTCAGTGTCATTGTCTTTTCATATTTGACCGATCATTTTGTTTGTTGTATAATATTTCTTAGTGCTGTTGATGTGTATTATTTCTATGATCTTTGGGTTATCAATCGATTGAATTTTTACATTAGGATATTTAACTTCCAAAAATATGTAGGGTCCAATATAAGCAGGTTGTAATTTCTTTGCTTAATCATTTTTTATCACTTCTGATTCTTTTAGTACTAGGTTCCCTGCTGAATATGTCTTGTGGTGCACTCCTTTGTTGTACTAAAATTGATACTTTTGTTGAGCATTTTTGATATGCTTCTGTATGATGGTCAATGCATTTGTAAAATCTCTTTTCACCTCATTTTAGTAAGATTCAAAATCAACCAGGTACAATGGCATTTTGTAGTTGGGTGCTTCATGAAAACGCAATTAAGGTGATTATCCAAATACAATTTTGAATGAGGCACATTTTGAACTTTCATTTTCATGAATATTAGTTGCAAATACTGTAAATGGTAAGTGTGTCCCAGTCTCCTTGATTAGAATCTACATACATGCATATTCTGGCAATTAATGTTTGGTTTACTCTTTCAACTTCTCCATTGGCCATGCGATGTTAAGGTGTGGTATGCACCATATGCATGTCAAAAAGCTTAACAATTTCGACCATTAGTTTTGATGTGAAGTTACTACCCCTATCTGACAGTAAAATTTGTGGAGCGCCGTGTCGACAAACTATTTGTTCAACAAATAACTTTGCAATTGTTTCAGCAGTAAAGTTATATGGCTGCAAATGCTTCCACATACTTTGTAAAATGGTTGACAAAAACAACAATGAATTTATTTCCCCTCTCTGTCAATGGTAATGGACCCAAACAGTCTACGCCCAGGCATTCAAAAGGTCCCCAAATGGAAATTGGTTTTAAGAAAGCCTCAATTTTATGCTAAGATGGTTTATTTCTCCAACATAAATCACAGGGTTTACAATAATCAATAACATCTTTTTGCATGGTATGCCAGAAGTACTTTTGACTTATCAGTTTTATTGTTTTTCGAGCTCCAAAATGTCCAGAGAATTGGTCACCATGATGTGTTTTGATAATTACTTGCTGTAACATACCAGGCACAACAATTTTCTCCATATCATTTTCTTGTTTGTATAGGATACCTTTCCTACAAATAATTCCTTCTACTTTTCTCTCTTCGGAAATATCCTGCATTATTTGCACAAGTTGTATGTCTTGTTCCTGCAATTTTGCCAGATCTAGTGGTTCTGTCATATTGATCACACTGATACATGGATGGGTCAAAAGCCCTTCTTCTATGTCAAAGCTTCGCTTAGATGCTGGACTTGGAAGTCAGGATATAGCATCAGCATTTTGATTCTTATTCCCCTTTTTAGGCTGTATGTTCAACTTTGTTCCTGACAAGGCGACACCCTATCTGGCAATTCTTGCCGAAGCATTTTGTTTTTCTAATACTGCTTTAATTGGAGTGTGATCAGTTTCTATAGTGCCCTCATGTCAGTATAAATAAGGACAGAAATATTTTACAAATTCCACCACTGCAAGCATCTCTGGCTCAGTAGTAGGGTAGCTTTTCTCTGCCCGTTTTAACATATGGCTTGCATAAGCTATTGGATGTTCTACATTCATATTAATTCAGTGACTTAATACTGCCTCCATTCCATGATGAGAAGCATCAGTCTGCAGTATGAATGGTTTAGTGAAATCTGGGAGCTTTAAGACAGGTGGCTTAAACATATTCCTATCCATACCACTGATGCAACCAATTACAGTAGGTATTCCAGCTTTATGATATAAATTTTGGGCAAGATTTGCACAATTGCTGGCCGTCTTATAATTTTGTTGAAATAATAATTATTTATGGCATTGTCATGTCAAGTAGAAAAGCCCTGCCAAGCTGAGTGGAATTTACATCACATTGATGGAAAACCATATCATTTTGATAGAAAACATGATCTTATCACAGTAAGTGACAGGCTGTGACCCCGAAGAAGCAGCTTTTCTCACTTGTTGGGAACCTAAGCCCACTAGTACTGGCTATAGGAGATCACATAGGTACTCTGGTGTTGCTCTGGGGTTGCTGCTGTAGAATAATGGACAACATTGCCAGGTTAGGGGTGACAATCCCTGGGTCCTGCTCAGTGTGAACAGGGACGAATGTCACCTGTGAAATGACCCAACTCTGGGACCCTATTGTGAACCAGAAGATCCCTTTTTAGCCCAAACCTGAGGGGAAAGAGCCCTACTTATCTGGGGAAAACTCAGGGGAAAACCCACTTAAAAAGGGCTACCCAAAATATACCCACAACAATAATAACCCACTGTTTCTATGAATGTTTCAACAAAGGGGGATGGGGTTCCTGGTTGATGGTTTGGTTGACGAACGGGTGGGGATGCTCCAACTGGATTCCTCAACTGATGAAAAACACTGGAGGCTGGGGGCAACTCTTTTTTATTTGAATATGGACGGGCAATGACCAGGCACAAAGCAATGGGTAAAACAAATGTAGATTAAACGGCAAATGTGATGTGTTATAATAACACATGTAAATTTAAGAGGCAGCAAAGGCGAGGGCTAAAGACGAAATAAAAACTGGGTAAACCCAAAAATGAGCAAAAAATAAGAATGACATGTCCTTTTATGGACCCTGTTGGCTACAATACCAGCCTGGGCGGAGTTCTCGACGCTCGAGCTAATGTGATGCCAATGAGCACATAGACATTTTCTAATTTGAATGTGTTTAGCACTGACGCTGACTTTATTGCCTATGCTAAGCATATGAACATCTTTAGAAAAAACTTCTCAGCTAGTTGTTTTGTGTAGCAAATGTGACGCTAATTTTGCTGATAAGAGGGGTATGGAATGCCCCCAAAATAGCCCTGAGCTCATGGAGCACATTTTGGCGGAAGTTTTCAGCTAAAGGGTATACTGTAGCCTGCATGCAAAAAGAAACAAAATAAACGAAATACAATAAAACGAAACAGAAAAATGCATGTGCAAAATAATGAACAGAATGAAATAAAAGTAAATGATCATGAAATAAAAAGTGAACAAAAATAAAATATCAGCATGATGAGAATCACGTGATGTTGGAAAATTGATCGGCACGTGACAGCATCAACAGTTTGGTGTACATGTTGTGAAGCAGAAGTTTTTGATAAACCATGGAACCATGGGCATGCCCAATGAGGCTCGTGTGACCACCTGTTGCCAAATATTGAATGCCTAAAAGAAGTTGTTGTTTTGGTGATAAAGCATAATTTTGTTGAGTTTCATGTTGTAAATTTGGTGCAGTATTGCTCAAAATCGCATCAAACGTAGCTGCACTCAAACAAAATTTTGATGTAAAGTCGATTGTATCAAAATTAATGTGATTCTTAAAAATTTGTTGACCTGGCATAATTCAAAACACAATACTCATATACATATGACAATCGCAAAAAATCCTTTGCTTTGGAAGAAACGCCATTATTTAGCAAAGAATCTTTGAAATTAGCTGAAAGTTTTCAGAAATACTAAAAAGTGGCTAACTACCTGAAATATTAAACTTCATCAACCTTCAAAACTAAGTTAATGGGAAACGGACTCAAATAACTTCACTTATTGGTCAAAAAAGACTAATAAGAAATCGGGCGAAAATATTGGTAGTTTTCATTAGTATCTGCATGACTAATATGTTTATGTAACAAACAGTAATAAATGCAATATTTATGAGTCGAATGGAAATGTTTTATGTGATGGTGACTAATATTTTTGAGAACTAGTTCTTCCATATTAGTAATATTTATTACTTATATCATTATTTTTTGTATAACAGAAATTGCTAATGAATATTAGTAATATCATATCATATTAGTAATGAATATTTTTTATGTAACCAGGCCCTGATCCTGAAAATCAATAAAAAGATCAAACTTTGATCCTGAAACTCTACTTTAAGATCGGAATTTGATTTTCAGAATGCAAAATCGAAATTTCCTCAAAAATGAGAAAAAATTAAAAAACAAAAAACTAAAAAAAATTTATTACTTGGAAAAAATCGAAAAAAAGAAAAAAATTGAAAAAACAAAAAACCAAAAAGCCAAAAAAAAATTTTTAATATGGAAAAAACCAGAAAAATGAAGAAAGAAAATAACAAACAAAAAAAATTTAAATACTTGGAAAAAAATTTGATTGCAAAGTCATAAACTTGCTTAATGTTTAGCTTTTTTGCATACATGCTTATTGCTTATGGAAGTACTTGCTGTTGAGGTCTGGCTACGCATCATGCAACATACTTTTTGCGTGGACTGACACAAACACAAGTCATTAGATTTTTATTTGAATGTAGCTAATGGCAATAACATGTAGCATATATCGAATAAACGCCTTTTTATAAGCCAACTTGGCTACACAGGCTTTTTAGGTCAGGCCACTCAGGAAAAGTGAGAATTGAGAGTTTGTGGTGATAACATGTCTAAGATTTGATTGAAAAATTTGTTCATACATGATCAAACGTTGATCTCATGTAGAAATATTAGCAATCTGATGTAAAAATTAGCTGTGCCTGGAACCTTTGCACTACTGATATATCAAATGGGACTGGAAAGTAGAAACATTTATTTGTTCAATCACAAAAAATTTTATTTATGAGTTGCTGTTAATCACATCAGAGTCAACTTCAGGAAGAACATGACTTAAAAATGGAAATTTTATAGTCAAAAATAAGAAAATAGAAAAATTCTGCACTATTTGAAAGTCCAATGTCTCAAACTTAAGATCTGTGCATCAAAGGCAAAGCAGAACTATTACACTCGAAAAATCGACAAAATTGTGGTCCATTAAAGTTTGATGACAACTGCCATATCTGTAGCTGATTTTTTTTGATGCCGATTCTTCCCAATCAACAGACAGTAGACTGGCCTGTACCAGTTTCAGTTCATTCAGGACCACCGTCAATGAAACAAGACATTTTGCTAATTTGTAAGGATTAAAATTTGTCCTTTATAAAGTATATGTTGACAGATGAGGTTTCTTGGGTTGCATTTTTTTCAGCATGAAACAACTGACTCTTGATCAAGTAATGCTCATCTCAAACTCTCTGCAAAAAAATTCACAGATTGAAGGTTCTAATTTACTTGACTTACTGCAGAATTATTATACTTATTATATCAGCATAACACCCTTATTCTTGAAATCCACAGACTTATTGGGGATGGGTATCAGTATCACATTTTGATTAATCAAGTTCTTCCTAACATCCCTTAATCATAATTTATGGAATCATAGTTGCCGAACCAAATTTGTGCCAACTGAAATTCAGAACGTTTATAAATTGTACCAGAATTTAGGGTAAAGTTTAATAAGTTACTGTTCCATTACACAATGCTGTTCATGTAAAGTTGAAATTTTCACGTAATCAAAATGATTTACCATCATTTTGTCAAGATTTTTGCCTACAGTCTAGCCTAGCTTTTATTGCTCATCAAACTTATCATTTGTTATGTTTAGAAGTCTCCTGCTAAAATCCGATGATGTCAGCAATATGACTGAAGAGTCTATTGGCTTGTTCCAAATTAGCTACTGTAGGTCAGTCAAATGAGCTTCCTATTGGTAAAGGCTGATACAGTGCAACAGTTCTTTAGCAGACCTAAACACAACCTTCAGTTGCTATTCAGCAACTGCAATCCAACTGCTTGCACCTGAAAAGCTACCAGAATACTCCAGAGAACCTTACCCAATGGCTCTCGTACAAGTCAGAAATGTGAGACACTGCTGTAGAAAAAATATGTAGCCCAATAACAATCAATAAAGAAACAATGATCGGCCATCCCATTTTATTAGGGTAAAAAGACAATAACAACAATATGGTGGTCGGGCAACTCACACAATACATATAAATTTATAAGAGAATGATCATCACATATCACATATTGCCTTAAAAAGGCAGTCATGCCCACTTAATGATGCCTTCTCGCCATTTTCACAATTTGCATGGATGGGATGCCTGCTACCATAAGTGCATCCCCAACATATTCTGGAATTAGCATACCATATTTATTTATTGATATGCTTCCTCATCTGATAATTTGTTTAAATTAAAATGACTATATAAGTGTCTCCAAAATTGTTTGCATGAAACTTTTCCTTAAGAATTTATTTCAGAAAAATTAGTCTGTTTTTTATAAAATGCTTCCAAATAGAAAAGTGACACAAATCCGTACTGTCATCAAAATCGTCTACATGGAGCTCTTGCTGTGAAATTTTTCACTCGAAAAATTGTTAAAGGTTAGGTTAATGTGCTCACAAATTTCCAGTCCAACATGATATATTGTCTATCAGCAAATCGTGAAAATCTGAAATTCTACTTGCTTTCTACTTTCATTATTTAGCAGCATTTCAAGAAAAACAGACTATAGTTTTAAAACTCGTCAATTTGTATGGCATGTAGCTTCAAAAATATGTGAAATATGTATGTAGTACCCATCTCCCGATTTGACTTTTTGGAAGAATAGAGGGAAAATAATATTTGAAATGCAATGTAAAAGGATTTGAATCACTAATAGGTATCAAATCTCGTTTCACATTCAGACATCAGATAAATATGCAAAAGAGCATTAAATTCTCATTAAATTCTCCAGGCCAAATGACAAAAGTTTGGCTAGGGGAAAATGATGTGATTCTCATCATGCTGATATTTTATTTTTGTTCCCCACTTTTTATTTCATAATCATTTACTTTTATTTCATTCTGTTCATTATTTTGCACATGCATTTTTCTGTTTCATTTTATTGTATTTCGTTTATTTTGTTTCTTTTTGCATGCAGGCTACAGTACACTCTTTAGCTGAAAACTTCTGCCAAAATGTGCTCCATGAGCTCATGGCTATTTTGGGTGCATTCCATACCCCTCTTATCAGCAGAATTAGCCTTGCTTTTGCTACACAAAATGACTAGCTAAGAAGTTTTTTCTAAAGGCGTTCATGTGCTTAGCATAGGCACTAAAGTCAGCCTGAGTGCTAAAGGCATTCAAATTAGAAAATGTCTATGTGCTCATAGGCATCTTCTGCATCACATCTAGCTGCAGAAATTAGCTCGAGCCTGGAGAACTCTGCCCAGGCTGGTATTGTAGCCAACAGAGTCCTTAAAAGGACATGTCATTCTTATTTTTTGCTCATTTTTGGGTTTACCCAGTTTTTATTTCGTCTTTAGCCCTCACCTCCGCTGCCTCTTAAATTTACATGTGTTATTATAACACATCACATTTGCCGCCTAATTTAAATATGTTTTACCCATTGCTTTGTGCCTGGTCATTGCCCGTCCATATTCAAATAAAAAAGAGTTGCCCCCGGCCTCCAGTGTTTTCATCAGTTGAGGAATCCAGTTGGAGCATCCCCACCTGTTCATCAACCAAACCATCAACCATGGACCCCATTGCCCTTCATCAAAACATTTATAGAAACAGGACTATGTGAGTGGGTTATTATAGTTGTGGGTATATTTTGGGGAACCCTTTTTAAGTCGGTTTTCCCCTGCATTTTCCCCAGATAAGTAGGGCTCTTTCCGCTCAGGTTTGGGCTAAAAAGGGATCTTCTGGTCCACAATAGGGTCCCAGAGTTGGGTCATTTCACAGGTGACCTTTGTCCCTGTTTACACTGAGCAGGACCCAGGGCTTGTCACCCCTAACCTGGCAATGTTGTCCATTATTCTACAGCAGCAACCCCAGAACAACACCAGAGTACCTATGGGATCTCCTATAGCCAGTACTAGCGGGGTTAGGTTCCCAACAAGTAAGAAAAGCCTCCCATTCTGGGTCACAGCCTGTCACTCACTGTGATAAGATCATGTTTTCTATCAATATGATATGGTTTTCCATCAATGTGATGTAAATTCCACTCAGCTTGGCAGGGCTTTTCCACTTGACATGACAATGCCATAAATAATTATTACTTCAACAAAATTATAAGATGGCCAGCAATTGTGCAAATCTTGCCCAAAATTTATATCATAAAGCTGGAATACCTACTGTAATTGGTTGCATCAGTGGTATGGATATGAATATGTTTAAGCCACCTGTCTTAAAGCTCCCAGATTTCACTAAACCATTCATACTGCAGACTGATCTTAGTGCTAAAAATTTATCCAAACGTTTATGTAACAAAAACTAATGGAACTAATATTTATTACCATATTGGAACTATAGTTATTAATATTAGTCTTTTATGTAACCAGGCCCAGGTGTTCTTTGTCACGATAAGTGAATTTGGAGAATATTATGTAAATTAGTTCTAAAGTTGACATATTTGTCCAAATTAGTTTCATGATTTTTCTACAGTAACCACTTGAGTCGTTTTTTCTCACTTTCCTCTGTTTACCGAAAAAGTAGGTTAAATAGCTTATGTTCATATTTTTCACTAATTACATTGTCATTGTGTTAGTACATTGCATTTTCATGTTTAATTATGGCCTTCTGTATAGTAATTTCTAGGCAGATTCAGTAGGCAAATAAGGACCAAAAACTGTGAAACCACTAATACCCATTATTTGTTTTTACCATTTCCAACTCCTGCTGTGGCCACTTCAAGGAACTTGCCATAAGCAAGTTCAACCAATCAGTTTCCTTCAATTTTCCTCCATCCAATAAACAATTCTACCCAATCAAACTGTCTTTCAAAAATCGAGCCCTTTTTCGGAACCCTCTCGAAAGAGGAAATGGAAAGAAGGATCAGAATCAAGTTTGCTAGGATATCTTCCAGTCGTTTTATACTTGTTCTCTTTTGCACACTTTTTGGCAAGAAAGTTATAGTGAAGTCCCCAGTGTGCTTTTCCCTCTACACAATTGTTCTGTCGTGGATGACGTCCTTCCATCCATAGCAGTTTTAGCTTTGCGGATGGTCTCCATCCAAAGTAGCTTTGTGGATGACGTCTTCCATCCAGGTCTATTAGTATTTGAGGACGACATCTTCTGTCCAAGGTCTTTTAGTGTTTGTGATGGATGCTTTCTGTCCAAGTGTACATTTTTCTTAGGTGACGTTTATCAGCCTGTGTTGAGCATTTTTTCTGGACAATGTTTACCCATCCATAGTGTCACTTTCCGGCCTGTTACCCGTCCATAAAATCTCACATCCCCGACTAGTGGCTTAGTATTTTTTAGAGATTTGCCTTATCCACCTACTGTACCTGCCCGTCCAAAATATATTTTTGTATATTTTATTGTTACGTTTTAGATTTATTTCAAAAATAATAAATTTCCATCTAAAGTATCCTTTACAAGAAACGGACCTCTTAACATCATTTTTGACATCCAAGATCGAATTTTATTTTTTTTCTGAGAGTCAAATTTTGATCTTCAAGCTGAATTTGAGAATCGAGTTTTGATTTTAAAACAATTTTCAGGCTCAAATTTGAATATTTGATTGTTATGATCAAATTTTGATGTCTGATTTACTAAATCAAATTTTAAATTTTATTGTGATTTTCAGAATCAAATGTTGATTTTCAAGATGAATTTTATGATCAAATTTTAATTTTTGATTTTAAGATTTAAAATTTCGATCTGATCCTTGAATTTCTTGCCAAAAAACTCTAAAAAATCCACATTATTAAAGAACCATTTTTAATTGGGCTTTTCAGGCTCAAATTCTGACTTTTTAATTTTAAGATGAAATTTTGATTTTTGATTTTTCCTGATCATATTTTGATTTTTTCACAATAAAGCTGTGATTTCTAGTGAAATGAAATTTTGATTTTTAATGTGGTTTTCAGAGAAAAAAATTTGATTTTCAGAATCAAACTTCGATTTTTAAGGTTATTTTCAAGATGAAAATCTTGATTTTCAGAATCAAGTTTATAATAAAATTTCGATTTTAAGTGTGACCTTTTATCATCAAAATTTTGATTTTTATAATCAAATTTGGAATTTTCATAATTAAATTCTGCATTTTAAAAACCAAAGTTTGAATTTGAATTCGATTTTCAGAGTGAATTTTTGATTTTTAATTTATTTTTCGGCTCACATTTTGATTTTCAATGTCACTATGAGAATCAGATTTTATTTTTCATTGTGTCACGTGCCGACGAATTTCGCCGAACGTCACGTGATTCACATCATACTTTTTTGTTATGTTTTTCGCCACGTTTTGTGTTACAGTAATTCACATCTATTTTACGTTCCATTTTTATAATTTTTACATGCAATTTCTGTGTGTACTTATTATGTTTCGTTTCTGTTTCATTTGCACACTTTTAGTTCCGTTTCGATTTGTTATTTTGTTATACATATGGACTACGGTATGTAACCCACTAGTCAAGAATTTCCGTTAAAGATAAGCTCTTCGAGCTCATCGCTGTAATTGGAGCACAACGTGCACCTCTTATCAGTAAAAACTAGTGAGGTTTCGCAACGTGAAACACCTAGTTGGAAATTCTCACTAGATGACGTTCCTATGCTAAGCATGGAGAGTGAAAACTCGCCCCAATGCTTAACGTAGTGAACTGGAAAATGTCTATGTGACCATAGGCATCTTCTGCAGCGATTTCCGCTGCAGAAGTTAGCTTGGGGGAGTGTTAACTCCGCCCAACGCATACTGTAGATTACGGGGCCCTTTAAAAGGGCTTGTTTTGTCAATTTTGTGTCGTGTCTTGTCTTCGACTCTAATCGCCTTGTTGTGTTTCACAGCCTGCATCCCGCGTTTGCCTTGCGTCGTCTTTATTTTAATTTACATATTTCATCTGCGTTCGCTGCCCATCAATAAATTTGCATATTCTCGCCTTCGGTCTCCCTTACGTTGCCAGTTACCATAACCCAACCGTAGGAGCTTACCCCCGTTGCTGCTGATCGAGAACCCCCATCGCCCCCCGAGGAAACGTTTGATACCATCGCCCGCTGATGTACAGCCGCATTACCCTCCATGCCGAATCGCTTCAGATTCCCGTACCCACTCACCACTGTCTGTAGGACCCACGCTTTGACCCTTGAACCTGTCGCCCAGTGCCGAGTACTTTGAGAAGAGGATTTAGTGAGTCTTCTCAGGGGTTATTACTGTCGAGGGTATATTTGTGGGAATCCTCCTTAAGTCAGCTTTCCCTTGAGAGTGCCCTCAGTTGAGAAAGCCCTCAGACCCTCAAGCACCATTTTTTCCTCAAATGGGGTATTTTGAGGAAAAAAATTTTGGAATGAGGAAAAAAGTTTTGGGTTCGGTTCTCATTGAGGAAAATTTTTTTTTGGTTATTCTGTGCAAAAGTGGGTATGTTTTACCTTTCACAGTATTGCTTACATCTGACAGCAGTTTACTGTATAATCCATCACTTGCGTAAACAACAGATTTCAACTTTCTTTGTCTTCCATCAAGCCAGCATCGCGGAGCGAGAAAGAACTGTCATAAATTTGATTGGTTGAATGAATTTTTTGATTTTTTTTAGTGTTTCTGGTGAACTTTCTGGCTTAGGCTTGGACTCACGGAGTAGACTACAATTTTTCGACCAATCAAATTGATTACAGATCTGGCTTCCTCTTCCCTGTCCATTTCCATCTTGATGAATGGAGTTTGGAATTGGAAGTGTGGGTTTTTGTGCCAAAACGTGGTTTTTGGCACAAAATTTTGTTATCATGACACAAAAAATTTTGAGTAATTGTGCTCATTGACCAAAATTCTTAGACTGGTCTAAGGCTAAAGTTCCTTGGTTTTTAGGTCTTTAGGGTCTGAAAACGTGAAATTTCCAAATAAATCGGCACCGACTTCTCAATTCTCCAATTCTTTGAGTCAGACAATGTACTCAAATTACATAAGAGAAGAAAAATTGAAAATTTTCGAGGATGTGATGACGATTAGAGATTTTTTTGAATGGTAAAACGTTTTCTCAAGAAGTTTTTTTTCTTTCCTCTGGTGTATATAGTTGAAAATTAGGGTGGGCTGCGCATGGTTTCTACAGATATTCAGTGCAGTGAATGTAGCCCTTTAATTACACTATTAAATTTTTGGCCAGGAATCTTCTCGCAGCTTTCAGTATGTTGTTATCAAGGAATATTTCTATTATGCCATTAGCCCAATTTTTCGTCAATTGTGTTTAGGGCTCTCTATGCACAAGTACAAAAAACACCAATCTGAAAAATTCTTGTAAAACTCGTTCAGTATTCTCTATACTGTAGAACTCCTTTCCAAGGATAGTTTCAGTAGTGCAAAAGAATTTTGGGCTGTTCTTCCATTCCACAAAATAAATAACATATTGAACTCTCCTGATACTCTGTTGTTGTTGTAGTTTCTGTGTGCTGGCTAACATGTCTGGCAATTGTGATAATCACATTCTTTCATTTCTCTGTCAATCAGTTATTACTTTGCTCCTTTCAAGGATTTATTGCACCTTTTTGATAAGTATTCTTAAATGTTTCCTTCTTATGCAAATGTAGAAAAATTTAAAGGAAATACAAAAAGTTTCTGACATTCAGAAACTTACTTAAAATTTCTTCAAGTCAAACCCTGTTTCTAAATCTGACAGAAAAACTAAGTGTTGCAAGCTGCAGAAACAAAATTCAATTTTCAATTCAAATTGAATGCAGTACAAATTATTTTTCACTTACCATATCTTCTACTTCTTTTACTTTCTAGATTCAGTCCGGTTGTAGAGCTACACTACACTTTATTGTAGCCAGCAGCAAACATTCCACATCCGATATTTCTAGTCATGCAAAAAATTACGAGCTTCTTCAAAGTTTCATCACCCAGGACGGTTCCAAATGATCAATGGATGATCAATTGAACAGCTACTTATAGTTCGCAAGATATAATCTCACCATCCAGAGGAAATTTATCGGAGCCTGAAATCTCTGCCTTATCATCACCTGAAGTTGATGAAAATGAAAATCTCGAAAGTGAGCATGCAAAATACTCAGATTAGTTCCTTCAATTTATCTCAGGCACTAGTCAGTAATCCTATGAGTTGCATTTTATTGTCAATTTTTCAGATGAATCTCAGAATGAAATTCGGCAACCAGTATTGAGAACACGGAAATTTAGGAATAAATGAAAAACTGACTTTCCATGGATTAAAATGGTCGATTCTAATTTGGTGATATGTACAATTTGTGAAGCATCCGGTAATAAAAAAGATGATTGGGCTCATGGAAAAGTTTTACCTGATAATTGCTTCAAGTCAACATTTCAAAAACATGCCTCAAGTCGAAAGCATAAAAGAAATATGAACATTGTCCCAGCTCAAAATTCTTTATTAGCCTGTACAATAAAAGCTCTCTCAAATTCGGAAATGAAAGTTACTGGTTTGATGAAAAATATTCTTGCTGCTTTGCAACATGAAATGGCAATAAACAAAGTCGAATTTTTACATCTATTGGTTGATTCACATCTTGAATCTGCAAAAGATATGCTCAAACTTGACCCCTCAATCAAAGTGAAGCTATCGTCTAAACATCGTTCACTTTATTCAACATATAAAATGTTGAATTCATTGAATGGGACCGTAAGTCATGCCGAAATCGAAAAATTCCAAAATTCAAAAGCCATTTGCCTGCATATCGACGAAAGCACCGACATGAAAGCAGCTAAATTACTACTGGTTTACGTCACCATTTCTACGAATAATTTTGAATCAAATGGTGAATGGTTTGGTACTATACTTCAGGTGGATAACGGCCTTGATGCCTTTTCTATCGCTGAAAAAGTAATTATGACATAGCAACCTCATGTGCATAGCATGCACGGCCAATTCATTATGAGTTTTTCAGGTGGATTCCTGGCTGCAATCGATCTCGCTAAACAAAAAACGAATCTTTATGTTCACTTCTGATGGGGCCTCAGTGATGCTTGGTCGACAAGCTGGTGTAGCTCAACTTTTACGATCTCAGTTTGGCTACAAGTTTATTTTGGATTATCATTGTATCTGCCATCGTGAAAATCTGGCTTTGGAAGATGCTTTTAAAGTTACTAATCCAAATGAAATTTTTTTTTCTAAATATAATTTTTCAAGGAAAACTCAATATTCACAAAATTAGAAAAAGTATTACGGGATGCCATAAATTATATGACCTTACATCACAATGTTGATCAATTGAAAAGAATCTCGCATGAGTTGGACAGTGTCTTTTGTATGCCCCACAGAATCATCAACATTCGGTATTGCGGATGTAGGAGTACAAATCCGAAATTCTAATATGGCTTGTTGTATATTTAGGTGGCTTTCGCATTTTCGTGTTGTAAATGAATTTGTCAAATCATTGCCTTTTATTGGAAAATTTTTTGATGAAAAAGAAGTTGCTGGAGATACTATTGCTTCAGTAAGAATTTTCCAGATTTGTTTTCTTCTATCTATGCAATATGTTGAATGTTCCAGGATATTCGTAGTCGTCTTTTTTCTCCAAAAATGGTACTGCTCCTCCATTTTCTACACGACTTGTTGCGTCCATTTGAGCGCCTTATGTTGCAGCTGCAAAGCTCTGCATTGCATCCTTTTGATGCAAATGTAAGACTTCTGAATCATGAATTTCTTGAATTTCAATAAATATAATCCTAACTTTTAGAAACTTGCATGTTCTACAATCCAGCTAGTTGAAGATCAGTTCTTAACTGATGAAAGTGTAATATGTGGTCAGTCATTCGAAAAATTTTGCAATTTAATCCACAGTGGTGCTGTCAAGTTAACGGATTCATTGACAGCAAATACATGATCATCTTGTGAGAAAAAGATTAAAAGTGATACCAATTCTATCTTTTTCAAGTTCCTAACTAAATTTTTACATTCCCATTCCAAGAATTAGCCAAATCAATGACCGAGAATCTCAAAAATCGCCTTTGGAATGATGATGAAGTGATTTCAGCATTTCAACTTATCAATCCAATAAGTATGAATCAAGATTTGAACCAAAATTTCAGTCGTAAGGTTTCTATATTATCTGTTTCCAATTTTATCTGCATTATCTTTAATCATGATATCTTCAGAATTTGGTAATGATCAGTTAAAAGTTTTGTATGAATTTTATGTGGAAGCAATCAATTTAAATTGGGAAGATTTACTATCAGAATGGAATATTTTCAAAGTAAAAAAATTCACTTCTGATTATATGAGTATTATAAACATAAACTAATTAATTTCCAGTATAATTATTTGAATCCATCGAATGGCTCCATTTCATCCACGTGGAAAGATTTAATATCCATAGCATGTAAAAATTCAGCGATTTTCCCTAATTTTAGCCAACTTTGCCATATCTGTGAGTTTAAAGTCTACTGATAACTGGTAGTATACGAATAAACATAACATTTTCTTTCAGTGAACTGTGTTAACGCTCAAAATGCCACTGTCGAACGTGGCTTCTCATTGATGAATAGGATTTGTACAAAGAATCGTAATAAAATTCAGCTGGCTGTTTTAGACATTTTGATGCGGTTACGTTTATCATCTGAAAATTTTGATACTTTCAATTATGGCCCAGCTGCGCAAGATTATTTTATGAAAACAATTTATTCATTGGGCCCCAACATCAAACGGAAACAGAGTTTTAAAAGTAACAGAGTTTTAAAAGTTAGGCAGTAAATGGGTTGTTAATAAACTACATTGTGTACACTGAGTTCATTTCAGATGTGCTCAAAAATCCCGTTGATGATGAAGAAGCTAATTTTAGTTGTTTTAATGATATGATTGAATTTTAATGTGCATTTGTTTTTTTGATGAATAAATTTTATTCAATGAGTTGTACTTTATTGGATTTATTTGCTCTTAGCTTCAAATTTTTACTTTGAAAAACATGGAAAATTTTTTCAAAGTGAGGAAAAAAATTTAGGTATGGTTCTCATGTGGAAAAAATCTTTGAGGAAAAAAAACGGTGCCCTCAAGGTCTGGGCCAATAAGGGGATTTAGGTTAACAATCGGGTCCCCTACAGTACGCTATTCTGCGAATGGCACCGTCCCTCATTCCCAGTGAATGAGGATTAGGGATTGGCACCCCTGACCCGGCCGCGTTGTCCATTATTCTACAGCTGAACCCAAGGACAAGGCCGAGGTACGCCATAGGTTTTCCTGTGGTAGTACCAGCTGGGTTAGGTTCCCGAAGTAGATAACCATAAGCGAGCCACCCAACGGGGTCACAGCATGCCACTTGCAGTGACATGACCATATTTTCTATGAATATGGCATGGGTTTTTACTCATCAATGTGATTGTCCCACTTCGTTTAATGTGACATGGCTCCCCACTTCTACTTAATGTGACAATTGTGACTTTCAGTATCAAAATTTTGATTTCTAAAATCAAATTTTGAATTTTTGGAATCAAATTTTGCAGCTTAATGGGATTTTCTGAATCAATTTTTGATCTTTGGATACAAATTTTGATTCCAAGGATCAAAATTTTGATCTGATTCTCAAATTTCGTGAAAAAACTCTAAAAAATCCACATTATTTGTATACAAATTCAAAAAAACGTCAATACAAAACTACAAGCGAAATTTTATTTCATGAGACCCTGTCTCCATTTTCGTGTATACAGGGGGAGAAATTAAAAACAACAACCAAAAAAGGAATGTCACATGGAAAATTGAAGCTACAGTAAACTGGAAAAATACAGTATGAAGCTACAGTTAACTTCAAAAAATACAGTAAGCATCCTGCTTTCACTAATGCTACAGTAAATTTAGAATACAGTATGACGCTACAGTATACGGGAAAAATACAGTAAGCATCCTGCTCACTACAAATTCATCATTTTTTATTTGGCCCAAATTTTGTTTAGATAAAATTACAAAAATGAAAATTGTTCACTTTTGCATCATTTTTGTCAATGTGCAATAATCGCCTTAAACGCCAAAAAAGCCTCGAATGCCAAGGCCTTAAACGCATCAATAAAAGTCTTAAAGTCCATAAAAGACTTGAACGCCATAAAAGCCTTATATGCCATAAAGGCCCAAAACGCTATAAAGGCCTTAAACGCCAAGTACGATGTAAGCGCCATGAAAGCCTTAAGCACCATAAAGGCCCTAAACCATACATGCACATAGGGGGGTCAGGGAGAGGTAAACCTTCCTACCTGAGACTCTGGACACCCTCCCTGACCTGAAAAAATTGTCAAACACTCCTCCCTGAATTTTTTCGATTTGATATTTTTGATGCATATTTTGTATGAAAATCATGCTTGTGGAACTTTTTTTCTGCTTTTCTTTGCGCGCCCACCCCACCCCCCTCGATGAAAATCCCATGGACCCTCCCCCATGGAAAATTCTTGCAGTGTGCATGTCTGCCCTAAACGCCATATCATAAAAAGAATTGTATGTTTTCAATGACGAAAGCTTTCACGGTTGGGCTCCATAAACGATGCTCTTTTGACCTATGATAAGTTGAAAATTAATATCTGAAAAGAGAAATCTTGAGTATAGTCTGTTTTTTCCAAATGCTTGTAACGCAAAAATGCTGAAAGTAAGTAGGCATACAGAATTTCGTGCCGAGATAATATCGTTGCTGACTGTATGATATAGATATCGATTGACCGGCAGCTATAAACAGTGACTAGACTCTCAACTAAACTCGATAACTCTTTTGAAAATAACTCCCGTCCGATGTGAGAAACGTTCAAAAAAAATTTGCACGGCTGAAAAAGCGCAGAAAAGAAAAAAAGTTAATGCCATGCATTGGTATGGTAACCGCAATGGTAACACAGTTTACCACAATGCCGAACTGGAAATTATTTAAGAGTTGCAAGGTTGTTCATGTAAGTTAGCATAATACATACGGAAAATGAAGCATTTACTGTACATGTTAAAAATTGATGATTATTTGATTTTTTAAATTTTCAATTCAATTAAATTATGAGATTATGACCCTCTAAAATGCTCCAAAATGCATATTTTTTGTGTCCGATCCCCAAAATTTCCCAAAAACTTTTCCCCTATTCGAATTCCCCCCCCCAAAAAAAGCTCGATTTGGAGAAAAAAGGCGTGAAGCGTTGGAAAGCTTTTAGATTTTGACCTTCCAAAGTTCACCAAAATACATCTTTTCAGTTTTGAATTCCCGAAAATTTTTTCCACAATGAGAACCTTGTCCGAATTTTTTTTGCGTCATTGCTGATTCTCCTTCAAAAGATCCTCTTCAAACAAAAAAGCGTACATCAGGTATCTAGTGTTATTCAGCGCAGAATTGCATATACTGTATCGATAGCGGCTACCAGAACCGCAAAACCGCAAAAAGTACTACACTCGAGAACTCATTGCGGTTGCGGGTCGCCACCTGCAAAATTTTTTTCCGGTTGCGGGTGGTGACTTGCGGGACGCAGTTTTCATTGTCGTTTTCATTGACGCATCATTGTAGCGGAACGATTTTCGAGCAGCACAATGACGTGAATTTTTTACTTGACTTCAAGGCTGCATTTCGAGAAAAACAGATTTTCTTCTTTTCACGAAACCAAACAGAATTTAAGAACTTGTTTCGTAAGACTTTTTTCAGTTGTATTTCCGAGTAGAGGCCGTATTCAAATGGGTGTTTTCCTTAGAGAAAAATCCACATGCAGGTAGAAATCGTATTCGTAGAATGGTAGAAAGAAACTGCACTCAAATAGGATTTTCTACTTACAGATAGAAGTCTACCTCTTGGGAAATAGGTAGATAAGTAGTGAATTTTAGCATGAAAAATGGAGAAGAATTTTTGCATGACAAACTAAAAATTTTTCACCCGTTCATACAATGTTTTGAGAAAGACACAGTGGTTTAAGATTTACATTACGGCAAGTGGAGCGGATTGGAAAATCCGATTTTTGGCATTCAATGGCAAAATCAAATTATTCCAGCATCAGGAGCCGGCTTCATTAGGAGTCTGATGAAACCGTACCCAGATTTTAAGCGCCTCAGGCCGGAATACTGACTTAATCAAACTGCTTTTTACGCATCATTGCTAGAGACGAGTAGTTTCATAAACAGCACACTTGCAGTAAAAGCATGTTGAGGAGGCTATTTGAAAATAATAAATTGATGAGACTTATTATGATCAGCAATTTAACATTTATTTATTGCTCCTAGTCTTATTCTTGAATAATAAGTAGGCTCTTCCAGGCTATGGCAAAATCTCACAAGTAGTCAATGAAAAATAATGTTTACTGTGGTTCTGTTGCGGTGTGGTTTACCATAAGTATGAACAGCCTATTCCTACTGTAGTTACATACAGAAAACGACAGTATAAAAGCTACTAAATGAGAAAAAGATTCCAGAGCCGACAAGCTTGGACTTTCCGGCTAATAAATTTTTGGAACACACTAGGATATCTGAGAAATATCACATGAGATGATTTTTTCACAATTTTCCGATTCTAAAAACACTTTTTGGCCCTTACCCAAAGTATGTTACTCTGCTGCATCCAAAAAATCGATGATCCCTACTTTTTCATGTTTAACGAACAAGAAAGTTTTCCTACCTGCAGATGGTGGTAGAAGATTACCCACAGGTAGGATTTCTCTTATCTACATGTAGGCCTTTCTGCTGGTAACTTTATAAATACGGCCCCAGATTTAGAAGAGCGGCCAAGTTTTAGTGGATATTCGACACTCATACGATAAAATATTTCAAAGCGACAAAAAAGACAAAACCGCATAAAAGTTCATTTGGATTCTTTAGAAATTTGCTTCTTAATTTTTTCCAACAAAAATTCGGAATAAGCGCCCAATCTCAATTGACCATTTTTATTCTTCTTTTGTAGAAACTTAAATTTCTTTTTACGATGGACTTTCGAATGTTTCATTGCCGCTTCTTTCTCTTGATTACGCTTTTCTTTTGTCTAAAACAAAGATATAAAAATTACTTAGGATAAAACATATGCATCACATTCACAGATTAAGAAAATAAGTCCACAAGAAACTGTCTTAGGATTACCACTTTACATCCAGCTGATTTTCGTTCTTGATGTAAAGTATTTCGCACGGAATCTAAAGGTACAGTTTGAACAGTTTTTCAGAGTTATTCGAACATCCTTTCAGGAAATGTGAACATCCCAGATGAAAAATGAAACGTTGAATCACTCAATGCATTAGTTTAGTTTGATAATCAAATGCTAAGCTGAAGTCTGTTTTCAGGCTTGTAGCTAAGATCTTTCTTGAAGCACGCTTCTTGAGAGATTCGTTGCGAAATGTTGACCGCGTTTGTTTCAGTGGGAATAGTTTCGTAATTTTTTTCCAACTATTCATTTCGGCTGAAAGGCTCATTTCTGTTACTTTACTGAATGTATCATATTGAGCAAAAGCTTTTTCTTCAGAGTTTAAATTTTCAAGGAATTTGGGCAAAAATAATTGGAATTTAAAGACAATTTGCTGACCTTCAGCAAATCGTAATTGAATCCGACCAATTAGGCCTTGGAAGTACTCAAGTAAAGACTATTGTGATAAATGTTTTTAATGGTTGAGGAACTTCCGTCAAATAATTTTACACATTTTCTTTGTTCGTCTAACGGTCTTGAGCATCAATTGTGGCCAATTTGTTACATTAATGCACGCACAATACACAACGTAATAACGCATTATTTTGAAAAAAGTTTGCAACATTTCAGGAGAGCATATCCTCCGTCCCTAGCTACGGGCATGTCTGTTCTTCTCAGAATTCCTTCGAAAAATTAAACCGGACAACTAATTTATATTTTTTCGCTAAACCACTTTCTAAGTAGAGCTACTAACCTTCAAGAAATTTTGTGCGCGAAGAAAGCTTCGTGCAAACAGTTTTGCAGACAGCACTTTCTTTTTAGTGGTTTTGTAATTTAGAAGCATTTTATAAAAAACAGACTGTAACTGAAATTTCAAAATTCGCTACTGGCTTCTTCATTGATATCTGTGATCGTCAACAACCCAAACAAAGGTTATTTTGTAAAATTATTGATGCTTCTACGGCTATTTATTTCGAAATAGCAGATGCAGCAACGTTGCAGCGAAAATTATCCAAAAGAACCTAAATAATTATCAACAGTATTCACCAATTTCTTTCCTTCATGATAGAGGTTCCTTGATGATGATTATTTTCTGATGACTAAATGACCATGGAAGATGATTCCCTGGACTTTGATGTCTATGCCTGCGAAATCTACTTCAGATGCGTCTGTTATTTGAAAATAACTGTATAATAATGCCTTTAGTTTCAGGTCTGTCGAGATGATTTGAAAAAAAATAATCCCACTCGAATCTATTCAATAGAACTGTACATCAACATGATGCTTTCTTCATTGAATCAAAACAACATGAACTTATTCGTTTACTGCAACGGTACCTTTTCTACATAAAAAGTACATAAAAAAGTAAAAAATAAAAATTAAAAAAAGTAAAAATAAAAAGTCAGCCATTCACTTCTGCTTTCTGGCGTTTTTCAGCTTGAATTTTCTCGAAGGTTAATTTTGCTTTTTCGTAAGTGTGCAATTTTCTTTTCCTGTAAAAGTATCAAGAACTTTAAAAAATGATAGCGTTCTGAATATTCTATCAAACTAACTTCCGTGATATTGAAGGTTCGCCCCCATTTCTCGTTTCAACTCGATTCATCGCGAAACTATTCGATCCAGAAATTAAAGTGGCAAATTGGATATTATAAAAATGCTATTCATAAGTACAAAAAACGAGCCTTTCGATTCGACATTCATACAGCGTACAATACAACATACCAAAATGTACTTTTATGCCATACTCCTCGCACGCCTAAGCCTGAAAGCTTTGTAAGAGTAAAATATTAAAAAAACGGTGCGAGAAGCATAACATACTAGTACCAATAAAATATATAGGTACTCATGCACTTTATGACCTATTGAATTTTTCATAGTTTTTTAATGTGTAAGGTACAGGGCCATGCGCAGGATTTTTTTATGGGGGGACGGAGTAAATTTTTTTTACTGAATAGCCCCAGAAAATGTTGATTTTACGCAATACACTGTTTGATGCTGCCTCAATGGGGGGGGGGGGGCGCCGCCCACCGCCCTCCCCCTTGTGCGCGGCCCTGGTAAGGTATGTACAGCGTGTATGTATAGGCAATGTACGGAAGCTAGTTTTTTGTCTCTCTTTCGCCAAATGGCGAAAGGGTCAAACTTTTTTCGCAATTTTCGCTATATCTTTTTTTTCACTGAAAAATACCATCATTTGCTTTGATTACGCATTTTTCAACATATTCATGCTTCTGCAGTCAGTAATTTAACAGAAATGGAAAAAAACAAAATTTTTGATTTTTGGACGTGATTATGATAAGAATTTATCAAATTCATTAACAAAAAGGTTAACAAAAAACCAAAGCGATGAAAACCTAAATTGCATACAAATTGGACGGTTGACATATCTGTGCATGCATAGCCAAAATTAAGAATCGTAGACTACATATGAATCATTCCTCCTTCAGGCGCAAAGTGCCGCAAAAATTTTCGCATCCCGATACTCTAGAACGTTAGAAGATGAATCTTTTCAAGTCAGATTTCATGATTTAAAATTTTCATTTTTCCGGCCTAATGATGTTCATGCTTGAACAATGTGTGGATTTTTTCAACCTGCCAACCAGCTAAAAAACCAGCTTGAAGTCAACGATGTTCCATGAATCTAGGGGAAACAACAAAATTCGTAAATAGACTTCTGGTGCGAAGCGCCGGAAATTTTTTGGAGTTTTGATACTGGAACGCAGGAAAAGGAATCCTTTCGACATATATTTCCATAAGTGATCTAATTTTTCATTCAATTCAATAATTTTTTTAGTCGGACAAAACGCAAAATATCATATTGAAAGCATGCTACTCATACATGCACATAGGGGGTAGGGGGTAAACCCCCTTACCTGTGACTCTGGCCACCCCCTCTGGCCCACGTCAAACACTCCCTGAACTTTTTCCAAGACAGTTTTTAAAATGATTTTTGTGCATATTTTGTATGAAAAACAAGCTTTCAGAACTTTTTTTGTTTTTTGCTTGCCCACCCCGCTCGACTGAAATTAATTATAAGTAAAAATGCTCCAAGTGGAATTTCTTCACTACTGATTCATGGTGCAATGAGCAAGTAGGCTTAATAAGATAAGAGAGCATTTGCACCATGAATATTGAATACATACAGAAACATAACTTGCTTGCTAATGTAAAACGTATCTAAACAAAAAATAGGCATCGCATTGATCCACTTTAATCGTCGGAAATCAACAAAAAACGTACATACCCAACTTTGGCAGCCTTCAGAACAGCTATTCGGTGGTGCAGGAATTATCTTTCAGCCATTACAAAATCGTATTTCAGGCGAATCAGTGGAGAAGCTATTATTTTTGAAACATAATTTCATTGAATTTTTCAAATAACACAAAACTAGGATTTTGTGTGTAGGGGATTAGTTCTGTTATTGAATAATGTTTTTATTACATCAGCATTACTTTCATCTTATCATGGAGTTGTGAATTCTGCTGCTCCTATCAGAGGTTTTTTAGCAGGGTGCTAATAAAAACAGAGCTATGCTGATGGAAAATTTTGGACGTTAGCACATATGCTAATGTGAAAGAGATAAATTTTTGAAAAATATTCGAGAAGAAAGTTAATAATATCACAAAATTGTGGTATAAAATAAAAAACCGCCGTTTTCACAAATAACAACTTCGTCAATATCCTATTTTTCTTTACCACTTTTGCATGGTGAATGACTGTGGCTCGAATCTGAATTTGCTTTGGCTTTAACCTCTTGGACACTACTTAGGTAATTTGAAAACAGCTGTTTTCACATATGCTGAAGTTTAGGCAAATCAGTAATGGTGAGTAGCAAATATAACTGCACAATTTCAGACAGTATTGATGTTCAAGTGCAGTTCCAGATAAAATGAAAACATGTAAGCTTTTATTCAAACATAACGCGAATTTAGCGATTCCTAAAAGTATTACCGTAAAAGTAACTACTGAATATTTACTTTTTGGTCAAGGAATCAAGTGAATATTGTAAGAATTAGCTGATTTAATTAGAATCAGATGACAGTCTTATTCCTTTTAAAAGTACCAATATCAAGCATGATTTCATGGGTTGATAAAACAATAAAAGCATGTAATCAGAATTGATAAATTCCTAGTCTGTTTTTTTGGAATGCTACTGTGGAATGCAAGTAGTATTTCATATTTTTATGATTATCTGTTAAACCATAGATCACATAAGACTGAAAATTTTCATGTTGTTTACGTATAGTGTGGTTTTCAGTTGATCAATGAAACATATAAATATATTATGACATAATATATTATTTGACAATTCGACGTCAATGGATGTCGGTTTCTATACTTTGTATAGGAACCGGAATCGTACGATTCCTAAATTTTAGAACCGGAACTGGACCATTATTCTAAAAATCGAAGAACCGGAACCAGAACCAATATTCTTTAAAATCAAGAACCGTTGCACCTCTAATAGTTGTAGTGTCCAACTTGAAGCCCGACTGTCCTTACGATTAGGTTAAAGGGTTTCCTGTCCAAAGATGCATTTTTAGGCATCTTAAAATAGGAAATTCGGTGCTTCGCTTCGTATTTCAAATGATTTATTTATTTTATCAATTCTAAGGCGCGGTTGGAAAATAACGAGCTACTTTATGCTGATAACATTTAAACGTAAATGTATTTCGGATATATGTTTGATCCTGTACTGTTTTTTGATTGTTCAACAAAAAAATAAAGATCTCTTTCTACTATTTCCATAAAATCTTTTTGCTGTCCATTACAAATTTAATCTTTTATTAGAGACTAAAGGGCCTACCATACTTCGCCATACGGTGCCGTAGGGCACCACATTGAGCTGCTATACTTCCCCGCACATGTCATACGGTGGCGCCGTGTGGTACCTGATGAGTGGCTACTACACTTCACGCTGTACGGCATCGTATGGTGCCTGGGGGCCAGACATGCACGGCAAGAATTTTCCAGGGGGGAGGGTCCATGGACATTTTCCCTGGGGGGTAGGGGGGGGGGGTGGGCAGGGTTTTTTGGTTTCTTCTCGACAGGCACTTTGGCTCCTAGGGTCAAAATTTTACAGGCCAATAGGAATTTCAACAAGCCAAAACTAAAAAGTTTGTAAATAAATTTGATAGTTAAAAAACAGTGTTTTTTTCAACAAATTTAGTCAAAAAGACTCTTAAAAATCACAGTTGAAGCGAGCATACCAGATCAATAATTTGGAATACATTCATAATCACACACGGAATAATAAGGCTCACAAATGATCAGTCATTATTCAAATACATCATCAGGGCTTTTTCACACAAGCTACGTTGATCTGTAACTTGGGGAAAAATTTGGTTGCACGAATTATAATTTTTAGTTGCTCACTATAAAATTGATAAATTCGCTTAATTTCATCAGAAAAATGATTAAAAGTTACTTCCCTTGTATTTCATTTACTTCGCGTCAGCTCCTGACTTCTAAAAATAAATTTCTTGAGTTTTTAGAGAGAAATCAAATGTCTGGCTAAAGTAACTTGGTCGGTACCTGGCGCCAAAAGATTTTGATTTCGAGGTCTCTAAAATGTCGGAAAATGCCTTTTTCATCACATTCTGCTGCAACTGCCGAAGACCGGTCTTTTTACCATTTGATTGGCGGAAGAGGCCAAACATTCTACCTCCTTTTTGGATCTTATATATCTGGAGCCAGTAATTTGCCAATCACAATTATTTATGAAAAGCGATTGTTTTCACATAACATAAAAAAGCGCGATAGATATTTTACTTAGGACTTGAATATTTCCGGCGCTTAGCACTGAAAGAAAATTTTAGATTACGATATTCTATAGCGTCGGAAACCTTTTCCCTGCAAAAAGGGTCTATTTTTTCAGTGAATTCAATGAGTTTTATGTGGGGCAAACTAGAATTCAAAAATTAGGTGAGCAACAATGAATTTAAACGGCTTCTTCATATAGCAAGAACCTCTGCCATTTTCCATTGTGGATGTTTCAATCATTTTCCAAATGCAAAAAGTTTTTTCCCAAAGCCAAAAATTCTGAAGCGCCGCACAACGATTTTGTAGAAATAATCTAGGAAAATCTTAATTTTTGTCAAATACGTGGAAAAAAACAATACAAGGTCAAACATTCATCCATAACATGCTGGTTTCTGAAAGCTATAAGCGTAAGTTAGGATGACATTTTCTAACCGCACAACGGAAATGATACCAAGAATCATAATTGATTTGAAATCCGGCGCAAAGCGCCGGAAAATTTTCAGTATTTTTCGCTTTAGAATGCATAAAAATGCATCTCCGCACAGGAAGCCCTATAGTCTAATCAAAAAGGGTGGTTAGGCTCTCATTTTTAAAAGCCAATTTGGCTTGTGCCCGTAAATTTTTAGGAGCCAATCAGAATTTTTAGGAGCCATGGCTCCTAAATGGCCTAAAAAAACCCTGGGGGTGGGTGAGAAAAAAACCAAAAAAAGTTCTGAAAGCTTGTTTTTCATACAAAATATGCGCAAAAATCACGAAAAAAAGCTGTTTTGGAAAAAGTTCAGGTGGGGGTATATGACGATTTTTTTTGGCCAGGGTCTCAGGTATGGGGGTTTATCCCCCTACCCCCCAATGTGCATGTATGTTGGGGGCTGTTTTGATAATGTCAAAATTTTTCATATGGCGGCATGTGCCAGCAATGCTTTAATATATCTCGATTGAGTCGATAATCTACCGGCAGGTAGAAGGCCTGGATGGATGGCGCCGTGCGGTGAATGATAAGTAGCTGCTATACTCACGGGCCATACAGCAAAGTATAGAAAGCCCTTAAATGCTGAAAAGATTCATCTCCCAGCATTCTAGAATATCAAAACAAAAATTTTTTTCTGGCCCCTGTATGCACGAATTCATGATATTGGAATACAAGACCAAATGCCGCGCTTTTTTATGCTTTGTACTATTCGAGAATAATCTCTTTTGATTTATGATCACGATTAGTAGAATGGAGGAAAATGTTCAACCTCTCTTTTTAATAATAATAATTTATTAGGTCGAAAATTATATGTCGTAAATATAAAGAATAGAATTAGCAAACTAAGTTACATCTCCAAGAAAGGTATCAGCAGCCGGTTCCCCGAATATTGCTCTCCGAGAGCTAGTTTAGAGCAGAGACAGAGCCACTTTTTTTAGCTCGACTGAGACAGCCTCTCGTGAGACAGCTCTGAATTGGCTCTGGAAATCCGTTCCACAAATGTGCTCGCGAGCTTGCTCACGAGAGCCAAAAAGAGAGCACGATTAGAGCAAAAAGAGAGACAGCGCTGCGACAAAAACTTATGTCATTTTTGACACTTTAGCGCTTTTCTGATTAATTTTTTATCTCTTCAAGGGGTTTAAAGCAATTTTGCATGCGTTTCAGTGCAATTTAAAGCAATTTTGCATGCGATTCCGTTCGTATGACTGTTCTGTTAAGTTATTCTAATCCTGAAGCTAAAGATTCCATTGCAAAAAATTGCTTTGAGAGTATACGGTTTTTAAGACTAATATTGATAAACAGGCAAAATTAATTTTGTCATGCTATGTAAGTATTAGTATAGCATTTCTTCACACGGGTCAAAAATCGATTGAAAAAAATTTTGAGTTTACAGTTTTGTTGATTTTGTTGCCTTTGTAAATCTTGATTTGAGATCAAAAGTTGCTTTTGCTTAGCAAATTGTTGTTGTTTGAAGAACAAAGAAATTTGTTAAATGCAAAGAAACAAGAGTAAATAACACAGAAAAGCTCATGGGCGTGACAAAAGCACGTGCGAATTGAGCTTTAAAAAATGACTCAATTTAAATCGAAAACAGGGAATATTGTTCGATTTTGTTTGTTGTTGTTGTGATGTTTACTAGTCGAAGACAAAAGAAAGCAAATACAAAAATCCAGAGAGTGTTATGGTAAAACACTAAAAACATTTTTAAGACCGAACAAAAGTAAAAAAAATACGCAAAGATAGCGAGAAAAAACATCCAGAAATTGGACAAGGTAAAAAAACGGAACTAAAACAAAATGAAAGTTTCAACGTAATGTAAGTTCGGAATGAACAAACTACAGGAAAGACAAGTTGGATTAGTCTAGGAAACGCAGGTTACAAAGTGTAACGAACTAACGCTTGTGTTACCATATTCTCGTCTGCTGTCTATTGACAGAATTCATATATAGCCGGATCAGCTATTAATAAAATCAAACAACCAATACAATTTTTCACAACAAATATTGAGCTATAAGTCCTATTATATGCGTCAATTATCGAGTAGTCTATTTTTAGCATTTTCTTTTGCTAAAACACATGATGTTGTCAATAATGTTTCATGGGAAAGTAGCACAACTCAGTACAAGAGGAAAAACGCATTATATCCTATATGTGTGATATAATATGTGTGTGCAAATTGGTAGAACACGTGAAGACTTGCTCCTATAAAATTTCTGATATCATATTCGTTATCAGCGACATGATTTAGCCAAGAAACTACTCTAATTTAAACAGGTAAGATGATTTTAATTGTTATGATGAGTAATTTGTGTTATTTCTGCTTTAAAATTATGTAAAATGATCTGAAAATGTTTTGCTTTATGAGGAATAAAACTTTAGTGATGCTGCATTTGCTTTATTTTTACTTGGTTCAGATGCACTACTGTGAAATTAAAAAAAAACCTGATAAAACCCAGAAAAACCCATAAAAAATGCAAAAAACCTAAATTCGAAATTTTGAAAATGGGTTTTTTCCTAACCCTGACCAAGATTCATTTGAGGCAAAACGTTGTTATCCTTTACGAAAACAGATGAGAAGACTTAACACCTGTAAACACATCATTGTCTGACTGAACCCAGCCTCATTCAACTCAATTTATTCTGAAGCAAGTGAAATTCTTCTGGCCTCTCGTGTAAATTTTCGATTGAATTTATGGTTCGCATATTTTCTCAGGATGCTAGTCCATGTTCCAGCCAGTCAGTGAATGTCCTGCACCAATGGTTATGGTGATGATTGTGACACTAATGTTGAAAATTGTAATCATTAAATTATCTAGTCATCATATAAGGTGGCGTGGTAGCATTAACCTATAACATATTTAGCCCCCTTAAATCTGACTAACCCCCCCCCACCTAGAGCAAAAACGGTTATAGATAAAGACATGAGGTTTTTGCGTAATATCCACCATATGGGCAAACATAGGGGTGGCAAAGGTCATTGTGGGTCTACAATCAAATGGTGCTCGGTGGGGCGCCAAAAACATGCAAAAACGGCCTTTTTTAGGGCCCCCAGTTGCAACAGGTTCCTCAATGGGTATGTATCTCTGGACCTTGATACTTTTACCCGTGCATCTATCAAGTGGCCATTCAAAACGCTTTTTTATTTTTTGAAAATATTGATCTGGTCAAATTATATGATATGAAAGACCAAAGTTGGAGAAAATCCTCTTCATTTGGGTTAAGAAAAAATCATTATTTTGGTGAAACAGATGAACTGTTATCTGATTATTCTGCGTGTGAAACAAAAGTATTTATGTGGTCTTTAAGGGGCAGGGTTTTCGACTATTGGGAATCCAATGGATGCAGTCACTTTGCACAAAAGATAATCCTGGGTGTAAACAAGCATGTTTTCGTGAATCAGGGTTTTTTAGGATGCATTCATTTTGAAATGAAAAATACCGGAAATTTTCTGGCGCTCCGCGCTGAATTTCAATTCATTAATGATTCTTTGTATTATTTCTGGTGTGCAGTTGGAAAATACCATCCTAGCTTATGCTTATAGCTTTTAGAAATCAGCAAGTTATGGATAAATGTTTGACCTTGTATTGTTTTTTCCACGTATTTGACAAAAATCAACATTTTTCTAGATTTTTACAAAATCGTTTTGCAGCGCTTTAGAATTTTTGGCTTTGGTGAACATAACTTTTTGCATTTGGAAAATGATTAAAACATCATCAGCATGGGAAAATGGCAGATGTTCTTGCTATTTGAAGAAGCCATTCAGATTCATTGTTGCTTGCCAATTTTTGAATTTTAGTTTGCCCCACTCAAAACACATTGAATTCACTGAAAAAATAGACCCTTCATGAAGGAAAAAGATATTAAAAGTGTTCATTTTCCAATGCTATAGAATCTCATAATCTAAAATTTTCTTTCAGTGCTAACTGCCGGAGATATTCAAGTCCGAAGTAAAATACCTATTCCGCTTTTTTGTTATTATAGATCATGTGAAAACAAACGCCTTTTGATAAATAATTGTGATTGGTAAACTACTGGCTCCAGATATATAAGATCGAAAATGATAAAAAAAATGTTTGACCGCTTCCGCCAATCAAATGGTGAAAAAATCAGTCATTGGCAATTGCAGTAGAATGTGCTGAAAATGCCTTTTCCGACATTTTAGAGGCCTCCAAATCAAAATTTTTCGGCGCTAGGCACCAAACAACTTGCTTTAGCCAGAATTTTGATTTCTTACTCAAAACTCAAGAAATTCAATCTTAAAAGTGGGGAACTGATGCAAAGTGAATGAAATACAAGGCAAGTATCTTTTAATCATTTTTGCTGATGAAATAAAGCGAATTTATCAATTTTAGAATGAGCAACTTAAATATAATCTGTGCAACCAAATTTTTCCCCAAGTTACAGATCAACCTGGCTTTTGCGGAAAAAACCCTAATTATTGATTTGAATAATGAGTGACCTAATTTGTGAGCCTTATTATTCTGTGTGTGATTAAGAATGTATTCAAAATGATTGATCTGGTATATGGGCTTCTATTATGATTTTGAAGACTGTTTTTGACTAAATTTGTTGAAAAGAGACTGTTTTTTTACTACCACATTTATTTACAAACTTTTTAGTTTTGGCTAGTTGAAATTCCTATTGGCCTGTAAAATTTTGACCTTTGGAGCCAAATGGCCTGTCGAGAAAAAACCAAAAAAACACCCTGTCGTGAATGTTTGTTGGAAGGGGTTCTCGATTACGGATTACTCAATGAATGCAGCCACTTAAAAAAATTATTCCAGGTGTAAACAAGCGTGTTCTCGTGACTTTCTGGTGCGAAGAGTGTTCCAACATGGGGAATTCAATAGATGCGGTCACTTTACACAAAAAAATTATGCAGGATGTAAACAGGCATATTTTCGTGATTTCTTGGTGAAAAGAGTTTTAGACTGCAAGGATTTTAATAAATGCGGTCACTTTACACACAAAATGTCCTTTATGTAAACAGAGAATTTCTGCAATTTTTTGGGCTGACAGTTCTTGACCATGAGGAATTCAACAGATATGATAAATTTATATTGTTTACAATGTGTTTTACTATGCAGTTTACACATTTTTCAATGTTACCAAAAGTGAGAATTTGTAGTTTTGAGATTTTGTTTCTTTGATTTTTTATTGTTTCTTTGATGTGAAGATGACCAAATTCAAAACGTCAATGTGTTTCTATGGAGGTTTTTATACATGGTTGAGGATCACTAAAAAGAGGTCGACCAGGTTATTAGAAAATGCCCCGATGGGACAGAAAAAAAGAATATAGTTGCATGGATAGAAAAATGCAGACAACGCAATGTAATGTAGAGCTCGGTTTCAACATTCGAATTTCAGAGCATTCTGCTTGGCGGTTCTAGCCTTAAAAATTTGTGAGTATGGAGACTTTTTCTGTAAGCTGGAATGATCTCTCATTTTTATGAAAGACATCTGATAAAACGATAAGAGGCTGGCAAACTAATCTTCTATTGTGGAAAATCGTGCGTGTTGTGCATTTTTCCCAGTTATCTCACTCCTACACAACAGTGCTGCATACTGCTCAGTTGAGCATGCTCATCAATTTTTTAAAGCTTTTTTCACCATGATACGGCCATACAACAAAGTAATGCTTATATGACACATGCTTATTTTTAACCAACAAGAATAGTTGATGAGCAATCTGCATTAGAATTTTCTCTCATCATACATAACTGAATTTGCCTGACTAAGAAATATGTTATGCTTGCATTTTGAATAAACATCAAAATTAGCACTGCTGTAAATTTAATTTACACAAAGTTTGGCATAACTGTAAAATCGAGGACCCGTACTTTCTACAGCAACGGTTAAGCTAGGCAGTTGTTAGTAAAGGGGGCATGGTTAAATATCGGCCATTACTTGGCACTTTTTAACACCATGGTATCAGATTCACACATCTAAGAGCTGCATTTAAAAAAGCAGTTGAACAACCAAAGCATGCCTTGTTATGTCTTCCAAGGCACATAATTATGTTAATAACATCAAACAAAAGTGCGTCCAGTTTCCAAACGGCTGATTTGCATTATCAATCTGAAGATTTTTCTACTAATTTTATATCAATTTGCTGAATTTTGTTCATGGGCGAGTTTTGCAATTTTTTACTGATGGGATAAGTATTTTTTTGCATTTAAACTGTACAACAAATGGAAAAGTCAAAAAGTAAGGGTACAATCAGGCCTGTAGGCAGAGGGGGGTTGGGGGCCATGGCCCCCCGAAATGTTTCAAGTGTTGAAAAAAGGCAAAGGTCTAATTTTACGGTAAATTGAGTGAAAAAAAGTGTGGCCGCCCAAAAAAAAATTCCTGGCTACAGGCTTGGGTACAATACCCACATTTTGTGTGCTGTATTGCCTATTATGAAGGAGCCGATTGAATGACATTGCTACATCAGGTGTAGGAAGAAAGGTTATAGATTGAAAAAAGAATGGTTGATGCAAAGAAAAATGAATATCAATGGACGTAAAAATATGCATTTGATCATAAAATTACTGAGCAGTTTTTCACGTCAACAAATGCTGCACACAATGCAGATGCTTTTCTTTTCATACTTTTTGTTTTTTACTTTCCCACACCAAGATTAACTGTTTACCCCTGCAAGAATTTCCTGCACGACTTCAGAACTTCAAAATATATTATTTAGCTTCATTCATTTGAAAAAAATTCAAAGGTCTAAAAATATTGACAAAATTATCCTGGCGAAGGCAGTATTGATCTGCATTTTAAAATAGAAAATTTGAATTTGCTTGTGATGAATCGAAATTAATTAAATTTTATAATTTTGTTGTAATTATATTTTGTAATCAATAAAGACAGGGTGTCCACCACTTTTCCATAATGAAATTCCCTGACTTTTCCAGGTTTTTTCCAGAATTTTTTCACAATTTCCAGATATTTATTGATTTTGTTTCACACACGAGTGCTTTCAATAAAAATATGATTGGCTTTGCATTAAACAATGAAAATGTGATCGCCTTTGCATTAAAGTATGAATATTGCTGGTTGAGCTTGATGCCTTAATTTCGTCCAAGTGCTTGGTCAAAGTGGAATGACTGACAATGGCTTGTCGACCCATGTTACTCAGACTAAACAATTTTTTACACAATTTGCAATGCCCAGAATGTTTATCATTAGGCACTGCAGGCAACCATTCAGCCCATTCTTTGTGAAGATCCGGGTTAATCCAACTAGATTGAAATGCAGCTTTTTTGGCCAGCATGAATATTATATAAATACGTAATGCTGCAACAAAGTTCAAAAGTATCTCGATACAGTGTTTTTTTTTGCCGTCAGCAAATGAAAATTTCTAGCGGCAAATGAACTTTGAGTTGTCATTTGTACATGTGCAAACGAGAAGAATCCAAAATTTAGCCGAAATTTGTAACAAAAATTGAGATTTCCGCTTGTCTCAGCGGAACTGTGCTGCATGTTGTGAACCGCGCCTTATTACTGTGGTATAAATTTTATGATTTTCCAAATATTGAAAATTTTGGAATTTTTTGGATGGAAATAATAAATTGAGTCTTAATTGAATTGAAGTACTTAGATAAATCACTTCTTCTAAAATCATAATATATTTGATTCGATATATATCTGTACCAATAAGTACCCAAACAAAATCGCTTAAAAAACTAATAATTTCATTGTACAAATATGTACAAATGAAAATTGCCTACTCGTTTGTACATGTGCAAATGGGTCATGAACAAAAAAAAACACTGTCTCGATATAGTGAAAAATGGAAGAATGTAAATGCGCATAGATATAATGTGAAAACAACAATAACACAATTTAATTAAAAAAATTTAATGGAAAATATTTTATAAAAAAGTTTACAGTATAAAAATGCAAAAAATAAAAGAAAGAAAAGAAAAAAAAGAAAAAAAGGGAGAAAAAAGAGGTCATCAGAGGAGTCCTAAGGACGGGTTTCGGCACTCTAACTCCTAACCCATTAATATGTGTTTGGTAGACATATAAAATATAAACGTAGTCAATGTGTGTACTTGGACAATGGCTTGATGAGAGGCTTCATCGAATTATTTAAAAAACGTATCTGCCTGTGAAGTGATTATTTTGTTTGTGTGTTAATTTTATTTTCATCATTGAATTTTTGTAATATTTTCGTAGAAGAAACTTTTTATAGCCTCGATTTCAGGTTTTTTTTTACCTATGAGTCACAAGCCAAGTGGCTTGTTGACCTAAAATTTTACAAGCCATTCCAAATTTTTACAAGCCAATTTTATAATATCAGTATACATGGATAAATTCCAATGCTAGGTTATTTTTTAAAGAAATGTACATATTGAGCATCACGGCAATCGATCAAAAAAGAGATGTCATTCAACATTTATTCAATAACATTTTAGAGCTGTCAATTCATTAAAATTCAGGCAACATTTGAAATTTTTGAGTTTGATCATTGTCTAATCTACAAGCATCGTGAAACAAATTTTATTCACACACTCTCATGAACTTGGCCGAAAACATATGAGTAAGAAGAGTAGAAATTTCCGTAAACTACTTCCATGAAGCTTTTGGATTGATTTTACGTTAAGAAAGGAATAATCGCTTCAAAAGTTTACAGACTTGAGGTATTGATCTTTCTCAAAAAATATGTCAAAGGGAAAATAAGAATCTTCATTAAATATCAAGATGAAATATTGAAGATTACCAATTAAAACATGAGATAATACGTTTAAGATGATTAAAACTATTAAAGATTAAATGATAAATGAAGGTAGACATGTTAGAAGCAGTGCCTGAGCTAGGAAATGAATAATAATGCATATTTAGGTTATAATCGGCGCGAAGTGCAGGAAAATTTTGAGATTATGACCTTCTAAAATGCACCAAAATGCATCTTTTCTGTATCTGATATGATCAAACACATGACTCAAAAAATTCTGACAAGCCATTTTCGCTTGTTGGACTAAAATTCTACAAGCCATTTTGTCAGTCCAACAAGCCATGGCTTGTAAAATGCTAAAAAAAACTATGCCGATTTGGTAGTGTTTCGATTAATTATCAGAAAATAGATTAAAGTTTGAGGAAAGTCTTTGAAAACGGTGTAATTCAAGATGCTCGAAAACTGTTGAAATATTCTGAAATTCCCTGACTTTTCCAGGTTTTCCATGTTTTCCAGGTGCATTCTGAAATTCCCTGACTTTTCCAGGTTTTCCAAGTATGGTGGACAGCCTGTAAAGAGCACGCAAAAGTGCTAGGTACGCGAAGAAGTACACTAAAAATAGAATCAGACTGGCCGATATCTAACCACTTTACAAACCGCCTACATACATATATGCTTAACTGTTGCTGTACAAAGTACGGGTCCCCAATTCTATAGTTATGCCCAAAGTTTTTACTGTGCATTTTTCAACTAAAGAACTGTAAAAAGTTATTTGGGAGTGTTCACAAACTTTCAGTTCTACTGGTTTGTAGGAAAATGCCTGATGGGACAGAAAAAAGAAGAATATACTTGCTTGGTTAGTAGCCTAGCTAGAAAACTGAGTGGTAGTAGTTGCAAAAAATTCACTTTTGTAATATTGAATTTTGATTCTTTCTTATTAAAAAGTTAATAAGCGATAATAACCGTATCGCATATGGTAGACGAGGGCCACCAAGAAAATACAGTGACTTCTGAGTGATTTTCATCAGTATGCTTTCTACAGAGCTGTGCAGCTCCCCAAACGGTACAAAAAAATTTTGATTAAAATTTTAGCAATACAGTATACATTAGCTATAAAATAAGAAAATAAAACTTTGCGACATCAGATGGGAAGGTGTTCGGGAATGCCCATAAGCAATATTTTTCAAAACTTTGACGGCTCATTTTTGACACTTTAAACTCTCTTAAAACGTGTAATGTACAATAACTTGAAGGAAATAATGAATCAAAAGATAGCCTATTCTTTCCTGTGTAAAATGAATATTGATTTATCGAATAAGATCATTCCAATCCAGAAATATCACTTGGCTAGAAAGATCACTAAAAAACGATACGTGAGGAAAAGAATCAGAAAAAACAAAATTAAGGAACATTGTCCACCAAAGTGGCGGAATTGCTCGGAAAATTTTCAAACCTGACGACAATATCTAATCACTACTTTTAATTTCATACATGAAAGTCAATCACAATTCTCAATTTGCGAACATATACAGATGTGGAAAAACATCATGAGAGAAATGATCGTTGATGAACGTTCGCTCAATAACTATAACTTGATCAATACATTTTTACAGTAATCAATCAGTTTAACGACTGTTTAGCCAAAAGAGTATGTTTTGGCTAAGCAGCTGCGCGGCTTTCTAGCCAAAAGAGTATGTTTTGGCTCAGCAGCCACGCGGCCATTTATCCACTGCCCTCAACAATAGGTGGGATATCTTTTTTATGGTTAATCCCACTGTAAACATAATTATAAAATTTATTCAAATTAATTTTTTTGCCAACTGAAGTTCTTTTTCAACATGAAATTCTTTTACAGCTTTTTGTAGAGTACGGCATGATTTCAAATACTTATTTTTAGGGCCAAACTTTATAAGTCGGTTCCCAGTCTTCAGCCTAATTGCCCTAATTATTGTATGGTAAAGTGGGGTAACTTTGGCCACGGGGTATAACTTTGGTCAATTTCACTTGAAACATCACCGATTTTTTTCTCTGTAAGATATGCAGATACAACTTGGCAGACTAATGTCTAAGTGATCCTTGCATGTTACTGTGAAAGGAAATTAAAATCCGAATTAAATTGAGAAATTTGTGGGTCGACAAAGTTGCCATTTTTCTTAATGAAAATTTTCAAATTGAAAAAAATTTTGGTTCCACTCATCTGCTGCACTCAAAACTTTCACTAACAATTAAGTGTCTTTAGAGAGTTTCTTTTTTCTGTTTTGTATAAAAAAAATAACTACCCATCTTCGAGCAGAAAAATTCGTCCAAAAGCGGGAAACTTTGGTCAGGGCGGATAACTTTGGTCACATTATATTTTGGCGGGTAACTTTGGTCAAATGAAAATTTTTTGTGCCACACATTTTTCTACCTGTAATAATTTGATCTTACTTCTTCTTCAGACGAATTATTTTATCCTGTATATAATTTTTATCGATTATGTACGTCACAATATGGTCAGGCATTACAAAAGAAAGCCTGATGCACACAAATACCTGACTAAGTACTCAACAGAAGATCTCGAAAAGGCCATCGAGGCCATTTGAAACGGGTCAAAAATTCGAACAGCAGCTTGTGTTTACAATATTCGACATGGAACATAACAAAACAAGGTAAACGCAAGGCATTCGGGAATGATTGGTTGTAAAACGTACCTCACAGCAGCTGAAGAATTGCTACTCGTCAAACTGGTCAAATCTGTGGCTGTTGTGGGCGTGCCATTCACAAAAGATTGCCTTATCACAATAATCAACAGTTATCTACACGAAAACAAGCCAGAACTGTTCAAGGAAAAGAAGACCCTAGGACCTGAGTGGTTTCATTCATTCTTGAAACGTCATGGAAATGCATTATCTGAAAGAATTCCACAAAATTTGCCAGCTGTTCGGGCAAAAGTGTTGACACAATTTGTCGCCAGTAAATGATTTGACTTATTTGAATCTACCGTAAAAAAATTGGTGTTGGATTTGAAACCCGAATGTACACGAATATATGGAATGTTGATGAAACCGGATTGAGCACGGATGTTGGCCCCAGCAAAATTTTGTGTGCCGAAGGCATGCAAGACCCTCATCGAATCGTATCTGATGAGGGAAAATCAGTGTTTACCGTCGTTGGCTATGGTAATGCTGTCGGCGATAGTGTACGACTTATAGTAGTCTATGATGGCAAGAATTTGTGGAACGATTGGTGCTTAAGTGGATTGGATTCAGTTCACTATGCTGTTACGGAGAATGGATGGATGGAAACTAATTCACTGATTTTTTTGTTTATCTTTCATACATGGAATGGAGCCCCAAGGTCTGGGGGGGAGTTGGGCAATTTTCTTGGGGTTGGGGTCAGTAATTCCCAAAATTTTGGGAGGAGAAATCTCTCAAGGGTGCTCAACTGAAAGAATTGAAAGAAGCGAAAAAAGCTAGAAGCACTAATGTGTGTCCCATTTGCCATACTCAAGGGAGAATTTATAAAGGAAAAGTACAAAAAAGACTGGGCATGCTGTGATAGATGTGATGGGTAAATATGTGATAACTGTTTGGCTGATGATTTTGATCCCACTGGTGATTTTGTTTGTCAAGTTTGTGTTACTCATAACAATTAATCTTCCTTTAAATTTGGTTAACCTCATGTCTTTTAATCTTAAAAACGCGCATTTATCATTGTTTTAGTGTACCTCATGTTTTTGTGTGTGGACCACATTGGTCGACACGTTAATTTTTTTTGGTTAATAAATTTTGAACGATTGATATTTATATTTTCATTAATATTGATATTTTCATGTGCTGTATCTGAATAACACAATATTTTTCACGTCAGGCACTTTTTTAGGTCAATTGACCAAAGTTACCCACCATAGGGACAGCTAGGAGTAGATTTACGAAAACTTTTTTGCTGTTGATGATATTCATCATTTTCTGCTGAAATTTTGTGACAATTAAGGGGGATATCTTACCTCACATACAAAATTTATTTTTTTGCGTTCTATCTGTGGTGAGATATAACGATTTTACTTGTCGAAAAAGTAACTTGAACAGAAATTATAATGGCGACCAAAGTTGACCACTATGGTGGGTAACATTGGTCAAAAAGTGAGCTCTTTTCAATGGGTAGGTTAGATCTGCATGCTACTTATGAGATGATGTGTTTAATCGATTTGTCTGACATTTTTGACATATGAGTTCCGTGAAACATTTTTACAAATTCCCCATGTATAACAAGTTATATGTTGGAGAAGTCGAATTGACTCGATTTTGAGCATGGATTTCTGTGACTAGTGAGTCGACATTTATTTTTCCCTTAAAATTTTCCTTAGGTTCAGGGTACAGCAGCTGCGCCCGAAGGGCGCAGCGCTGTTGAAGCTCTTTCAAATGAAGTTGTTAGTTTAAATAGTATCAAGGGTCTTGAAGGAATAACGTGTTAATACTTTCTGGGGAAATTGTGTAGTGGTACTTGCATTAAGTCCGTAGACTGGTGGACCAGGTTTGATTCTTAATGTAGGTAGGATTTTTCTGTAGGGGCCATCCCGCGTTTTGAAAATTTGCTGGTTGGCTTTCTCAAGTGTCAAACAACTTGAAAATGTCTAATTTGAGCAAATTTGACAGTTTCAGCTAAAATGCACTTGTTCCAAAATTTGGTTGCACAGCCCGAAATTTGGTTGCTGTGCGAAAAAAAACCCTGCGTGTATTCATATATTATTGTTTGACCAGCCAAAAATTTTGTGCCAATTGGCACAAACGCTCAAAAATTTTTGTGCTATTTCAAATTTTTTTGTGCCAAAAACCATGTTTTGGCACAAAAAAAGAAAGCATTGGGAAGCGAGACCTGTCATCATTTTGATTTGTCAAAAAAATTTATTGATTTTTACAGTTGTTTCTGGCAAATTTTCTGGCTTGGGCTTAGACTCGGGCCTAGGCCTAGGTTTACGCTTAGGCTTAGGATTAGGTTTAGTCTGAGGTTTAGGCTTAGGCTTAGGCCTGGGCCTAGGCTTGGAGTCACGGTTAGGAAAAGAGTAGACAACAACTTATCGACCAATGAAATGAAATGAAAAATATTTATTGCTGTTACACAAAACAAAACAAAAGAGAAATGCAAAGTGAAATACATAATATAATGTCATATAAATAGTAAGATTAGTAAATCGACTCACAATAAATGTAATATTTTAAGAAATGGGTAAATCATGCAGCAATAGGGTGCAAAGGTTACTCGAAAAGTAACAACTTACATGCACCCACTGTTTTTTTCCACGAACTTCTTTCCACAAATGTGGAAAGGGGTCAAATTTTTTTTCCACATGTGGAAAAAAATTATTTTTCGTCTTAAAATCCTCATTTTTTCGCTTAAAAATGCTCACAGACACTTCATCGCAATGTTTTTGAGCTTTATTTCAAGCCTTTCGGTGTTTTTAGAGGTTAATTCATTAAAATTCAAAAATTGAAATGCTCGACTTTAAAGCCTAATCTACTAGCATTGAGGAAGAAATTTTCTAGCAAACTATCCAAGAGCATAATTGACTTTGAATTACACGAAAAATCGATGGTCAAGTCCTCTATGATGGCAAGTGAAAGCCCAAAATAGATGGTAATCTTTCCGGCGCGAAGCGCGGGAATAAATTTTGGGGTATTGACATTCTGCGATGCTGGAAAATCAATTTTCCGAAGATTTATTTCAAGAATTAGATTCCAATTTTGTGTTCAAAAGTCGTAATTTCTAGAATTTTACTTCAAAAATTTTAAAATCTGTAATTCATTTGTAAACTCTCAAGAACTTAGTAAGAAGAGTATAAATTTCCGAAAGATATTTCCATGAAGCTTTTGAATTGATTTTACGTCAGCAAAGAAATAATCGCATCAAAAAGCATAGAGACTTGACCATACCTGTAAGACCTCCGACCAGTTGGGGGGGGGGGGGGTAAATCCGAAATTTTGGGGGGGGGGGGTAGGAAAAAGTCGAAATTTTTCCCAAAAAAGGCCAAAAAACATACACTTTTTTGAAAATTTTTTAATTTTTTCCAAACTGGGGGGGGGGGGGGTTGGGGGGAGATGATTTTGGGTACAGGGTTGGCCGAGTTGGGGGGGGTTCCCACCCAACCCCCCCCCCAAGTACAGGTATGGACTTGACGTATTGATCTTTGTCAAAAGGGAAAAATGCGAATCTTCCTTAAATATCATGGAGTTAACCAATTAAAACATGAGATAATACGTTCAAGATGATGAAAACTATTATAGATTAAGTGATAAATAAGGTAGACATGATAAAAGCCGCGCCTGAGCTACTGAATAAATAATGATGATTATTAAAGTTATAGCCGGCGCGCAGCGCCGGAAAATTTTGAGATTTGGACCTCCCAAAATGCACCAAAATGCATCTTTCCAATATGAAAACCCGAAATTTTTCTTCCACATTTGTAGAAAGACCTCAAAAATTTTTTCCACATTCCAGATTTTTTTTCCACATTATAGTGCAAATGTGGAAAAAAACAGTGCATGCACCACCCAATTCGATTATCAAAGTTTAGAAGTTTAATTTTTTCTTTGAAAGTGTGCAAATGCAAACAATCAAATTGAAGGCATGAAAGTTTTCCACCAATCAAATTGATGACATATCTCGCCCCCCCCCCCCATACCTGTAAGACCTCCGACCAGTTGAGGGGGGGGGGGGTAAATCCGAAATTTTGGGGGGGGGGGGGGGTAGGAAAAAGTCGAAATTTTTCCCAAAAAAGGCCAAAAAACATACACTTTTTCGAAAATTTTTTTAATTTTTTCCAAACTGGGAGGGGGTTGGGGGGGGGGGGTCCCCCCCAACCCCCCCCCAAGTACAGGTATGCGCGCGCTCCCCTCCCTAATGCTTTGTCAAATAAAACACTGGTTCGAATTCGAATTTCGAAAAAGTATACATTCAATTTCTTCTGTACAGTAAATTTTGCAAAATGCTGAAATGCAAAACCTTTAAAAACTTGATTTTCGAGAAATGCTAGAATCCTGCATGCCAGATTCAATGCTAGGTCATTGCAAATAGTGTCAGTTCTGGGCCCGGTTTCACCACAAAACTCCGTATTAAGAGTAAAATGTCATGAGTTATGAGTCGCATGTTGAGAGAGCTACGAATGGCCGTCTCACCAAAAATCAGAGTTTGCGGGCAAGGACTTTCGAATCGTTTTTCTTAAAATGCTTCCAAATAATGAAAGTGGAAAGCAAGTTGTATTTCAGATTTTTGCGATTTTCTGACAAACAAAATACTATGTAGGACTGGAAATTTGTGAGCATACTGACCTAATCTTTAGCAATTTTTCGAGTGAAAAATTTTACAAAAAGAATTTTGTGTAAACGATTTTGACGACAGTACTGATTTGTGTCACTTTTCTTTTTGGAAGCATTTTATAAAAAACAGACTATAGGAGCGCTACGAGCATACATGAACGTGGGGGGGTTTGACCTCCAGCAGATTCTTGCTGGCCCCCAGCAGCAGATTTGACTTTCCCAGCAATGATTGAGAAGATGACAAACGAAAATGAGCAAGAGAGAAGAGAAAGTCGTGATAAAAATGGAAATGATGCTGTAGTTTGACAATTTTCCTAAACAAATCATACTTGATTAAAAAAAAGTAACATGAAAACTTGAAATAGTGCTGTCTAAGCAAGTAATTTAACATATGTGACTAATATACGTTGAAAAATATGCTGCTTGGATGTTAGATAACATTACACCCCAACATCCCCTCAAGAATACCACTTTAACTGTTCATGTCAATGAAACAACCCCTTTTTACCCCCAAGCAGCCCCAACCGAAATTACCCCGTCCACCTTTCACCCTCGAACCCTTTGAACGAGGATGTTCAACTTCGGAAGGAGGGAAATGTAATGTAGATGCTAGTGGATCATTGTAAATTCATAATGTACAGTGTGTGTAATTTATTACTGCATATAAATTTATTCTATAATTCATCGTCTCAAGGATGTCTGAGTTTCACATATTGACATTCCTATAAATTCATTTGAAGTGTTCTGTTTTGAACGTCTCGCACCCAGAAGTCGTTATTGACCCAATTAAAGATGTTCTAATTAATTTGCACATTGGCACCTGGCCCCCCAGAATTCACATGAAAACACACATTACATAGCTATGCTAATTCTCCCCAAAATTGTAAATACACCTGCCCCGTAAGAAAAAGTAGAAACCCCAACCCAGACACCGGTCTCAAGTGGAACAGTAGCCACAGTTCATACAGAAGCATATATACACGCATGATTAACACGAAAGCACAAAGGTGTGGTTAAGTCCACCGTAAGCATATAGATAGAGAAGCAAGCGTAACATAAAAAGCATGGTAAGCATATGATACTTAGAAAGCATGGAAGACCTGGTTAGGTAAGCGTACAATATACACTACCAGGCGAAACTAACCCTCAAAAATTCACATCCGGGACACATCCTGGACGCGTCCAGAATGCGTCTTTTTCAGCAGCACAAAGAAAACTTTCATCTTTCTTAGTAATTGGCATTCATGCAATAAATGTCAATCATAGTTTTTTCATAATGTGTAGTGGATATGCACTTTGTTTTGACCTACAGTATGACAACAGTTGACCTTTCTTTATATCTGGTAAACAATGTGTGCTTTCTATAGGGAGGTAAGAAGGAAGCATCAGCAGAATTCTTTGGCTTTGTGTGACACAAGCACATGGCCTGTCAATTTTATTGTCGGTATAGTGTGCTTTTCATGTCCTGGGTGCGTCCTGGAGGCGTCCTGGATGCGACCGGCATAGACAGTTTCGCCTGGTAGTGTACGAAAGCAAATGAAGCAGGAAGCAACAATTGGTGGAAAGCAATTTCGGAAGCAGACCCCCCCATGTATCAAGGGAGTGGCGAAACGGAAGCAGTATAAAAAGCAGAGAGAAGCGTGAAATAATTAGATTTTGATCCACGTTCGTTTTTATGCAAACCACATTTGGAAGCTTGAATCCATTTTATTTTGTGAGTCAATGCTAAAGGAAGCCGTCAGTGAGTTGTGTATTTTCATATCTTTGTTGTTCATCATTTATTTTCGTATCATGTCATGTGCATCCCCATGGACTGTTGGAAATTGGACGTTTTTGACTCAAGTAAAAGTATAGAGAGAAACCGGGCGTTACACCCTGTCCTGGCTGACCCCCAGCAGAATTTCTGTGCTGTGCATGTATGGCTACAAGTGGCTGTTTCACGAAAAAAGAAAGTTTATGAATATGTGCCCACGAGTTATGAGTGTTACAAGCGATGGTTTTTTATAATTTACGACTGATCAGTTTCAGCAAATGAGTTACCCATCATTATGATAAGAAAGGACTCATAAATTTGATGAAATTTTCACAGACCAAAATTGGGTCCATAGGACTCGTAGCTTAGTGGTATTTGAGCATTTTTGTCATTTGTTTTTTGTCAACCCGGCAAAGAAACAATAATTTGGATCCTTTTCCGAAATTATCACATTTTGAGTGGAAAACAAGAATTTTTGACATTTGCCTGAAAAACCTCAAAAAATTTTTTTTAAAGAAAAAGCAATATGTCCATCAGATTGTCCGTGCAAAATAACCAAAAATAACTATAACAAATAAATTTCAAAAAAATTCCATGCACTTGAAAAAAAAGTCGTACATCAGAAAACTCTCACATCTTGATTTTTTTGCTATACATCTTGAAATTCTAGCGATGCATCTTGAAAAAATGTTGTGTATAATGTTCGAAGGTAACGATTTTTTTCAATGGTAACAAATTTTTTCAAGTGGTAACACATTTTTTCAAGCAGTAACGAGTTTTTTCAAGTGGTCCTTCTTGTATTCCGTTTCACAATGAATTTAGAAAATATCTGTAAAATTGGTGAATTTTCAAAAATGTGAGGAATATGATTTTTCATAGAAATTGAAAAATTTTTTTAAATTTTTATATGTTTCAACAAAATCTAACAAATTTTTACAAGAATTGAGAAAATATTTTCAGAAAAAGCATTTTCAGAATATTTTAGAAATTAATAATTTTCGGAACAAATTTCCCAATCCGATTGCACCATCCGATTATAAAAACATTACGAATTCCGTTATAACGAGTGTGTAACGTACCTGCTAAAGCAGTACTGTAAATATGTAGCATACTGTATGTGATAGACATTTATTAGATATTATTTTATTTTCCCATTTTATCGTCTCAAGGGTGTCTGGGATTCACACCCAAACATTCCTCTAAAATTACGTGAAGTACTTTATTTTGATCCGTTCACACCCCGGTAGCCCAATTAAGATGCCCCAATTAATTTGCACAAACGGCAGCTGTTCCCCTAGAACCTACACTAAACTACACATTCCACAGCTACCGTAATCCCCCGTAAAAATCGTAAACAACACCTGCACACAGTAAAATACGTAGAAGCCCCGCCAGACAGTAGTCTCAAGTGTAACGGTAGCGGCGGCCCCACAAAACATGTGTATACAGAGAAACCGATACAGGAAGCATGCACAGAAGCACAGAGGTGTGGCCAAGCCCACCGTAGAAAGCAAGCGAAGCACAGAAAGAATACAGTACCAGGAAAGCATTAGAAAGGCGTAACTAAGAAAGCATAAAAAGCATAGCAGGAAACGACGATTGGTGGAAGAAGATGGACAGAAGCTCGACCTCCCGCGACGCCCAGGGAGTGGCCAAAAACGTCGTATAAAAGAAGAAGCAAAGCGTGATTTAGTAGTCATTATTTTGTGAATTTTGATCCGCGGCCGTTTGTATTTTATTTGCAAGCAACCGTCTTCGAAAGCAATTAAACCGTGTCGTATATCTTATTTGCAAGCAACCGCGCCGCCCCTATTTGTTATTCGACGTTCAAGCGACCATCGATCATTCATGTATTTTCCTATTATCCTACCGCCCGCGCCCCGTCCCGTTATTCCGTCCCCGCCGTATCGACCGTTGGTTGAAAGTAAAGTACCTCACACAAATCTGGTCGTTACATATTTTGGTGACTGTACCGTTAACCACTGGAACTCCCTGCCCCCAATTAGGTGTACTCTTATCGGGGCATCTAGAAGCATTAGATAATACAGTAGTAATCATTTCCTACAGTAAGACAGTACTCGTAGAAAGCAAACTGGAAATCCCCTCCAACGAAACATTAAGCGATACATTTAAACGAATACAGCGTGAAGCAAAAATTGAAGCATTTAAGCAGAAATCCCAGCGTAAACCAAGAATGACCCACCAAACGCAAGATCATTTAGGAGAAATTGTTAAAGAGCAGATAAACGATTTATTTTCAGAACATTTTCGTACCCTATGCACACAATTGAATCAGAATACAGTAAACCCTACCCTAATAGACGATCTAAGAACAGCAAACATTCGTAATAACATGGCAATTAATTTCTACGCGAAACCTACAGTATTCACGGGCGGCGTGACCCAACATTTTGGTGAATGGAACAACAGATTAGAACAATTCATGGCACTCCAAGGCATGAAAGATACAGACGTACAGTTAAAGTTGGCATGTTTAGAGATTCATTTAGGAGGAGCCGCGTTAGCAAAATTCAAAAGTTTAGCAAATTCCGAAAACCCTCCCCACACATACAAGCAGTATAAAGTCGCATTACAGGCATTTTTCCCAAACAATAGAGATAATGAGCTACATCAACAATTTTTACGCGAAAGAAAACAAAAGCGTTCAGAAACAGTAACTGAATTCTTATTTGATCTAGAACATCTCGCAACCCTCGCCTACCCTAACTTTAACACAGACGCACGAGAAATGATCATAAAACCCCTCTTTGTAGAAGGCATGCAAAACGAAATCAGGGAAGCAATTAAGTATAGAAGGTTCGCAACTCTAAAAGAAATGTCAGACGGAGCAGCTTACATTGAACAGCAAATTCTTAGAAATGAGTTAAAATCTAACGCCCTCCCCTTTATACCTCCAAAACCCGAACCCATCTTTTCCCTAACCAAAAATACAGACCAACAGGACCTTTTGCATCAGTTAGAACAACAAGTAAAAGATTTACAGTTGCAGATCAAACAAAAACCTCAACCCCCACAACAAAGTAGCTACAACAATTTCAGTAACAATACTTTCAGCAGGAATAATGCTTACAGGAACAATACCACCCCTAGGCAACCCACATGCTTCCAGTGCGGACAAATTGGACACGTAGCTCGTAATTGTAAATCAGTAGGTACCCGAAAATCATGTGAAATTTGTTTTCGTAATAATCACAATACGCGTGATTGTAAAAGCCGATGCATCCACTGCTCCCAAACAGGACATAGATCTGATAACTGCCTTTCCAAACCCTACTCAAATTTTCAATGTTTTATATGCAAGCAGAGAGGTCATACAAGCAGGTACTGTCCGAATCAACAGAGTCGTAATATTCAAAATTGCATTGAGTACAGGCAACCCCAACCCCTCATGGACATTGATGACCCCGCATTTTACTCAAAATTGCCCGCCATAACTAACGGCCCTCAGACTACTTTAGGAACTATCATGCCCAACACCCACGGCCGTAGTGACGAATACGTCCTTGACCTGGACGTACCCGATTGGTGCGCCATGTCACCACCCCCCACACCTGAAGCCGCAAAAATCGAAAAATCGCCGCCCACCATCCCCGTAGGCTACAAAATCCCCCGCAAGCAAGACACTACGCCGCCCACCGCCATCGAAACGCCATCGAAAGCAGGCCGCAACTTGTTATCCCTTCTCCATGGCCTGACCCCCGAACCCTACCAATTTCACCCCCGCCAAACACTTCTACCAACCCCCACAAGTAAGCAAGTCCAAACCCCATCCCATGACTCAACTTCTAAAGATTTACAGAATGTTCAGATTTCAAACCGGCCACCCCCCCAGCCCAAAATCGCAAAACGACAACACTCGCCATCCCAAATCGATCAGAGCGAAAAAACACAGTGCCCTGCCGCCTCCACTAAAACATTCTATTGGCCTGTGTTTCGTATTTTTCTTTGTATAATAATCCCCACATCGTGTAGTGCCCAATTTCAGATGTGTGGAACTTCATTGAGCGGTCACTCAGTCAGCATACCAAAACTTGTATCATGCATGCCCCCTTCCACAGTAGACAAACCCGTACAGACATTCGGAAAAATCTATATCCCCTCCACTAAGCCCCACATTACAGATGCATACAAATGCAGTGTTCGCAAACGGAAAATTTGTACTAATACAGGATTTTTTGGATCAAAAGGTATTGTCTTCGACCAAACCGAAATGCAAAATCTAACCCCGCATGTTTGTAAGGCAATCGTTATAGACAAAGAACACAACGGTCAAAAATTATACAAAACCCAACCAGGATTTTGGTCAAAAAACAACTCCCTGAGCGTAGAATACACATGGTGTTGTGCAGACCATTGTACGTCGGTCACTAACGTCATCATAGAAATAGGACAAGTAGCATCTTGGAATGGAAAATCTATGACAGGTACATTAGGTGACATGGGGTCATGCAAACCGACATCAGGTCATTGTGTCACAGCTGACGGATCCATTATCTGGAATGAAACAGCATTTGAAAACTTATGCCCCTTTGAATACAAAAATACACATCCCATCAAGCTCACGCAAACCCACATGATAATAGAAGAGCTACAAGGTGCATTCTCGGTTAAAAACACACTCTTTTCGAACCCCAATTGCCCAGAAATCCAAGACAGCATTCTAACCGAACAAGGCATTATTGTACAATTAGACAAAAGCACACCACATCGTAACGCATTTTTAACCCCAAAAACCAACGAAACCCATACTACACTCTACGATTTTGATGATTTTGAACCCATTAATGCGAAACTAAACTATCTAGCAGACAAAATCCAGGAATTCGAAATTCAAAATTTCAAAAACGTATGGAATGAATTATGCAGACAGGCACAGCGTCACCTTGACCTCGTATGGCAAATTTTACGCCTTGATGCAACCCTTGGGGCGCGTGCATTCCTACAGCGAACCAACATCATAGCAGAATTCACAGGAGAAGCCCTCAAAGTCTGGCCCTGCAAGCAGGTAAATGCATCTAAAATCTTTTACAACCACAAAATCAACCAAACATGCTACAAACTTTTGCCCATTCTTGTAGGAACCGAACTCATGTTTTCAAATCCAGGAGGCAACGATTTGACCCCTTTTTCACAAACCGTTGACTGCCATCACATGCATGTAGCCCTTTACAAACAGAATAATACATGGGTCACTGAAACAGGATCCCCGCATGTCACAAATTTACCCTTAGAAATCGTCTGGAACCAAAATTTCTCCCTTTTCCATTTTAATACACCGGCCATTTTTCATAATCAACTTGCAACTATTTCAACCAACTTACTCTTTTTGAAACAATACATTTACAAAACTCACACACTCGAAACCATTGTTAAAAAACTCGTCAATTACAGCCCAAATGTCCCTTAACTCAGCCACAGTTTACAACATGATCTCAGGCAGTGGTCAAGCAATCGGAAATACCCTCTCTGGTGCCGGTCAAGGCATAGAACATGTAATTACCGGTACCACCCAAAGTCTCACAGACGGATTAAACAATTTACTCAAAGGACCCCTGCAAATCATTATCAATCTAGCCGTTATTACTGTAGTTATTGCAGGCGTCTTTTATTCTTTTCTCATTCTTCGAAAATATTTCCCCTCTCTCAAGCATCATGCGACAAATGAACATGCATACGAAATACCATCAAACAACAGACATTTACATGAGACCATTCCCCCATCATTCGGCCATGCTCTCTTACAATTAGCTAATTGTCGTGGGGCACAAATGCAGCAGAAATACGTCCTTGTCGATATTGATACCCCCCGAACTCCTGCAATCGAACTCATTAATCAAATTCACCATTCTGGATCAAACAAGCCACCCCAAAATGTACCCGAGAAACATACCCCTCATATTCCAATCACACTTAACGGCAAATTAATTACAAAAGGCATGATTGACACTGGAGCAGTCTACTCACTCATCGATTCACGAATCGCTCAAATTTTGCAGTTAGACATGAAACCCCCGCTAGTCCAAGCAAAAGCAGCAAATAATCTCCCGATTCACTTTGTAGGGACCACTTTTGTCACAGTGACAGCCCAAACTATCCAGGAAACAATAATGGTTCATGTCCAAAAAGATTGCACAGCAGACATCTTTCTAGGCAAAAACTTTCTCAGTCGATTTTCGGAATATACTATCAACAATCAGAAATCTCAGGTCAAATTTGGCAATGTTATACTACCCTGTAATGGCCTAGAGTACAGCCCACTTTCGACCCGTGGTGGAACCTATCTAGATGAAAAATTAGAATTACCACCCCGTACAGTCACCCAATTTACTGTCCCCTTGCCCAAGTCGTACTTACAGGTCAAACAGCTTGAATTCACCCCGAAACCCAAACAGAATCCTAAAGTCCATTTTGCAGCCTGTATCTCTGAAAACCAAAACAGTCGCATACGCATATCCGTCCTAAACACACAAGAAACAGCCCAAATTCTTTACCCTGGAACATGCATTGGTACAGTCTCATGTTACATCCCAAAACAAAATGCTCCCGTTAAATAACCCCCTCCATGCAAAACCAGCCCAACCGTTTTGATACATTCACATGGTTAAAAGAAAATGTTAATTTAACCTCCAGTGACCTGACAGAAGCAGAAAAAATGCAACTCCTACGCGCCCTATCGAAGTATCCTACATTATATGCTAAATCCAAAATGGACGTAGGTAGAACCACCCTTGTTTCACATACAATTGACACCAATGGCTCCCAACCCGTACGTAGACAACTTTATCGGACTTCCCCAAAAGAAAAGCAAATCATACAAGCAGAAGTTGAGCAACTCGCAGCAGCAGGTGCCATAAGCCAAAGCAATTCTCCATGGTGTACCAACACAGTTTTAGTCCCGAAAAAAGACGGAGGCCATCGGTTATGCATTGATTTTCGAGGTCTAAATAAAGTAACCAAAAAAGATACCTACCCCTTGCCCCGTATAGACGAAATTCTGGACACCCTACGTGGAATGAAATATTTAACGTCCCTTGACCAATCCAATGCATATTATTCCATTCCCATAGCACAAGCAGACAGAGAAAAAATGGCCTTTAATTGCTCAGCCGGTCAGTTTTAATTCAACTACCTCCCCTTCGGCCTTACCAATGCCCCAGCCACATTCCAAAGGTTAATGGATGTTATCCTCTCGGGATTGCAATGGAACACATGCCTTGTATATCTCGACGATGTTTTGGTATCCGCAGACTCCCATGCCCAAATGCTGGAACGTTTAGACACTATTCTTTCCCGATTCTCACAAGCAGGCCTTAAGCTAAACATACAAAAATGAAAATTCTGCCAGCCCCAAGTCCAATACTTAGGCCACGTCATTTCTCAGCAAGGCATTTCACCAGATCCCCATAAGGTACAGGCCATTTATGACATACCCACGCCCAAAAGCTCAAAAGAAGTTAAGTCATTCCTTGGCCTACCCTCTTATTATCCAAGATTCATCCCTAATTGCTCTCAAGTTTCTAGCCCACTCACATCGCTACTCAAAAAGAATTCGGAATTTTCCTGGGGCCCTGAACAGCAAAACGCATTCACCAAGCTAAAAGAATTACTCATTCATGCCCCAATACTGCAGCATCCCGATTTCACAAAACCGTCTATTCTGCAAACTCATGCCTCAAAACTCAGAATGGGCGCCATTCTCAGTCAGCTAGACAGTAAAGGTCAGGATCGCCCCATTGCTTTCGGGAGCCGCACATTAAAACCCGCAGAACACAACTACCCAATAACTGAGTTGGAAACCCTTGCAGTAGTAGAGTTTGTCAAGTATTTCCGCCCCTACCTTTTCCAGCAACATGTTATTGTACACACTGACCATACAGCAGTTCAGGCAGTCTTACAAAAGGAAAACCCGTCCCCTCGCATTGCCCGTTGGGGATTAGCCCTCTGCGGTATTCAACTCGACATTCGACCTAAGAAAGGCACTGCTAACCGCAATGCAGATGCAGTTTCTCGATTCCCCTCACAGACAGCGAAGCAATCCTTTGATATTGAGCAATTAGAAACCCGCCCTGAAATATCCACCATCAATTCGGTTCTGGAAGCTGAAGCAACTGAACAAGAAGAGCAACAGAAAAATTTCGCCGAACTCCAACGCACTGATCCAACTGTCAAAAGTATTTTAGCAAAAATCGCCCAAAAACACCCCCTTACTCTGATCAAATTCCCAGTGCATCAAAACATCCTCTTCCGTATAGTAGACAAACAGGCAAAACTATACATTCCCAAGTCACAAGTCCAGCATCTCATCGCCTCACATCATGACAGCAAATTCACAGGCCATTTTGCTGCCCGAAAAACTTTACACTTGCTCAGACAGAAATATTTCTGGCCCCAAATGAGCCGTGATATCAAACGTTACTGCAAAACTTGCCACCCATGCCAGACACAGAAAGCCCTCCGGCACAAAGTGCATGCAAATCTGGTACCAATTCAGCCGACTGGCCCGTTTGATAGAGTCGGTGTTGATTGCATGGGACCGTTACCCCTCACTGAAGACGGCAACCGATTCATTGTCGTTTTTATCGATTATTTCACAAGGTATGTAGAGGCATTCCCGACCCCTGACATCACTGCAGCCACTATCGCTAAGTTATTCGTAACCAAAATTGTTTGCGGTCATGGGGCCCCAAAAATCATTCATTGTGATCGTGGCTCCGATTTTGTATCCAATCTCTTTTCACAAATCACTAGCTTATGCAATACTCAGAAAATTCATACCACCCCGTACCATCCCATTGCCAATGGGGAAGTTGAGCGTTGCAACCAAACCTTAGCCACTCGTATCCGCATGTACATCAATTCAAATCACACTGATTGGGATACTTATCTACCCTATGCTGTTTTTTTGATCAACATTCATAAAAATGATAGCACATCCTATCCCCCATTTGAATTACTCCACGGTAGGCAAGCTAATCTGCCATCAGACGCCGCCTTAAACTTTTTCCCCATGTCCTACATGGTCGATTTAGACGACTACGCCCTTCGTATAAAATCACATTTCACAGAAGCACTCTCAACCGTGCAGAAAAGTTTGCAAAAAGCCCAGGAACACTATATCCGTCAGTATAACAAGCATGCTCAGAACATACATTACAAAGCAGGTGATCTTATTCTTCACAAAAATCATTCGTGTAAACAAGGGCTGACTCCCAAATTCCTCCCTGGCCAAAACGGGCCCTATACAGTTACAAATTTCATGTACCCCAACGTTACACTCAAACACCCCCATAAGAATATCACATTTACGGTACATGTAAACGAGACAACCCCTTTCTACCCTCGAAAAGCACCCATCGAAACTGCCCCCACCTCTCCTCAACCTCGAAAGCCTTGAACGAGGACGTTCAACTCCGGAAGGAGGGAAATGTAACGTACCTGCTAAAGCAGTACTGTAAATATGTAGCATACTGTATGTGATAGACATTTATTAGATATTATTTTATTTTCGCATTTTATCGTCTCAAGGGTGTCTGGGATTCACACCAAAACATTCCTCTAAAATTACCTGAAGTACTTTATTTTGATCCGTTCACACCCCGGTAGCCCAATTAAGATGCCCCAATTAATTTGCACAAACGGCAGCTGTTCCCCTAGAACCTACACTAAACTACACATTTCACAGCTACCGTAATCCCCCGTAAAAATTGTAAACAACACCTGCACACAGTAAAATACCTAGAAGCCCCGCCAGACAGTAGTCTCAAGTGTAACGGTAGCGGCGGCCCCACAAAACATGAGTATACAGAGAAACCGATACAGGAAGCATGCACAGAAGCACAGAGGTGTGGCCAAGCCCACCGTAGAAAGCAAGCGAAGCACAGAAAGAATACAGTACCAGGAAAGCATTAGAAAGGCGTAACTAAGAAAGCATAAAAAGCATAGCAGGAAACGATGATTGGCGGAAGAAGATGGACAGAAGCTCGACCTCCCGCGACGCCCAGGGAGTGGCCAAAAACGTCGTATAAAAGAAGAAGCAAAGCGTGATTTAGTAGTCATTATTTTGTGAATTTTGATCCGCGGCCGTTCGTATTTTATTTGCAAGCAACCATCTTCGAAAGCAATTAAACCGTGTCGTATATCTTATTTGCAAGCAACCGCGCTGCCCCTATTTGTTATTCGACGTTCAAGCGACCGTCGATCATTCGTGTATTTTCCTATTATCGTACCGCCCGCGCCCCGTCCCGTTATTCCGTCCCCGCCGTATCGACCGTTGGTTGAAAGTAAAGTACCTCACACAAATCTGGTCGTTACAAGTGCCAAAAAACACAAATAAAATGCTCATTTTACGAGTCCTACGAAAAACATGGTGAAACACTCTTACTGCGGACTCATAACTCAAAGCACATCACTCGTAGCTTGCAGTCCGTCACCCATAGGTTGTTGTTCATCACCCGTAGCACGGGTGAAGCTGGTGAAACTCATTTACTCCTAGAATTCAACACTCGTAGTACTCGTAAGACTCGTAACGTTGTGGTAAAACCGAGCACTGGCATCAAAAATGCAAGTGGCAACATCACATACAATGAACAATTTTAATAATTTCTTCATTCAAGCAACAATATGCACCTGATGATCAAAAAACAAAATTAGCATGCTGCTAATATGTCACGATATAATGTAGAGTCAGTCGCATGATGACCAATTTTTTAACGTATCGCTTTTTTTGAATCGGAGTTTTCCGAGCATATAATTATTAAACATTGATTTTTTTCAGAACTCATCTATTGACATGCTTGAACGCGACTTGCTTTTGTTTTTTGGCATTTATCATACAGTATTTTCTCTGCTGTTCATTGTGGCTGCATTTTGAAGGCAGATTTGGTTGGGGATTGCGGATAGCGGATTTACGACTGAAAGAGGGATGCGGATTTTTTTCAGAAAAATTCAAACAACTATAGTCTGTTTTTTCTCAAATGCTTGTAACCGAAAAAAGATGAAATGAAGTACACATTGCTTGTTCAATTACCGCGCTTGCGCACACTATACTGTATTACGAGAAAAAACGTCATCCACACGGTGTCTTGCCTCTGTCTTTTCACAACATTCCCCAGTTGATCAATAGGTCCCACAAGCCTTGACTAAGTAATCAAAAGCCTCTTCTATGCTCTACTTCTCTCGGATTGTAATCATGTATCGTCATCGTCAAATTCGTACGCGAATTCCTGCACGGTGGCGATTGCTCTTTCTTCGGTTATATGGCCGGATAATGTTTCCTTTACATTGGTCATAAATCCAGTATGGGTATTAGAAGGCAGATTATCAATCAGAGTATATCTTGGATGCGTTTTCCATGTACAATTTAGCCTTGTCACCATGCGCACATGCTGCCATCGGGCGTTTTACTCTCAACCCGACTTGATGTTTCACACACAAGTCACGGCCCCACACCTGCATGGAATACGGACAATTCTCCCCCAGCAATTCGTCCCTGGTAATTCGCCCCCACCGCAGTTCGCCCCTGAGCAATTCGCCCCTAACACAATTCGCCCCTGAGCAAATAGCCCTCCCCCACAATTCTTCCCCAATAATTGGCCCCCAATTCACTGTTTTTTCAATTTAAAAAATTCATATTTAAAAATAATTCCACTAGGTTGTTTGCAGTTATGTAATAGCATTTCTACACATCCATACACAATACCTAGAGATTTTTCCCAGCCGAAATAGCATGTTTATTTATGAATTCTGCATGCAGAGTGCAAGTATTATGTACAAGAAGAAAAAGATCTACAGTAGAGGTCCCCAAGGTCAGATTTTTCAGGTAGGGGTAAAGTTGAAAATTTGCGGGGTAGTGTAGCTAAATGTCCACTAAACACGTCATTTTGTCTTAAAATTAGGCAACTAGTGATCAATTTTTAGGACATTAGGCAGGGGTACCCCCCTCATACCCCTCCCTATGGGGTATTCTGATCTACAGCAATGTTCCAAATAAATGTCCACAAATAATTTTTTAAATTTTCTTTGAATGTAAGATTTTTTTACTGATGGGTGAGTACTAAGTCAGTATAAGCATTTTTTACTCGTACAGGCAGCAATACAGCGTTTGAGCACTAGTTCCCTAGAATTGAAGTGGCCGGTTCCTTTTCCACTTGAAACAAAATGTGTTCAAAATGAAAGCTTGCAGCTAAAGTTTATCTGACTGAAAATAATCAATTTCGACTAAAAATTTTTCTGATTTTTTCCTTTATATTTTTCTTCTGTTTTCTCTATTTTTATTCTTTTTTGTTTTTGGTACACCGAAAAGTTGTCACGAAAAAGATAGTGAAGAACAGGATAGAGTCACACGTAGAATAATTGTGATACTTTGTCATAATCTTAATTGCTCTCCATAGATACCGATAAAGAGTTACAAGGAATGAAGCTGGAAAAAGAAAATCTGGAGATATATTACATACAGGCTTTTTTTTAGTCATTTTAGGAGCCTGGGCTCCTAAAAGTTCGAAAATGGCTCCTAAAATTTTACTTCAAGGAGCCAATTTCGCTCCAAAAAATTCAACTGAAGTTTAACCGAATTTTAGTTGTTTGCTATAATTATATTATATATCAAGCAACTTTACATGAATGCGTTTCTATTTTGAAGATCTCTTAAACAAAAAACGATTTACTACTATTTTTAACTGTTTTTTCCGAGATAATTTTGTGTTTCAATGCAACAAACGCTGGCGTTAAGCGTGGTTTTTCTCTGGTGAACAGATTAAAGACGAAAACTCGGTCGCAAACAACAGTAAGGTCTTACTCGATCAAGAAATCAAATAGCAAAACTAGATTTTTCATCGATCATCAAATCAGGCTGAACATTTGGACGTCTTGATGCGTTTGCAGAAATGCCACAGCAATTGTAATAATTTTGATTTCGGAAGTGCTTACAAAATAAGGGCTAAAGAAATGCGATATAAAACTGGTGATTTTTCTAAGAAACGTAATGAATAAACGTGTCGTGTTTTGACTGAAAATAAACTTTTTTGATGAGTTCCGTTTTAAAAGCAAATTCAAAAAATTTGCCCTATCTGTGATACAAGTAAATTTGGATTATATACAATCAAACTATACAAATTATATAATGCATTAATTTTTATCAAAAGTGTGCATTGATTATTTATGGCCCCTAAAAATGTCTGTTTGGCTCCTAAAGATTTAGATCTAGGAGCCATTTGGCCTGTAAATTTTTGACAAAAAAGCCTGATTACATAACATATCATGGAGTTGCTTTTAAATCTAAAACCAGGTAAGCATAGTACCAGGGGCAAATTACTGGGGGCGAATTGTCCGGGGGCGAACTGCAGTGGGGGCGAATTGTGGGGGACGAATTGCTGGGGGCGAATTGTCCTAGAACCCACCTGCATATTTGTGACGGGCGCTGCTACACTCGCTCAGGCGATGCAGGGCTGTGTGACACACGTTACAGCCTTATAAGAAAACATAAGTTGATATACTCCATTCCTTCACAATTTAGCTTATAATAAAATAATCCAACAAAACCCGTGAACTGGAGATGACCATGCAAGCCATATTTCATTTTTCAGGTTGTATAGTTCTAAGTCCTACAGTCAATCAAAAGTTTAAAAATAGACAACTGAAGTTTCAAAAGAAAGCAAAGAAGTAACGACTTGTTTATTGAATTGAAGCAGCCATGAAACACTCAATTTTATCTCATACATATGCTAAGAATGTATGAAATGTTAGAACTAAATTGCATGTAACTCAGCTAGGCTGCATTGAAAATTTTTTTTACTTAACTCAAAGTGTATATCTGACTGAGAAATGCTTTTGAGAATCATCATGTGCAAGTAATGCTCAACTAACTCATAGTACTGAATCCAGGAACATGATGGCGTTACATGCATTGATCACCCGAATTTCATGCAACATGGCTGTAACTGAAGAAAGCGCAAACTTACCTTGCTGTTCAGAATGGGGTCCTTCAAGTCGGTCTCACATTCAAGGATTGTGAGACGTTTCTCCGACCATGTCGTTTCTCCGACGGTTTCGATTCTTCGACCATGTCGGTTCTTCGACTGTGTCGTTTCTCCGACCTATGCAAAAATACTAAAAATAGAATTGGTGCCGATACTTCGACTTTATCGATTGTTCCACTGCTTTTAAGTACCATTTCCTCGATTGACTCGATTCCTCGACCAGATCCTCAATGGCCGATTACTTGGAGCATTAAATATACAGATACGTTTTGCCTACCAGGGCGAATAATTTCAAATTTTTTTATGAAAATTCATGATTATTGCATCAAAAAAAAATATAAAAATCAGGTTTTTGAAATAGTTTTCCTTCAAATTTTTCATTTTAAATCTTCTAATAATTCAAATTTTGTAAATCATGGTGCCCACCTATTTTCCATAATGAAATTCCCTGACTTTTCCAGAATTTTTTCACAATTTCCAGGTATTTATTGATTTTGTTTCACACACGAGTGCTTTCAATAAAAATGAAATGAGCATTTTCAATGTGAAGATCGGGGTTAATCCAACTAGATTGAAATGCAGCTTTTTTAGCCGGCATGAATATTATATAAATACGTAATGCTGCAACAAAATTTCAAAAGTATCTCGATATAGTGAAAAATGAAAGAATGTAAATGTGCATGGATATAATGTGAAAATAACAACAACACAATTTAATAAAAAAAAATTTAATCGAAAATATTTTATAAAAAAGTTTACAGTATTAAAAATGTAAAGAATAAAAGAAAGAAAAAAAGGGAGAAAAAAGAGGTCATCAGAGGAGTCCTAAGGACGGGTTTCGGCGCTCTAACTCCTAACCACTGTTTTTTCCACATTTGCACTATAATGTGGAAAAAAAATCTGGAATGTTGAAAAAATTTGGGGTTTTCATATTGAAAAGATGCATTTTGGTGCATTTTAGGAGGTCCAAATCTCAAAATTTTCCGGCGCTTCGCGCCGGTTATAACTTTAACAATCATCATTATTCATTAAGTAGCTCAGACGCGGCTTTTATCATGTCTACCTTCATTCATCACTTAATCTATAACAGTTTTCATCATCTTAAACGTAGTATCTCATGTTTTAATTGGTAATCTTCAACATTTTATCATAATATTTAATGAAGATTCGCATTTTTTCCTATTGAGAAAAATCAATACCTCAAGTCTCTATGCTTTTTGATGCGATTATTTCTTTGCTAACGTAAAATCAATTCAAAAGCTTCATGGAAATATCTTTCGGAAATTTATACTCTTCTTACTCATATATTTTCGACCAAGTTCAATAGAGTTTACAAATAAATTACAGATTTTAAGATTTTTCAAGTAAAATTCTAGAAATTACGATTCTTGAACACAAAATTGGAATCTAATTCTTGAAATAAATGTTCGGAAAATTGATTTTCCAGCATCCCAGAATGTCAGTATACCCAAAAAAATTTCCGGCGCTTCGCGCTGGAAAGATTACCATCTTTTTTGGGCTTTCACTTGTCATCATAGAGGACTTGACCATTGGTTTCTTGTGTAATTCAAGTCAATTATGCTCTTGGATAGTTTGCTGGAAAATTTGTTCAACAATGCTTGTAGATTAGGCTTTTAAGTCGAACATTTCAATTTTTTCTCCAATTTTAATGAATTAACTTCTCTAAAAACACCGGAAGGCTTGAAAAAGCTCAGAAACAGTGCGACAAAGCGTCTGTGAGCATTTTTGAGCCAAAAAAACGGAGATTTTAAGACGAAAAAATTTTTTTTCCACATATGGAAATTTCCACATTTGTGGAAAAAAGTTCGTGGAAAAAAACAGTGCTCCTGACCCATTAATATGTGTTTGGTAGACATATAAAATATAAACGTAGTTAATGTGTGTACTTGGACAATGGCTTGACGAGAGGCTTCATCGAATTATTTAAAAAACGTATCTGCCTGTGAAGTGATTGTTTTGTTTGTGTGTTAATTTTATTTTTATCATTGCATTTTTTGTAATATTCCGTAGAAGAAACTTTTTATAGCCTCGATTTAGTAGTGTTTCGATTAATTATCAGAAAATAGATTAAAGCTTGAGGAAAGTCTTTGAAAACGGTGTAATTCAAGATGCTCGAAAACTGTTGAAATATTCTGAAATTCCCTGACTTTTCCAGGTTTTCCATGTTTTCCAGGTGCATTCTGAAATTCCCTGACTTTTCCAGGTTTTCCAGGTGCATTCTGAAATTCCCTGACTCCAGGTTTTCCAGGTACGGTGGACAGCCTGGTAAATGTCGAAGTTTTTTGAAAATTTTAAATTCTTCAAATTTTTAAAATTTTTGAATTTTGAAATTTTTCAAATTTTAAAATTTTTTTCAATTTTGAAAATTTTCAAATTTTGAAATTCTTAAAATTTTTGAATTTTGAATTTTTCTGAATGTTTAAATTTTTTAAATGTTGAAATTTTTAAATGTTGAAATTTTTTAAATGTTGAAATTTTTTTAATTTTATAATTTTAGAAATTTTGAATTTTTTAATTTTTTTAATTTCGAAATTCTTTAAATTTCGAGATTTTTTAAATTCCGAGATTCTTTAAATTTTAAATTTTTGAAGTTTTGAGCAAAAAAATATTTAGCGTGTTTGGTTAAGAATTTTGAATATTTTTTGGTGAAAATTCAACATTTTTGAATATTTCCATTACAATTCAACATTTTTTTCAAATTCTCGATAATTTTAAATATTTATTTTTAAAAATTTAATTGCAGTTTTTAAAAATTTATCAAAAATTTCAAGATTTCATTATTTCCGATTAATATTTTATGATCGTTGATCAAAATTGTCGATTTTTACTTAAAATAAACAATTTTGACAATTTTTGTTTGACAATTGATTAAAACCTAACAAACGAGAAACAAGTGTGTAGTTTAGTCTAACATTCAAAAAAGTCGAACAATCAAAATCCGAAAAAAACGATTCATAGTCAAAGAAACGAAACAGTCGAACAATCACAACAGTCGAAGAATCAACACAGTCGGAGAATCGAAGCAGTTGGAGAATTGAAGTACAACGCATTCAAGATGTGAGTATATATTCGTAATTCTGTTCGTTCCGCATGAAATACTCACATGCGGGAAAGTCTTTATGTGACACGCAGAGTGTCTCACTGTAACGTCGACGATTAGCAACGGACACATTTTTAATATTGAGAAATAAATCTAAATATCAGCCATATAAATATACAAGCCGGATATTAAATCAACAGGGCTTTTGCGAATTTGGAAAAACATGTAAAAATAGGTAGGAACACCCCCTTAAAATCTCAAAAACTAATGGGTCTAAAATATAGGTATTTTGTTAGTGTGCATATTTGGCCGAATTTCACCAGTAAATAAACTTTCAGAGATGTGAGGTATCACGCGATGCATAGGTCAATGCGTCAAGCCTTTGTCCTGAGATTTTGCAAACCATGCAGTCAGGGTTTTTTTGCACCGACCTTTTTGCACCGTGCAAAAAGGTCCCAAAAATTTTTTTGCACACCATAAAATATTTTTGTACCATGTTTAATACATAGTGTTGATCAAGAAAGCTAAATCCTTAGTCAAATTTTATTCAGCACGAGCTTGCAGTAAGGACAGTGACACACGTTTAGTAAATGTTCAATTCCTCCCACGTCGCTGATTCGTCAGCCACTTCTTCGTCGATCCTTGTTTTTTTTTGAAGTTGATGGCATTCCTATTTTGCTTCTTGCAAACTTAATTTATCTTGCGAAGTTAATTTATCAACTTTTTTAAAGAAATTCAGAATAGACATCTGTAATGGTAAACAGGGGTTTTTTTGTACATGACCCATTTGTACATGTATAAACGGTAGCCGATATTTCAATTGTACATAGCAAAAATACGTAAAATAAGTAACCTGTGTTCCTCTATGTCATGGCCAAAGACTAATAACCAAATCAGTATAATTTTCAAATTTTATTTATAACTCAAAAAATGCCGTTAGTTCATTAAAATTTCGAAAAATTGAAATTTTCGAATTTCAATTCTAATTTACAAGCATTGTGGAACAAATTTAGTAGAAAACTATCCAATAGCATAATGAGTTTGCATTAGATGATAAATTGATGGTTAAGTCCTCTATGATGAGAAATGAAAGCTCAAAAAAGACGTCAATCTTTCCGGCGCGAAGCACCGGAAAAACTTTTTGTGCAATCACATTCGGCGACGCTGGAAAATTAATTTTCCAAACATCTATTTCAAGAATTAGATTCGAATTTAGTGTTCAAAAGTCGTAAATTTTAGAATTTTATCGTCTTAAAAATTTTGAAAACAGTAATTTATTCATTAACTCTCATGACTTTGGCCGAAAAGATATGAGTGGAAGAGTAGAAACTTCCAAAGGCTACTTCCATGAAGCTTTCCAACTTATCTTCTTCCCTAAATGGGAAAGAGTCGTTTGTACATGTACAAATGACTACTCCAATTTCATCTGCCCCAAAAAAATTTCATTTGCCTCCGGCAAAAAAAGCCTGATGGTAAAATATTTGCTAGAATTAAGATGGATATGATTGTTAAGACAAGTTGACACGTTACGCACATAATGTATAAGTTGAGAAATGCATCAGAAATCAGAATATCAAGTAGAACGGTCGTACAGTCAAATGATAACACCAGTAAAAAATTTTTTGCACCGTGCAAAAAAGTTCGAAAAAAGTTTTTGCACGGTTAATTTTTTTTTGCACTGTGCAAAAAAAACACTGCATGCAGTCGTTACCTTACATGCACAGCATAGAAATTCTGCTAGGGGTCAGCCAGAACAGGGGGTGGAATACAATTTTTTTTTTGTTCTTGATTATAAAAAAGTCTTAGATATGTTTATGTTTAAATGTTTAAAAGTCTTAGATATGTTTAAAACATAGAAAAGTTCCGAGAACTCAATTGACGGCTACTTCAAAACGACAAACACAATATCGCAGCGAAAATATGCGCTACAGTAAACAAGTTAATGACGGTAATAGGAAGTGCACATTACATATTTTGTAACAGGCTAACGCGCTCCCCTGAGATAATCAGAAAAATCAATCTTAGAGATTTTCGTTTTGAATGTGTGTAAATTGGAAGAACTAAGAACTTCAGCTGAAAGTTCATTGTTGGGGGGGGGTAGTCGGCGTATTTCTAAGCTATCAAGTCATAGCTTAGTTAAACACTCATCATATGAAAGGATAGACCCAAAACCACATGTTCTCTTTGTGAATCTTCTTTGAACTTTTTCAATGAGATTTATGTCAGAGGCATAGTAAGGGTTCCAAACAGTTGAACAATATTCTAGCAGGGGTCTAACATAAACAGTAAACGCGCGTACAAGGTTAGAAGTATCATGGGAAGTAAAGGTTCTAATTATCAAAGAAATTAAGCTGAAGGCTTTCTTGGTAATTGATGCTATGTGATCTCTAAAACTCAAGTTTTGGGATATAAGTACGCCCAAGTCTCTGACGTATGGGTTTCCACCTGGAATTTCAGACAATCCTAAATTGTAGGGGACCTTTGGATTTGCATGGCGCATATAGAGAAGAGAACTTTTTTCAGCCGAAATTTCGAGTTGCCATGTTTTAGACCAATTGAAAATCTGATCAAGATCATCTTGGAGAGTTTTACATTGTGTGGAGGTGTTAAAAATTTTCACATCATATGCAAAAAGATAGACATGGGATTTTAATGTATCAGGGAGGTCGTTTATAAACAAGAGGAAAAGAGTTGGACAAAGAACACTCCCCTGGGGGACACCACTGCTCACGTCTGATGTTAGGGAAAATTTGTTGTTAATGCAGACTTTTTGAGTGTGATTTGAAAGGAAGGCGATGATCCAATTCGCAAGAAAACCACAGATGCCATAGTTTTTCAACTTTAGAGCAAGCTTGCTGTGGGAGACAGAGTCAAAAGCTTTCTTAAAATCAATGTAAATCAAATCAATGGAAGATCCTGAATCAATAAGTTTGGTGCATGAATTTCTGCATTTGTGCAACTGTGTTTCACATGACTTTTTTGGCAAAAACCCAAACTGAAAGGGAGATAATAGAGAGTTTCTCTTAAGGTAATCTAAAATAGAAGAGTTAATAATGCTTTCCATGACTTTACAAGCAATACAACAAAGAGAAATTGGTCGGTAATTGGAAATCGATGAGGAATCACCTTTTTTGTATTTATTAATCAAAATGAGAGTTGAGCCAACTTTAATAACTGCAATATCTGAATATTAGGCAGATTTTACTGCTCATGAGTCATGAGTACTTATGAGCAGTGCTAGTGAGCAATACACTACACAGCATTACTTGTGACTGCTTAAGTCTGCTCACAGCTATCAGTATTTGGTGAGCCGACTTGAGCAGCCCTAAAATTTTGAGGGAGACAGCAGACCCATTGGAGAAAGAGGCAGCTGACGGCTTTTGGGTTCAAAAATGGGTTGAAAATGGACCACCAACCAGTATTCTGGTTGAATGGCTGTAAGCAGTATGAATGTTGAAGAAAGAAACATCAAACTTTTTTCAGCCTGCAAAAACACAATTTACAAGCAACTCAATGAATAAATGATCTCGACAAGTGAAGATGATGAAAAAAATACGTTTCGTTACAAAATGCTGGAGAGTGGCCTATGCAATATTGGTTGACCCAAAGCAAAACGTGGCCTTCATTCCAAAAAATTGTCTTGAGAAAAGGTTTTTAAGACTATTAATGGCGATTAAGCGAAATTTATTTTGTCATATTAGAATCACATGTTTTCCATTTTGGTGTCCACTGCGTCATCAGAGCGTAATTTTTCAACATTTGGCTTTGTTCACAGCAAGTTGCATAATCGATTGCTATCTGGATCAGTCGAAAAGCTAGTCTTCATAAAATTCAATGCCAAAAATTTTTTTGACGATGCACTAGTTATGATTTTATTTGTTGTGATAAGGAATCAGTATTTTTGCTTAAAATCAGGAAAAATGATATGAAAATGTCTTGCATTACGAAGAATAAAACTTTAGATATGTTGAATTTGCTTTTCTTTCATACTTAATTCAGATCCACAATTGTGAAATGAAAAAAACCCTGATTAAACCCAGAAAAACCCATAAAAAACCCTAAAAAACACCAAAAAAACCCTAATTCGAAATTTTGGAAATGGGTTTTTTCTCAACCCTGGCTGCGAGAATTCAGATATTTTTATAGAATTTGTCAGGCAGTCAATATTTGTGTTTTGACTTTCTTTCTGAAACTGATGTAAATATTAATTCAACGATGTCTATAATTGCTTTCTCCTGATAGTCCCTTCGTGTAAATTTTTTGTTGAAAAATTGTGCCAACAAAACAATGTTAATTTTTCTGTTTGAATCAAACACCAAATTTCGGTTCCGAATCACCACTGAATGAATAAGGGGAGGAAGTTGACAATTTCTACTCATTCATCAGTCATTCACAATCTCCAAGTCTGTTGCGATCATACCAACAGAATTCGCTCGCGTTCTAGACCAGTGTTTTTTTTGGTGCCAAAACATGGTTTTTGGCACAAAAAAATTTGGAATGGCACAAAAACTTTTGAGCGTTTGTGCCAATTGGCACAAAATTTTGGTGGGTCAAACATCAAATTTCCTTGATTTTTAGACGTTTTAGGGTGAAAATACAAAAAATTTCCGGCGCTTCGCGCCAAGTCAATGGACATAGTATTTTCTATTCCTATATTTGACCCGCCCGAACGCGAACGATTCCTCTCCAAACAATGTACAGTCGAACACGGTTAATGAACATTCTGGATATTGAGCATTTACGCTTAATAAACACGCTGTAGCACAGTTCCAACTCAATTCCTATAGTTTCTTATATGTTGATAATACGGTTAATGAGCACACGGTTAACGGATAATGAACACGCCTAGTAGAATCTCTGCATATCTTGATACACGTTAAATTCTACGTTTAATGAACACGTGTTGATGGATATTGAACACGCTTTAATCTACGCTTAGTAAACACGATGTGTACAGATAATAATTACAGAAACTTCCAGAAACTTCTAGAAACATCTTAATGCAACACAACGTCTTGTCTTGTTGTCTTGGTGCTATTGTACATTGCTTTTTTTTCTTGTGTCAAGTGTGTCATGCCGCCTGTCAAAAAGAATGTTGTTTCGCTTGAAACAAAGCTTAAGATTATCAACGAAGCGGAAACTACTTCTTATGCCGCGCTTGGTGAAAAATATGGCTTATCAAAAAATACCATTAACTCCATCGTTCGTAGAAAACAGCAACTGTTGTTAAATGTTGAGTCTCGACAATTTTCATCTGATAGAAAACGTATGCCAACACCTGATGAACCTGAAATTGAAAAGTGTCTCGTTGAGTGGTTGAAGCAAACTCGGTCGATGAACATTCCGGTGACAGGTTCCATTTTGATATAAAAGGCTAATGAATTCGCCCAACGTTTGGACAAAAACGATTTCAAGTGCAATACAGGATGGTTAGACCGTTTCAAAACACGACATTCGATCGTTTTCAAAAAAATTTGCGTGAAGCCAGTTCAGTTACCGAGGTGCATTTTGGCGATTGGTATTCAACAATTTTACCAGCATTGCTGATCGATTATAAGCCGCGTGACATTTACAACATGGATGAAACCGGTCTGTTTTGGAGACTCCTACCGGACAAAACTCTTACATTCAAAAGTGATAAATTCAAACACGTTTTTAGTTTGACTTTTTAACCTTTTTAAGATGTTCACCACCAGAATTTTACAGCGTATTTTTTTTGCTTCATGTGTGTAAACCACATTTTTTATCGCGATTTATTTCTTCGAATTATTGTTTAGACTTAGGCTTAATAGAAATAATAGTGGCGGTGAACATCTTAAAAAGGTCCCACGTTTTTAGTTTGACTTTTTAACACTTTTTTAATGACTTCATTTTTAGGTGATTTGTGCGTTGGTGGTAAGAAAAGCAAAGAACGTATAACAGTTTTAGTCGGTGCTAACATGGATGGCTCGGATAAACTACCGTTGCTTGTTGTCGGAAAATTTCAAAATCCTCGTTGTTTCACAAACATTAAAAAGCTTCCGGTCGATTATACGTTCAACAAAAGAGCTTGGATGACGTCGGAACTTTTTGAAAATTGGTTAAGAAAGCTCGATAAGCGATTCAAGCGAGAAAAACATAACGTTGCGATTGTTATCGATAACTGTCCAGCTCATCCTGAACTTGAACTTTCGAACATTAAGCTCATTTTTCTACCACCCAACACCACTTCAAAAACGCAGCCGATAGATCAAGGTGTTATCAACTGTTTGAAAGTAAATTACCCTAAATTTATGATTGAAAGCATTTTGTCGAAAATCGATGAGGGTGGAGACATTGGGAATTTTAGTTTGTTGGATGCCGTAATTTTTATTTCTCGTGCTTGGCAAAATGTTTCCGCTTCTTCGATATCTGGTTGCTTTTCTAAAGCGGGTTTTCAGTGTGATGCTCAGGAAGAAGCATCAGAATCTGATGTTCTTATTCGAGAAGCATTTGAAAAATTGTGCGAAACATAAGCATCCCATCACGATACAGAGTTCAGTCTTTCGGAGTTTTTGCACGTCGATGATGATGTTGTTACTTCCGGCGATATAGATGAACAATCAATTGTTGATTTAGTGAGAAAACTGGACGAACCAGAAATTGATACCACTGAAATCGATAGTGACTGTGATGATCAAGGCCCTGTTCAAAAAATACCTACGTTTGAAGAAGCCAAATGAGCTATATCGGTTGTCAGAAATTTTTTGTTTTCAAAGGAATCCTCTGATGAAATACTTGCCTCTGTAAATTCTATTGATGATTTTATGGATACACTACCAAGCGAAACTAACCGTCCATGCCGGTCGCGTCCAGGACGCATCCGGAACGCGTCCAGAACGCGTCCCGGACGCACCCAGGACGCGAAAAGCACGCTATACCGACAATAAAATTGACAGGCCATGTGCTTGTGTCACACAAAGCCAAAGAATTTTGCTGAGGCTTCCTTCTTACCTCCCTATAGAAAGCACACATTATTTACCAGATATAAACGAAAGGTCAACTGTTGTCATACTGTAGGTCAAAACAAAGTGCATATCCACTACACATTATGAAAGAACTATGATTAACAGTTATTGCATGAATGTCAATTACTAAGAAAGATGAAAGTTTTCTTTGTGCTGCTGAAAAAGACGCGTTCCGGACGCGACCTGGACGTGTAAATTTTTGACAATCAAACTATATGAATTATATAATGCATTAATTTTTATCAAAAGTGTGCATTGATTATTTATGGCCCCTAAAAATGTCTGTTTGGCTCCTAAAGATTTAGATCTAGGAGCCATTTGGCCTGTAAATTTTTGACAAAAAAGCCTGATTACATAACATATCATGGAGTTGCTTTTAAATCTAAAACCAGGTAAGCATACTACCAGGGGCAAATTACTGGGGGCGAATTGTCCGGGGGCGAACTGCAGTGGGGGCGAATTGTGGGGGACGAATTGCTGGGGGCGAATTGTCCTAGAACCCACCTGCATATTTGTGACGGGGCTGCTACACTCGCTCAGGCGATGCAGGGCTGTGCAGTTAGTGGTAGCACACTGCTACCACCCGGTGTGACACACGTTACAGCCTTATGAGAAAACATAAGTTGATATACTCCATTCCTTCACAATTTAGCTTATAATAAAATAATCCAACAAAACCCGTGAACTGGAGATGACCATGCAAGCCATATTTCATTTTTCAGGTTGTATAGTTCTAAGTCCTACAGTCAATCAAAAGTTTAAAAATAGACAACTGAAGTTTCAAAAGAAAGCAAAGAAGTAACGACTTGTTTATTGAATTGAAGCAGCCATGAAACACTCAATTTTATCTCATACATATGCTAAGAATGTATGAAATGTTAGAACTAAATTGCATGTAACTCAGCTAGGCTGCATTGAAAATTTTTTTTACTTAACTCAAAGTGTATATCTGACTGAGAAATGCTTTTGAGAATCATCATGTGCAAGTAATGCTCAACTAACTCATAGTACTGAATCCAGGAACATGATGGCGTTACATGCATTGATCACCCGAATTTCATGCAACATGGCTGTAACTGAAGAAAGCGCAAACTTACCTTGCTGTTCAGAATGGGGTCCTTCAAGTCGGTCTCACATTCAAGGATTGTGAGACGTTTCTCCGACCATGTCGTTTCTCCGACGGTTTCGATTCTTCGACCATGTCGGTTCTTCGACTGTGTCGTTTCTCCGACCTATGCAAAAATACTAAAAATAGAATTGGTGCCGATACTTCGACTTTATCGATTGTTCCACTGCTTTTAAGTACCATTTCCTCGATTGACTCGATTCCTCGACCAGATCCTCAATGGCCGATTACTTGGAGCATTAAATATACAGATACGTTTTGCCTACCAGGGCGAATAATTTCAAATTTTTTTATGAAAATTCATGATTATTGCATCAAAAAAAAATATAAAAATCAGGTTTTTGAAATAGTTTTCCTTCAAATTTTTCATTTTAAATCTTCTAATAATTCAAATTTTGTAAATCATGGTGCCCACCTATTTTCCATAATGAAATTCCCTGACTTTTCCAGAATTTTTTCACAATTTCCAGGTATTTATTGATTTTGTTTCACACACGAGTGCTTTCAATAAAAATGAAATGAGCATTTTCAATGTGAAGATCGGGGTTAATCCAACTAGATTGAAATGCAGCTTTTTTAGCCGGCATGAATATTATATAAATACGTAATGCTGCAACAAAATTTCAAAAGTATCTCGATATAGTGAAAAATGAAAGAATGTAAATGTGCATGGATATAATGTGAAAATAACAACAACACAATTTAATAAAAAAAAATTTAATCGAAAATATTTTATAAAAAAGTTTACAGTATTAAAAATGTAAAGAATAAAAGAAAGAAAAAAAGGGAGAAAAAAGAGGTCATCAGAGGAGTCCTAAGGACGGGTTTCGGCGCTCTAACTCCTAACCACTGTTTTTTCCACATTTGCACTATAATGTGGAAAAAAAATCTGGAATGTTGAAAAAATTTGGGGTTTTCATATTGAAAAGATGCATTTTGGTGCATTTTAGGAGGTCCAAATCTCAAAATTTTCCGGCGCTTCGCGCCGGTTATAACTTTAACAATCATCATTATTCATTAAGTAGCTCAGACGCGGCTTTTATCATGTCTACCTTCATTCATCACTTAATCTATAACAGTTTTCATCATCTTAAACGTAGTATCTCATGTTTTAATTGGTAATCTTCAACATTTTATCATAATATTTAATGAAGATTCGCATTTTTTCCTATTGAGAAAAATCAATACCTCAAGTCTCTATGCTTTTTGATGCGATTATTTCTTTGCTAACGTAAAATCAATTCAAAAGCTTCATGGAAATATCTTTCGGAAATTTATACTCTTCTTACTCATATATTTTCGACCAAGTTCAATAGAGTTTACAAATAAATTACAGATTTTAAGATTTTTCAAGTAAAATTCTAGAAATTACGATTCTTGAACACAAAATTGGAATCTAATTCTTGAAATAAATGTTCGGAAAATTGATTTTCCAGCATCCCAGAATGTCAGTATACCCAAAAAAATTTCCGGCGCTTCGCGCTGGAAAGATTACCATCTTTTTTGGGCTTTCACTTGTCATCATAGAGGACTTGACCATTGGTTTCTTGTGTAATTCAAGTCAATTATGCTCTTGGATAGTTTGCTGGAAAATTTGTTCAACAATGCTTGTAGATTAGGCTTTTAAGTCGAACATTTCAATTTTTTCTCCAATTTTAATGAATTAACTTCTCTAAAAACACCGGAAGGCTTGAAAAAGCTCAGAAACAGTGCGACAAAGCGTCTGTGAGCATTTTTGAGCCAAAAAAACGGAGATTTTAAGACGAAAAAATTTTTTTTCCACATATGGAAATTTCCACATTTGTGGAAAAAAGTTCGTGGAAAAAAACAGTGCTCCTGACCCATTAATATGTGTTTGGTAGACATATAAAATATAAACGTAGTTAATGTGTGTACTTGGACAATGGCTTGACGAGAGGCTTCATCGAATTATTTAAAAAACGTATCTGCCTGTGAAGTGATTGTTTTGTTTGTGTGTTAATTTTATTTTTATCATTGCATTTTTTGTAATATTCCGTAGAAGAAACTTTTTATAGCCTCGATTTAGTAGTGTTTCGATTAATTATCAGAAAATAGATTAAAGCTTGAGGAAAGTCTTTGAAAACGGTGTAATTCAAGATGCTCGAAAACTGTTGAAATATTCTGAAATTCCCTGACTTTTCCAGGTTTTCCATGTTTTCCAGGTGCATTCTGAAATTCCCTGACTTTTCCAGGTTTTCCAGGTGCATTCTGAAATTCCCTGACTCCAGGTTTTCCAGGTACGGTGGACAGCCTGGTAAATGTCGAAGTTTTTTGAAAATTTTAAATTCTTCAAATTTTTAAAATTTTTGAATTTTGAAATTTTTCAAATTTTAAAATTTTTTTCAATTTTGAAAATTTTCAAATTTTGAAATTCTTAAAATTTTTGAATTTTGAATTTTTCTGAATGTTTAAATTTTTTAAATGTTGAAATTTTTAAATGTTGAAATTTTTTAAATGTTGAAATTTTTTTAATTTTATAATTTTAGAAATTTTGAATTTTTTAATTTTTTTAATTTCGAAATTCTTTAAATTTCGAGATTTTTTAAATTCCGAGATTCTTTAAATTTTAAATTTTTGAAGTTTTGAGCAAAAAAATATTTAGCGTGTTTGGTTAAGAATTTTGAATATTTTTTGGTGAAAATTCAACATTTTTGAATATTTCCATTACAATTCAACATTTTTTTCAAATTCTCGATAATTTTAAATATTTATTTTTAAAAATTTAATTGCAGTTTTTAAAAATTTATCAAAAATTTCAAGATTTCATTATTTCCGATTAATATTTTATGATCGTTGATCAAAATTGTCGATTTTTACTTAAAATAAACAATTTTGACAATTTTTGTTTGACAATTGATTAAAACCTAACAAACGAGAAACAAGTGTGTAGTTTAGTCTAACATTCAAAAAAGTCGAACAATCAAAATCCGAAAAAAACGATTCATAGTCAAAGAAACGAAACAGTCGAACAATCACAACAGTCGAAGAATCAACACAGTCGGAGAATCGAAGCAGTTGGAGAATTGAAGTACAACGCATTCAAGATGTGAGTATATATTCGTAATTCTGTTCGTTCCGCATGAAATACTCACATGCGGGAAAGTCTTTATGTGACACGCAGAGTGTCTCACTGTAACGTCGACGATTAGCAACGGTCAGAAATTTTTTGTTTTCAAAGGAATCCTCTGATGAAATACTTGCCTCTGTAAATTCTATTGATGATTTTATGGATACACTACCAAGCGAAACTAACCGTCCATGCCGGTCGCGTCCAGGACGCATCCGGAACGCGTCCAGAACGCGTCCCGGACGCACCCAGGACGCGAAAAGCACGCTATACCGACAATAAAATTGACAGGCCATGTGCTTGTGTCACACAAAGCCAAAGAATTTTGCTGAGGCTTCCTTCTTACCTCCCTATAGAAAGCACACATTATTTACCAGATATAAACGAAAGGTCAACTGTTGTCATACTGTAGGTCAAAACAAAGTGCATATCCACTACACATTATGAAAGAACTATGATTAACAGTTATTGCATGAATGTCAATTACTAAGAAAGATGAAAGTTTTCTTTGTGCTGCTGAAAAAGACGCGTTCCGCACGCGACCTGGACGTGAATTTTTGAGGGTTAGTTTCGCCTGGTAGTGTACAAGTCATATTGCTTCATTGAAACAGTCTAAAATAACGTCATTTTTTAAATGATGATAAGTGATTCATGTTGAAGTAAAATTTATGTTGAATTTGACGGAGTTCTGATAATGAACACTTACGGATAGTGAACACTTTTATTTCGGTCTGCTCGGGGTGTTCATTAACCGTGTTCGACTGTATTAGTATCGTTGTTGCACAAATTATACTCTGTCAATGACTGATGAATGAGAAGAACTTCTGAGTATTCTCTGTTAATTCAGTCAAATTCGGGTTCAAAACTGAAATTCTTACTTTTTGTGTTTGATTGATTCAGATAGAAAAATCGATATCGTTGGTAATGGTACAATATTTCGGTCGAAAATTTACACAATTTTTAACTCCATTTTCCCTAGTCTTTACAGTGTTGCTAAAGGTATATCGATAATTCATATTCGTCGTAAGTCGAAGTGAATCCATTCGAACTTCCTGAACAATTCTACAGTTATTTAAATTTTGTCAGCATTCCATTTCTCTTAGAGTTGTCGTGAAATATTTCCTTGCACAGTTTTTTTCTTATCTGACTGAAATGGTTTAGCTGAAAAATAGGTTGAGGAGCACTATTTTTCCAAAAAAATTGATGCGTTTTAAACATACCTGTAAGACCTCCGACCAGTTGGGGGGGGGGGGGGTAAATCCGAAATTTTGGGGGGGGGGGGGGTAGGAAAAAGTCGAAATTTTTCCCAAAAAAGGCCAAAAAACATACACTTTTTTGCAAATTTTTTCCAAACTGGGGGGGGGGTTGGGGAGGGTAAATGATTTTGGGGGCAGGGTTGGCCAAGTTGGGGGTGGGGTCCCCCCAACCCCCCCAAGTACAGGTATGGTTTTAAACCTTTTAATCAAACTTTTGGTATAAAACTTTTCCGCAGCTTTTCAGCATGTTTCTAGTAGAAAAAAAATTTTTGTGCCATTGGCACAAATTTTTTGGCCGTTTGTGCCAATTGGCACAAATGTACGTGCACAAAAAAAACGCTGTTCTAGACAAATAAAAGTAATATTACAAGACTGGGCGCAAAGCGCCTCGAAAATTTTGCTTTTTCAGTCCCTAAAATGACTGAAAATCAAGGAAATTCAGTTTTAAAAAAGCCAAAAAAATTGTGCCAATTAACACAAACGCTCAAAACTTTTTGTGCATTCCAATTTTTTTGTGCCAAAAACCATACTTTGGCACAAAAAACCGCTGGGATAAACATGAAAAACGTGTTTATAGATTTCATACCTACAGTAACTGAATATTGCAACATCGATTTGCTAAAAACCATTGCACTTTTTTTGTATAGTGTTGACGCTAAAACGCAGTACTCGCTTTTTTCGAACAGGCATAATCATGACGTTATATACATCAAATGAGATTCCCGCTGAGAAACAGAGTGAATATTTTCAAGTGTGATGAACATGTTTGAATTTTTTCATGTTAAACAACTTGATCAATCGATTTACTGTATTTTCCTATCAGTCAATATCACGCTCCCAATCACTGTTTTTTTTTCCCCAAATCGTGCTTTTTCGGGAAAAAAAATTCGGAAAGGGGAAAAAAATTTTGGGCTCTTTCCCCATTTGGGGAAGAAAATTTTGGGGATCGGATACAGAAAAGATGCATTTTGGTGCGTTTTAGAATGTCATAATCTCAAAATTTTCCGGCGCTTCGCGCCGTTTATTAAGGTAAAGTGGGGTAACTTTGGTCAAAATCAAGTCAATTCGACTTCTCCAACATATAGCTTGTTATACATGGGGAATTCGTAAAATTGTTTCATGGAACTCATATGTCAAAAATGTCAGACAAATCGATTAAACACATCATTTCATAAGGAGCATGCAGATTTAACCTACCATTGATCGTTGAAAAGAGCTCACTTTTTGACCAATGTTACCCACCATGGTGGTCAACTTTGGTCGCCATTATAATTTCTGTTCAAGTTACTTTTCGACAAGTATAATCGTTATATCTAACCACCATACCTGTAAGACCTCCGACCAGTTGGGGGGGGGGGGGGGGTAAATCCGAAATTTTGGGGGGGGGGGGGTAGGAAAAAGTCGAAATTTTTCCCCAAAAAAGGCCAAAAAACATACACTTTTTGACAAATTTTTTTAATTTTTTCCCAACTGGGGGGGGGGGAAATGATTTTGGGTATAGGGTTGGCCGAGTTGGGGGGGGGGTCCCCCCCCCCATTCCCCCCCCCCCCAAGTACAGGTATGCTAACCACAGATAGAACGTAACAAAACAAATTTTGGATATGAGGTAACGTAGCTATCGACCTTTATTGTCACAAAATTTCAGCTGAAAATGATGAATATCATCAACAGCAAAAAAGTTTTCGTAAATCTACTCCCAGCTGTCCCTATGGTTGGTAACTTTGGTCAATTGACTTAAAAAAGTGCCTGACGTAAAAAATATTGTGTTATTCAGATACAGCAAGTTAAGAGGTACATGAAAATATCAATATGAATGAAAATAAAAATATCAATCGTCCAAAATTTATTAACGAAAAAAAAATTAACGTGTCGACCAATGTTACCCACCTATGGGTGGGGTAACATTGGTCGACACACAAAAATATGAGGTACACTAAAACAATGATAAATGTGCATTTTCATGATCAAAATACATGATATTAACCAAATTTAAAGGAAGATTAATTGTTATGAGTAACACAAACTTGACAAATAAAATTACCAGTGGATCAAAATCATCAG